>JASVEL010012441.1:0-393290 GCA_032618575.1 Nicotiana noctiflora | reverse complement strand
ACGTTTGTGAAATTATTATTGGCAAAAAGGTAATTCATAAACACAATAGCAATTGTTGCTAAAAGTTAATTGATAATAGATCAATAACTAACTCTCCCGCCAATTTTTTCACCACAACAGATATTTTTTGGTAAATAAGCTCATTTTGCAACAATAATTTTTGTTGTTAAGTATTCTCATAAGCCAAATTTACATGACTTTATACCAACAAAATACAATTTAAGGCAACAATATTTTTTGTTGCGTTAAGTTAGCTATTGCAACAATACTATTGGTTGTTACAAAGACTTTTTTCATCGGTGTTTATTGCAACGGCATGCAACAACTTTCTTGTTGTTGCTAAAAACTACTTTTAGCAACAACATTTGATTTATGGCAACAAAAATTGTTATTGGCAAATGCCTTCTTTCTTGTAATGTAAGGAAAGTGGTCATTCTTTTTTGTACGGACCAAAAAGAAAATAGGTTTACATTAATTGAAACGGATGGAGTATTTTATATGGTGTGGGGAAATAACAAAGGCTATTGGGTGGAGAGAGAATAGAGGGCTAGGATTAAAGAGTGTGTTGGGGCGGGTCACCTAACTGGACCGTGGGTCGGACGGGCTAGATTGGGTAGCGGGTTACTGAGGTGGTCTTGGGCCATACTTTTGTCCAAAAATGGACCTCTATTGGACTTTCTTTTGATTTTGAATCAAGACCATGTCCAACTTGAAATTAATTTGCTTTTTTCCTAAAATTAAGAGTAAAAATAAAACTATTACTAATTCATGTAATTAAATAAATAATTCTAATACAAAATGCTAAAATTATATATTGAGGTTACAGATAAGACTATTTTTGTAGCTTTCCAAAATTAAAATAAAGCAAAGATAGAGAAAATTATGTTAATTTATAGTAGAACTAAAATAATACTAATGACCTTAAGTGAAATAAAAAATAAAAATTCATAATAAGACCACACTAATTTTGCAGTTTTCAAATTTTTATGTTTTAAACTAGAATTAAAAACAATGACAGAGTGAAATCCTATTGAAATAAACTAAATAAATATTTTCGAATACTAAAAATTAAAGATAATTTTAGTGTGCAGGTCAAAAATTACGTACTTAAAAGAAACAATTTGTGTTTGGCTAATTAATTTAAAAGCGCTTCTGAGTAGTAATTAGTATTTGATCAAGCTTTAAAAAATTGATTCTAACAAGTGTATTTTTTTAAATGTGCTTTCCAAAAAAGTACTCTTGGAGAGGCTATTTTTTTATATTTTTTCAAAACTGCCTCCGTTTCTCCTTAAAAAATAATTTATCTTTCAAAAGCTTGGCCAAACACCTTAATTTCAAAAAAAAAAATCAATTTTGACAAAAAGAAAATACTTTTGCCTCAAAAGACGCTTGGCCGAATAGGCTATTGACGGAAAGAGTAAAAAAATGGTTAGGAAACCAAATACCTACTTAATATGCTGCACAAAACGATGAGAATATTGTCATTAATGCAGATGAATCTAATTGGTTTACAAATTATTTCCCTTATTTAATGTTTATTGGAATTAGTTTTGAGTTTCAACTTTCGAAGAAAACTTCAAACAATTCCCTAATAAAAGCCTTCGTTCGTGTATATTACTAGTCCACTATTCTAAATATATAAATATAATGATAAATTTAGGCGTTAGCAGCTGGTTTTACTTGGTTTCACTATCATATCCAGCTTTCAAAGTCATTTTCTCAAACCATCACAAATATATAATACCCAAGTAATAGACAACAAAGTCAAATAGCACTTAATTTATTTTTTTAAACCAAATTTGTTCAATTTTTTCTTCAATTTTAACTATCTAGATAATGGATGTTTTGTCTTATGACCTAATAGTAGGTGTCATCAAGTGTAGATGTTTACATTCACAATCATAATTATTTTGACACGTGAAATCTGCGCTGAAGCTCAGGTAATTAAAGGCATGCAAAGGTTATCATATAGAGGCGGAATTAAAATTTTTAAGTATTAATAATTAGGTTTTAATATATATATATATATATATATATATATATATATATATATATATATATATATATACACGAACTAAAAACATTAATTTGACACACTAAACATAAGACAAGTTGCATATGTCTAGGGGTTGACATGGATCAGGTTGGTTCGGTTTTTACCAAAATCAAACCAAACCAAACCAACTATATCGGTTTGGATTGGTTCGGTTGTGTCAAGTATTTCGGGTTTTCAGACTTTTTGTTTTCTTGTTAAGAAAATAAATGTTTTTAATGCTTTGGTTGTTTTTTTGGTCATGAATAGTAGGCTTTATATTCAAACTTTGAGTAGAAGAAAGAACATGAGAGGGAAACCAAGGCTTGTGTTTCTTCTTTCAACCATTTGGCTTTGAGCTCCGATTAAGCTCAGGTACATTTTCAGTTTAATTAGCTGTCAAAATCTTCCAATTTTAGTCTATTAAATCAAAATTCTCTTCTTTTCCATTCATTTATGATTCATTCATTAATCTCTTCACCCAGTTTAATTTGTAATTTATGAGTTCACTTGAACTCAATAGTTTTTACTTACATTATTGGTATTAAGAAATTTTGTAAATATATGTACATATTTGACTGTGAACTCAAAATATTATTATACATTAAGTTTACGTAACTATAGAAATTTATAAACTTCAAATAGCAAATTTTCCTCTATTTTTACCAAAATTCTAAATTCATCCGTTCTCCATGCAGAATCATATATAAAATCCAGAAAAAATGCACTCAGCAAATCACTGGGGAGGATCGTTAGAAATCGCGAACAACGGCGATTCAACACCGGAGGAATATGATCGGAGTCGGAATTTGGATTGGGACAAAGCATCAGTAAATCATCAACAACAACAACAGTATAATAACTACGATCAATATTCTCATCGGCATAATTTAGATGAAACGCAACAGAGTTGGTTATTAGGTCCGCCGGAGAAGAAGAAGAAGAAATACGTCGATTTAGGCTGTATTGTTTGTAGCAGAAAAGCATTCAAATATACAATTTATGGAGTTATCGTCGCTTTTCTCGTCATCGCTCTCCCTACGATCATCGCTAAGACTTTGCCAAAGCATAAAACTCGGCCTTCTCCTCCTGATAATTACACTCTTGCCCTTCACAAAGCTCTCCTCTTCTTCAACGCTCAAAAATGTATGTTTTCTCCTTCTCTAATTAATTAATTAATTACCTACCCTTATTTGATTTGATTTTTTTATTTTTATTTTTTGCTAATGGGATTGGAATTTTTAATGAAATTCTAGTTTTCTCACATGAAGTTATCCTTATAATCTTGATGGATCAGAGTTCCGAGTTGCTTTAGAAAAAATGCCCAAATTTATGTGTTCACTATACTAAGTATCCTGCAATTAAGCCGTGGAATCAATTACTAATACTTAACTTGTATTAGCATACACTGTCTATATCATACTTCCTTGTAGGCTTAATTAATTAGGAAAATACCCAAATTTATTTGTTCACTATATTATAAGTATCTTGAGTTCGAGCTGTATAATCAGCTATTGATACTTAATTTGTATTAGCGTAAATTATTTATATCATACTTCATTGTAGGCTTAATTAATTAGGAAAATGCTCAAATTTATATGTTCATTATACTAAGTATTTTGCGTTCGAACCGTAAAATCAGCTAAAAAAGATGAGAAAGAATTAATAAAGTTAGTCGATTGGGAAAGTAATAATAAGCTAATATTGCTCCTCGCACGAAGCATGATGTTTGTTACTTGGAATTGTACTGAAATATAGCAAAGGTCACGACTTTTGGTAGGCATGGAAATGGACTTGGTAAAACTTACGTTAGAAATATATAGTTTTCTACTATCACATACTCATAATAATCATTACTTTATGATGCTTGTTAACGTGATTATTAGTCATAGGTGAAAGAGACACGTTACTATTTTTCAAATTAGACTACGTGCAAAGTGTTTTTTTATTTTTTCTTGTGACATGCTGTTGGTTAGACTAAATTGTTAAATCGAAATGCGGTAGCAAAAAATTGTGTATTAATTCATTCCCCTCGAATTATTTGTCATATTTTTCTTTTACATTCTATGTTCCTTTTTTCCTATGATTTCCGTGCTGAATTTAATAGTCTTTTCTTTGTCCTTTTATTATCTTGAGTCGAGGGTCTTTCGGAAACAGCCTCTCTACCCCTTCGGCCCTTCGGGGCAGGGGTAAGGTCTGCGTACACATTACCCTCCCCAGACCCCACTTGTGGGATTTTACTGGGTTGTTGTTGTTGTTGTTGTTGTTGTTGTTGTTGTATTTTTCTTTTACATACTCCTTAAGAAACATTAATTATGAGGGTTGGACTATTTTACCCTTATTTATGTCTTAAGATAGTATCTTTTTATTTATGTAATGCAGTCAAATCTCTCTATAACATTCTCTTTTGTTTACATATTTTTTTGGTGCTATGTAAAGTGTTGTTATAAAAAATATATATTATACCATAATACAGAAATTGGTTCCAAGAAAAATATAGCTTTTATAGGGAAAGCTTGTTAAATGATTGTTATACCAAGATGCTATTATAGAGAGGTCTGAATGTATCTCCATCTTCAAGAATAATTATTATCAAGGGTAAAATAAATAAAAAATACAATTTGATTTTGTCTTGAACTTCTAAAATGACAAATAATTTGAGACAATTATTTTTTGAAAGCATGATAGATAATATGAGGTGAGGGAGCATGAAATTAGTTTAATGTAATAATCCATCCATCTCAAGTTATTTGTCGTATTTTTTAAAAATAATCTCCTCAAATTATTTATTTTTATAGAGGTCCAAGACAAAATTGATTTTTTTTTTTCATTCTACCCTTAATAGTAGTAATTGTTTTTGAAGAATACTCCTTAATTATAGAGTAAATATTCTATAAAGATATATTTTATACTAAGATATAAATAAGGATAAAATAATCCAAAACTCCTCATA
This sequence comes from Nicotiana noctiflora, assembly GCA_032618575.1. Lineage (NCBI taxonomy): Eukaryota > Viridiplantae > Streptophyta > Magnoliopsida > Solanales > Solanaceae > Nicotiana > Nicotiana noctiflora. The sequence goes on along the minus strand of JASVEL010012441.1, from coordinate 388,305 downwards.
CTTGATTTTTTTAAGGGGCATATAAAAGAAAAATATAACAAATAATTTGAGACGAATGGGGTATAGTTAATTAATCATTCATTGCATTTTTAAAATTATGACTTCTTTTCATAATTTACGACTTCTGAATTTTTAAAATTATATATTTCGTATTATAAATACTAGGTTAAGTTGAATTAATTTATTGGTCCACGGTTCCATCTGAAGAGGAAACGTAGACACGATTTTGAATTGGAAGTTGGAACATCCTAAGCACTTAAACAACAAACTAAAACGTGGGTCCAGAAAAATCTAAGTTTGGTAGGGACATTTTTAATAATAGGATTTTGATTGGCTAGCAAATTTTCATTAATTAATTATTTAACAAAAGTCTTCTATTCCCGTGTACGACTCGGCCTTAATCTGTCGTCACTGATGATCCTCAAAGTCCAATAATAAATGTTATTTTTTCCTTTATTTCTCCCAATATTCTATTTTTTTAGAACATTTTGAAGATGCCGTAAGATTGGAAAAAAGAATTACTTAAGATAAATTAAATGAAATTCTAAAGAATATTATACTAACATTTTGATTTCATACCTAATATTTTGAGGCGTTCTTCAATATGGAAAGAGATTCATTTGAGGATCAGTTCCTACCTAATGAATTATCCAACTAATTTAGCGAACGATATTTAAATTATAAGTTAGTGGGGAGCCATAACTTTGATTCTTTGAATTCATCAATTATAGTTTATTTTGCTTGAGTTACACCTGGAAAAATGTATGTTTTGACTTTTTGGGAACTAGACGAACTATTTCCCCATATAACAGGAATCTTATTTCTTAATTAAATAGGCAGGTCAAATCCGTTTTTTTTTTCTTAATTATAAAAAAGTTCGTTACCAACGTGCCAGTTTATGACACTGATTTCCTTCTTACACTTTCGTCTTCAATGTCAATGTTTCCGTCGAGGTTGATTGGAGATAATTTTGTCGTTGAGTGAAAGTCCAGCCCATTAGTTATATTGTCCGCTTTGAGCGTGGCTCGATTTTAAAACTCATCACAAGGGTGTAATGCATGTTTACTTATATAGTCAGCATCTCTCCCGTGTTTTACCGATGTGGCATGGGGTGTTACATCTAAGGCATGTTTACGTGTTTTGTCGTGGGATTGGCCTGAGGTGTCACATACAACTCCTCCCCTAGAGCAACGGCGGATCTAGGATTTTAAAGTTATGGGTGCTCGCCGATAAAAACTTCAAAAAAAGAGAAAAAATGAATTTACTTGTGTGTGCTCGCTCAATATTTATCTAAATGTTTGTACAGTTTCTTAAATAAATTTATTAATATGGTCAAAGTTAATGGGTGCTTAAGCACCCACAACTCCCTATGTGCATCTGCCACTGCCCTAGAGTCACTAGGGTCTAAGATTTGTATATTTATATACCCAGCATCTCTCCTGTATTTTGTCGATGTGGGATTCGCCTCACACGTGTGACCACGAGGCTACGGTCTCAAGCCATAGAAATAGCATTTTGCAGAAATGCAACATAAGACTACGTACAATTGAGCCAGTATTGTCCGGCCCTTCCTGATCCCACACATTAGCGAGAGCTAGTGTATCGGACTGCCTTTTTACCTTATAAATAAATGAACTGCCTGCGAATATAGTTTCTATAGCATTACTGCATGGAACTTACACTCGTTACATATATTAATCTGAGAATTTGTTGGCCTTTGCATATTGCAGCTGGAAAATTGCCAAAAAGCAATGGGATCCCATGGAGAGGAGACTCAGGTTTAAAAGATGGATCAAAACTCACAGATGTTAAAGGAGGGCTGATTGGAGGGTACTATGATGCTGGAGATAACACAAAATTTCACTTTCCAATGTCATTTGCAATGACAATGTTGAGTTGGAGTGTCATTGAATATGAACACAAGTACAGAGCCATTGGAGAGTATGATCATGTCACAGATCTCATCAAATGGGGCACTGATTACTTGCTTCGTACTTTCAACTCCACTGCCACTAAAATTGACAAAATTTATAGCCAGGTAACTATAAATTTCAATTTTTAAGCGTTGAGATTCTACTTGATATGCATGGAGTTCAGGAGTTGGTATGATTGTTTAACCAAAATATGGAATTTCGATTAAAACCAGAAAATAAGAGAAAAATCGGGTTACTGATAATCAAAAGATCACCAAATAGTATAGTAGGCTTTCGATAATAAGAATAAACAGCAAAGAAAATTGTATTTCAATATGATCTCAGTAGTCAATCGTGTCCCTACAAATGACGTAACTTTTTCCTTTTATAGTTGATCCTAGGCAAAAGAATGTAATCTAAGCTTTAATGATATAATTATGAGTAATAAATGACATTGAATAAGCCGTTACACAATCATTCCTATTAAATATCAATTCTTCAACGTATCAAGTATTTAATATTGAATCCAGTCTCCTTTTTGTCTTCGAATCCATGTGTTTGACGTCTTTCATTCCGTTGGTTCTAAATATCTTGAATTGATACGGAACTCGTGTCTAAACTGCTTTCTGTATCTTTCGTCTTTAGAATTGCATTCCACTCCGCTCTAAACAGGTACGGGACTCGTATCTGAATTACGTCTCGTACCTAATTCTTCATCCCACGTCTTTTATCTAATTATTGTCCGTTGACCCTTTGACCTATCCACGTGTCATGCCACTTCATAAAAAAAAATTCCCAATACAATAACGGTAGTCATACTCCGAAAAATGACTTATTTCCTTGAAATTTGTTTCTGATGTTTGGTTGGACAGCGGAAAATATTTTTCCGTGAAAAAGCTTTTATTAAGGGTTGTTAATTGGCTTGGAGAGTGGTCATCCATATAGATGACCTGGGATCGATCCCCCCTTAATGCCTTTTGGATTGAGCAAGCCCTGTGCAATTTATATCCTGTGTGGTTTGCAGGCTATTATACAGTGGGGGTGTTACCCAGTGCGCACAGAGTGTTCACCACAAAGTGCTCACCCGAAGGGTAGAGGCTATTGCAGAAGCTACAGCGGTTGCAAGTTTTCCTGGAAGTTTCCAAAAAAAAAAAACTAAATAGTGGTTTCCGGTCATTTCCCTATTTCAGTGTGGAGAAAGGGAAAGGCATAATATATAAACAAGCCCTCACTTGGTTTCAGCTAGCAAGTATGCCCTTCAACTTTAGGTGTGCACAAGTAAGCACCTCAACTTGTATAAAGTTGAACACTGAACACAAATGCTGACATGGCATTGATATGGCACATAAATTTTGGAGGTGTCTAGATGATCATTTTACAAGTCTAGATGATCATTTTGCAAGAGGTGCCTACTTGTGCATACCTAAAGTTGGAGGGCACACTTGCCAGCTGAGGCCTATTTATGTAAAATGTTCTTGCTACCACATACAAAAAAGTGTGTTAAGTTTTGTATTCAGTTAGATTCTGTAGAGGTAACTGTAGCAGTATTCATGAAGTCAAAAGATCATGTTATATGGAGTTGAATGACATATAGGAAAATCAACTGAAGTGAAGTTTTAAGCTAAATGTATGACTTGGCATTACTGTTGGAACTTCATACTTAATTATGGTTCCGATGTTCCCTGATCAGGTTGGTGGTTCACTAAATAATTCAAGAACACCAGATGATCACTACTGCTGGCAAAGGCCAGAGGACATGACTTATGAACGGCCAGTCCAAACAGCTAACTCGGGGCCTGATCTTGCTGGTGAAATGGCAGCAGCATTGGCTGCAGCCTCCATAGTATTCCGCGACAACACACAATATTCAAGAAAGCTCGTTAAAGGAGCAGAGACTCTGTTTGCTTTCGCCCGTGACTTTGGTAAACGGACTTCATATTGCCGTGGAAATCCATACATTGAACCTTTCTACAACTCTACAAACTACTTCGATGAGTTCATGTGGGGATCAGCTTGGCTATATTATGCTACTGGCAATAAAACTTATATATCGTTGGCGACTAATCCTGGATTGTCTAAGAATTCCAAGGCGTTTTTCATGATCCCGGATTTAAGCGTGTTGAGCTGGGATAACAAGCTACCTGCAGCTATGCTGCTGTTAACTAGGATGAGGATATTCTTGAATCCGGGTTACCCTTATGAGGAAATGTTGAGCAGCTATCACAATGTCACTAGTCTTACCATGTGTTCCTACCTACAGAGGTACCAAGTCTTCAACTTCACCAAAGGTAATATTCCTTAATTATTATCCCCTTCCAAGAACTTGTCATATATAAGCCTAGTTAAGGACTAATTGCTACAATAGGTAGAAATTCAGCAAAAATTATAAATTGGTCTGCTATAGGCTTTTCCAGCCTCTACATTCACTGTAGGGGTAAGGTTTGTGTACTATCTACCAGGGGTAGGTCTGCATACTATCTACCTCCCAGACCCCACTTGTGGCACTATATTGGGTTTGTTGTTGTTGGTCTGGGATAGGCTTGTTCAATTGTTCTACGAAGTGATCCGACTCCTGATATCCAGAGGTGGATACTTGATAGGTTCAACCTTAAATGTTCTTAGCACTGAACACATCGTAACTTTGTTTAGGTGGACTGATCCAGTTGAATCATGGCCGTGGACAACCACTACAGTATGTGGCAAATGCAGCTTTTTTGGCATCACTCTTTGTTGATTACATGAATGCCACTGGTGTTCCAGGATGGAACTGTGGCCCTAACTATATCTCCTTCGATGTTCTTCGCCGTTTTGCCACTTCTCAGGTTTGCACATTACTCCCTCTCAATATTTAATCCGATTTAATGGAGTGCAAACAGTTAGAAATCAACAACAAAGCATTCATCATAAGCAAAGTGGATCCAAGATTTAAATTTTGTGGATTCAACCCTTAGAATTCTTGGAACTAAACTCATTGTAATTTTGACATTATGATATCGAAATACTGGGTTCAGTTGAATGCAAAACACAGGAGCTCCATCCGCCGCTGCTTACATGGTCCATTAAAACAGCCGATGTTTTAACTTTTCGTCCACTAAAACTGCCATCATGCAAAGACAGATCTAGGATTTCTAGAATATGCATGCACCACAAAAAAAAGGTAGAAAAATAGTAGTATGTGAGAATTGATTCCCATTCCTCAAGGTAAATTACTCAATATTCAACCAAGTGCACCATTCAATTTTTTGGAGCATGGGTGCCAACGGATAATACTAAACTAATTCTAAAAAATACATACATAAATACATAGTTTGACAGCGAGACCATGGGTTCACGTGCCCCATGATTGGGGCTAAAAATCCGCCCCTCCCATCATGCACTAACATTTTGTCATTTTTGCTTTCATAAAACAGATGAATTATATTTTAGGTGACAATCCCTTGAAGATGAGCTATGTAGTAGGGTATGGAAACAAATTCCCAAGGCATGTACATCATAGGGGTGCATCAATACCCTCTGGTAAAACAAAGTACTCATGCACTGGAGGGTGGAAATGGAGAGACACCAGTAATCCCAATCCTCATAATATAACAGGAGCTATGGTAGGAGGACCTGATAAGTTTGATAGGTTCAAAGACACGCGCAAAAATTTCAGCTATACAGAGCCAACACTAGCAGGAAATGCAGGACTTGTTGCTGCACTGGTTTCTTTAACCAGCAGTGGTGGCTATGGTGTTGACAAAAATGCCATTTTCTCAGCTGTTCCACCCTTATATCCAATGAATCCACCCCCACCTCCACCATGGAAACCATAATGTGCAAATTTTGCCTTGAAATTGCAGCAGCTTAAATTTTTCCTATTATTTGAATATCCCCATGTACAAAATTTCTGATTATCTTGTGACATCAGCGGCATAATAAAATTCTTGTATTAGTTTCTTTTGTTAATTGTTTCAAGTACATGCATGGCCTCATCAACTTGTTTTTCAATCAAAGCGATTACATAACCATATAGAATGATTTGCTACTTATACCTAGAACAAGGAAAAATGGAAATTTTATTGATAAAGACCGTTTCAATTGTAGCCAAATATCTTATTATGAGTAATTCCAACAACTTCGGAAGAAAAGAAGCGTTTACCTATTATAGAGATGGTGCAATTTGATTCTTTATTTTTTTTATTTCATATTCACTCTTTCATCAGTATTTCTTATCCACGACCAAAAAATGACCAGGTTTCTGTTGGAGGGTCCTAAGACTTACCTTGTAATCTGAGGTCAGATTGAAATTAGGTTTACCTTTATCAAAATTTTCTTCACGTAAACACTTAAATGTTAGTACTGTTTTTGTTAACTACTTTGAAATTACTTTTTTCTAAACTGGAAAGACCTAGGTTTAGGTACTGTTTCATTGAACTTAGAATGCCTTGAAGAAGAAACATGTAATAGCTTTTCTTGTGAGACAACAATTGAATGCCAGTGAACTCATAGATTAGATTGATATAACTTCCATTTTCCTTGAAAGAATTACAACAGAGAGAGTTTGCCTTACAATTGATATCGACAATTTCTAATGCATAACCACATATATGACTCTTAACTTATTCTACATGTATTGATAAATGAATGAGACATAACTATTGCTGATAACAAGAACCTGGATCTTCTGGTGCAGCTCGCCCGCCTCCGGTTAAAGGACCAGAAGCCACTCCTCTTTGATTCAATAGGCACCTAAAATGAGCCAACCTGCGAGTAACTTGACTTGGATTCTTGGCAAGGTTGTCATAAGCAGTCCATAGCCTCTCTTTTGTGGCAGCAAGTTAACCAGCAATAACAAAGAAGAAATGTTACAACGAGAAAGTTGATTGGAATTAACATGTCAAAACTAATAGTCTAATACACATGAAACTATGGCCAGAGTCGCTAAAGTAGCAAGAAGAAGGAAGACTGAGAAAAGCTTTAGTTCATCTTTAAAATCAGCACAAAGTATCTGATGTGTGTGCTATTTAAGAATATTTGAAGTATGTCATTGTTTCATATGTGGCCATGAATGTTGTATCACATTAGGAGGACAAGAGAGAGTACACAGAAGTGGCTCCTCTGAGAAATCCAACGGCATTTGAACGATGAAAAATACTTCTGATCAGACTAAAGGAACTTTTATGTTCTTTTTTAAAGATAAAAAAATAAAAAAAATTGGAGCACAGATGAGATTCAAATTAGTATATAGATGATTTGCAGCTCTTTTTAGATGATGTACTCGGGACCTTTTCATATCAAAGATAATTACTTTGTAAAACTAATAAAAAGGTAGAATCTAGATTCAGGAAGACAGATCCAATAAAAGAGAGAAAAGACTACCTGCAGCTGCTGCTGCACGAGGCCATATGGTTGTTTCGATGTTTGATCCATCAATATGCTCACCCCACATACATACCTCACCCCCAATAACCAACCGTTGTTGCTTGGGATTTGTAATATTAGTTAGTGGCTCATTTGAATAGAAATCCTGCCATGTGGTATCTATATGGTCCAAATACCACTTGTCCTGGTTGCTAACAATGCACCGCAATCCAGCTGCAGTTACTTGCTGAGCAACACCGCCACCTAGCCTGCCCAGACATAATATGAGCACAAGGTTATTAGTCCATCAATTGGTTCGAGGAGAAGTTTCCCAACTGACTTGGTAATGCCTACTTCCTCACTTTCTCTATCACTTTAATTGATAGAGAAGAATAAAGGAGATGAAAAGACGACTGAATATATATGAACTAATATGGAGCGTCCAGCTTATACAACACGACAAAAGAACGCACCAGTTGTGAACTATAGTGTTTGGGCTCAACTTATTTCCAAAGTTATTGAACGTCTCTTCCCTGCAAATTTGAAGATGAAAGTTAAACCAGTTATTGTTAGAATTCCGAAAGCTCATAACAACAGTTCTTCCTACCAGTTTATAATTTCATATCCATGAGATAAAGCTATCTTCTGTGCTCGCAAGACGAAGTACTCATAAGCAGTGGTTCCGTTCAACTTGTTTTGCTTCAACCTGTCAAATAGAACATGGTCAGACAAACTTGTCAAAAATAATATGGAAAAGGTCCAAATATGCCCGTGAACTATGCAAAATAGGACAAATATGCCCGTCATTTATAGTTCGGCCCAAATATGCCCATTCCGTCAAATAGTTGGGCATATATGCCCTTATTTGACGGAAACTTGATTTTTTTTTTTTTTTTAATTTATTGATACCAAATTAACCAAACCCAACTTAAAAATAACCCACCCGACCCATGTCCTATTTCGACGGGCATTTTTGTCCTATTTCGCATAGTTCACGGGCATATTTGTGCTATTTCGCATAGTTTACGGGCATATTTGTGCTATTTTCATTACTTCACGGGTATATTTGTCCTCTCAGTTAGCTTACAGCAGTTGTTTTATTTTGAAGTTGTGACTATTAGTTTTGAAGATCACATAGATGGCTATAAACTAGTAGCTACTTTGTTTTGTTTTGAAGTTAATCAAATAACAGAAGGTTATTTACAAGAGCAAAAAACATAAATAGGCAAAATTTTAGGAAAATTTTCACAGATGTAGCAACATTATGTATTTTACACACAAGGCAATTAAATAATTATATTTCTAGTAAGAATCCTTTAAATCATGTACCTTAAATCGTGCATCCAAAGAGTTTCAGTTACACCAATTCTCCTAAATTAAGATGCTTAATATCCTTAGCATCAGACAATTGCATTATTCGTAATCTGTCATAATGCTTTGTATTACATATATTATATAATTAGATGAGAAGCAAATAATGGGAAGCAAACAACCAAAATATCTAGTTTATTTCTTTATCAATCAATTCTCTCTTCCTAATTTCTGCATGAATATGACTTTCACCAAACGTAATTTTTGGTATATTACATATTCAATTAGGAATATTTAATAATATAAAAGGTATAATAATGAAATAATTTTATTATATATTTATTGAATAATTATGGTATATTGTATATTTAATTATATAAATGGTATAAGGTACATACATACATAGAAATAATCTCGAGATATATATAGAATAATATTGGTATAAATATTATATATTCAGAAGGTCGTTAGAATATTGATATAAAAATTTTGGAATGTATTATACGTTATAATTTAGTTTGTAGTATATTTATCGTGTAAATATTACTATATGTTTGGAGTATGTTATATAGCTGTATGAACTTTATTATGTATAATATTGTAGTACAACATATATAAGTGACATAATATACATGTATAAGTATAAACATATAAATATATATACGTAAAATATATCCAACATAAACCATCAAACTCAATAGAATAATGGAACAAATGAAACACCATAAAATGCATTCAATGTTGGATATTGCCAGATCCGGGAAGTGTGTCAAATATTTTTTAAAATGGTAAAGAATGTCCCATAATTTGTGCATTTTGCCTGGTCATTAATTATTTGCTTAATCTTTACAATATGCTATTAGTGTAAAAAATTATTCATTTATGTAATAAATAAAGAATATTATTATTTTCTTAAATATTTTTTATAAAGTGCTCAGCCACGTAGATTCCTCTATTAATTCGCAAACTATTTGTGGGTGAGATCATAAGCAACATGAACCTTGAGGCCTTAGGCCCATTGACACCCAACTATGCAAAATAGGACAAGTATGTCTGTGAACTATGCGAAATAGCAAATATGCCCGTGAAGTAATGAAAATAGCACAAATATGCCCGTGAACTATGCGAAATAGCACAAATATGCCCGTGAACTATGCGAAATAGGACAAAAATGCCCGTCGAAATAGGACATGGGTCGGGTCGGGTCGGTTATTTTTAAGTTGGGTTTGGTTAATTTGGTATCAATAAATTAAAAAAAGAAAACAAAATCAAGTTTCCGTCAAATAAGGGCATATATGCCCAACTATTTGACGGAATGGGCATATTTGGGCCGAACTATAAACGACGGGCATATTTGTCCTATTTTGCATAGTTCACGGGCATATTTGGACCTTTTCCGAAAATAATATTGAGGAGAGAATTCTATATTATCTGAGAGTAGTGCAAAGATCATATGGCTTACGGCATTGGGGAAACCTCAATTATAGAATGATGAATTAGGATAAATACACAGAACATAAGAGGTTGGAGAAGCGCAAATGTGATATTCACTATTCAGTAAGTGAGAAATTTGCATTATTTCTACTCTATATGTGATATTCAGCCACTTAATTGAGTCTGGGAATGCATTTTGCAATGATGTTCCGCGAAACTAATTGGCAAGTACTTCCAGTTACTGAAAGGTTATGTAGATTAAGTAATTGATATGATTAAGAGAGTTGCAACACTTAACATGCCACCAAAATGAAAATGGCTTCATCTGAATGTAGCTTAGAAGAGTTCATATAATGACATACCCATTGACCAGTGTTTTTGTCCACGGGAATAACAACTAAAATATAATAAGAAATAATTGAATAAGAGTTCTGTGATGCTCAGTAGTGCAGTAAAAGGAATAAAAGCTTCAAAGGAGAATTGATTAACTTGGAAAATTTGTAGAAGATAGGCAATAGTGACAAACAACAACTACCCAGTATAGTCCCACAAAGTGGGGTTTAGGGATAGGCAATCCTGACAATACAACAAAAAGAACAGAACTTGGTGACTTCCCACAAGTTGGGTCTAGGAAGGGTAGTGTAGACGCAGACCGTACTCCTATCCTAACAGTAGAATATCGAAAATAAAATTGCAAAAAATATTTACCACTTTCTTATACGGGGAGTTAATGTCCAACAACCTGCAGGAAACATTCAATAGCATGTTTCAGTTAATTACCTTCAACTTGCTGAAAGTTAAGATCAGTAAACAGTACAAGCAAAAAAGGATTAGTACCCGACTAATAGCCTGTTTGGGCAAGTTGGAAAAATCAGCTTATATTGAGATGTGCTTTTTTTCAAAAGTACTTTTGGTGGGGAGCAGTTCGTGTTTGGCTAATTACTTTGAAAAGAACTTCTAAGCAGCAATTAGTATTTGGCCAAGCTTTTAAAAAGTGCTTTTAAGCGTATTTTTTTCAAAAGTGGCTACTTTTTTCTGCTTCTCCGAAACTGCTTCAACTTCTACTCAAGAGCACTTTTTCTTCTTTGAAGAAAAGCACTTTTTAAAAAAAAATCAGCTTAGAGAAGCTTGGTCAAACAAAATTGATAAAGAGGCATGCATACGTATTATTACTATAATCACTTATGCATCTTACACCTCAAACTTGTGCAGCTACCGAATTTGGACTACCAAATTTTTTAGTATCCTTTCAAAATTAAATGTCCATTGACTTAGTAAAATTTTTGCAAGAAAAGATTCAATGTTCCTGTGTGCGTCTGTCTAACACTAAAACCCTGTTTTCTATTGAGTATCCTTTCGAAATTAAATGTTGTGCGACTTAAGACAGTAATTATTTTTGCAATAAACGATAAGATTTTTTGAGCATTGATCAAAACTGCTTCATTCTCTGTCATGTTAATAATATTTCTTCAAACAAAAATGATAGATCGTATCACAAAGAAATATGCATACAACCAAGTCAGGACAGTTGTTTGAACATGTTAACTTACTTGTATCCACTTCATCACCTCCTAGATGAACAAATCTGTACTTGAATATCTTGCTAAAATCTGAAACACAGAAAGTTTCTATATCATAAATTGTTTACTATTTTGACTCGTACAGGTCATGAAGTTATCTGCTGTGAGCATTACCTGAGAGAATTCCGTCTATTACTTTGAAAGTGAAATCATTGCTTATGTCAAGTGGCTGTTGACAATCTTTTGACGGCCATAAAGAAGGATAACCATTACCCCTGAAATTAAACAATTGCTGGATCGATTAGATTGCAAGGGAAAAAAATTCTTGTTGAAATTTGATTCAACAACTAATAGCCAAATAGAATTTCGTCACCCCATACCAAGATTGAGCATGTCCTGGAACGTCTAATTCAGCTAATACATTGATTCCACGTCTTCCTGCATATCTGCAACTCTTAAATGTCAAATGTTATTTACACATCAAAAGTCAAGGAAAGAAGAATAAAGAAGCATGAAAGAAATAACTTGCCTTACAATCTCAGCAGCATCAGCTATAGTGTACCGCTCTGAACTTGAGTAAGCACCATTCCACAGTTTCGGAAATGAAGGTATCTCAAGCGGGAATGATTGTGTATCTACAATGTGCCAGTGCAGCACATTCTGCATAGGGGAAATTGTAGGGATCAGAATCTTAGTAATCAACAAGAAGTAAGATATATGCATGTCATCCCACGAACTGCTGCCGCTTCAATGGGATCTTTTATCCTGGTTGTAGGAGAAATTACCAAACGTCTAGTATTCCCTCACGCTTGGCGCCAATGAGGTTTTTATTCGAGAGAAAAAAGAAGACTATGCCTTCGCCATATGAATACTAAGTAATAATAGCATGGCACTTCGAATTCCATATGATTTTTTTTTTTTTTTTTTTTTTTGAGAATGCTAACAATTATATAAATGTGTAAAAAATTTATAAGAGATTGTGAAGGTCACAATCAGACCCTCAAAGGGTCAGAGAGACTACCAAAGCCTATTCCATTCGATTACATTTCTTCTAGCAAATCTAATAAAGAGTGTACATCCTCTCTATAGCTCTCTTTACACCAAAAATGGAATAGCAAAAAACAATTAAGCTTAATTTTCTGGTAAGAGATAGGTCTATCTTCAAAAATTCTGGCATTCCTTTCTTTACATATGGTCCACCAGATACAAGCAGGAACAATTTTCCACCATTTCTTCTGTTTAATATTTGCCCCTCCATTGTCCCAGCTACTGAGAAGAGCTGCAGCGTTTACGGGCATTGACCAAGATATACCAGCCAAATTAAGATAGAAGTGCTAAAGTTGGGTAGTGACCGGGCAGTGAATAAAGAGGTGGGAAACTGATTCCCCATCTTTGCCACAAAAACTGCATCTAGCTTGTAGCTGGATTCCTCTCCTAAGGAGGTTATCCTGAGTTAGGACAGCTTCTCTCGCTACTAACCATGTGAAGCACTGAACTTTTGTAGGCACCCGGACCCTCCAAATTTGTTTCCATGGCCAGCCTTGCGCAGGATTAGGAGTATTGTTAATGAAATGATAAGTAGATTTCACTGAAAAAGAACCTGATTTGTGACCCTCCCAGATTAAAGCATCTTCCTCTTCTGTGAGACCTTGCAAAGCTTCTAAAGTCTCCCAGAAATCTGCCACACTCTGCAACTCCCAGTCATTAAAATTCCTTCTGAAGACAATGTTCCAACCATGTATGGATTTTGCATCTGCTACTGAAATCCTTTGATTTTCAGCAATGCTATACAACTCTGGAAATTGTTCTTTCATAGGAGTGTGCCCAAACCATGTGTCACGCCAGAAAAGAACTCTTCTACCATTTTCAACCTTGAAACTGGAATGGTCAGCAATGAAGCCCCATTGCCCCCTAATTGTTTTCCAGACCCCCACTCCATGAGGGGATGACACTGGTTTGGTGCACCAATGTCCTTCACAGCCATACTTCTCTTGAATTACCCTTCTCCATAAAGTTATTTACTCCAAGTTATACCTCCATAACCATTTTGCCAGTAGACTATTATTCTGAGCCTTTAGATTTCTGCCACCTTGGCCCCTTACTTGCCTCGAGCACAAAAGAGTATCCCAATTGACTAAGTGAATAGTCCTTTTCTCACTGTTACCTTGACAAATGAAATTCCTTCTTAGGAAGTCAATATTTTTCCTCACCTTAGTAGGAATTGGGAATAAGGACATCACATAGGAAGGCAATGCATCTAAGACACTATTTACCAGAGTCACTCTGCCTCCAAGCGACAGATATTGACTCTTCCATCTTCACAATCTTTTGTCACTCCTTTCAATCACCCCTTGCCATATATCTTGCAACTTGTTTTTGTAGCCCAAAGGGAGGCCTAGATATTTGGTAGGGAGGTTTTCTAGTCCACATTCCAGGATATTTGCCAGGTCCTGAATGTTTGGGACTTCATTAACCTGAAAAAGCTTACTTTTTCCTCAGTTCACATGCAGACCTGCCACGGCTTCGAAGGTTGTTAGAATTAGTCAGAGGTGCAGCATCTCTTCTGGATGAGTTCCCACGAAGATGATAGAGTTATTTGCATAAAGAAGATGAGAGATCTCTAGGCTGCTATTCTGTCTGTTAGAAACCTTGAAACCCTTGATCCAGCCATCTGCCTTTGCAGTGTTTAACATCTGGTTCAGCCCCTCCATTGCCATCAGGAACAAAAAGGGAGGTAAAGGGTCCCCTTGCCTGAGCCCCCTTTGTGAAGAGAAAAAGCCTTGGGGTGAGCCATTTATCATGATAGAGAACTTAACAGTGCTAAGACAGAAATGGATTCAGTAAACCCATTTAGATCCAAAACCCATATCAGCCATTAGTCTTAGAAGGAAATTCCAGTTGACATGATCATATGCCTTCTCTATATCCAGCTTGCATAGGACACCTGGCACTTTGTTTTTGAGCCTAGAATCGACCACCTCATTTGCTATCAGTGAGGCATCCATGATTTGTCTGCCTTTTATGAATGTCATTTGATGGCCACCAATGAGTTTATTGATGACAGACTTTAACCACTCGGTTAGCACTTTGGCTATAATTTTGTAAATGCTTCCAATCAAACTAATTGGCCTGAAATCTTTAAGCTCTCTTGCTTCATTCTTTTTTGGAATGAGAGCCACGAATGATGCATTAAAACTCTTCTCGAAGAGTTCATTAGAATGAAAATTTTCAGAGTTGACATGACATCTTCCTTGACTGTTGGCCAGCATTTCTAAAAAAAAACCATTGTGAAGCCATCAGGTCGTGCTTTGACTGACGAACAGGACTTAAGGCATTCGACCACTTCCTGCTCTTCAAACTCTCTTTGTAACCAAGTGCTCTCCTCCTCTGATAAAATTCCCCCTAACCAGATTGAAATTTGGTCGCCATGTTTCAGGTTCCGCGTACAGCTTGTGGTAAAAATCAATGATTTCTTTCCCAATCTCTTCCGAGTTTGTGGAAATCTGCCCCTGTACCTCCAGCTTATCAATGTGATTGTATCTCCTATGTGATTCGCCATTTTGTGGAAGAACTTTGTATTCTTGTCCCCTTGTTTCAGCCATAAGGTTCTGGACCTTTGTCTCCATGCAATCTCTTCATGCTTGGCTAACTCCTGAATCTCTAACATGAGGCCAGCCTTTCCAATAACTCTCCTTCAGAGAGTCTTCTACTTTCTTGAATCTGATCAAAGTTTGAGATGCTATTGAGGATTGTCTTCTTCCTTGCCTTTAGACTACCATACTCCTCCTTATGCCACTCTTTCAACTTAGATTTGAGAAGCTTTTGCTTGGAGGCTAACACAATATCAGGTGTACCAACAATCTCAAAAGAATTCCACCAAGTCTGTACTTTAGCAGGAAACTTTGGGACATCGAACTACCAGTTTTCAAATTTAAAATAGGATTTGTTGAAATCCCATTCCCCGCATTTCAAAGAGATTGGAGAGTGATCAGAGATAACTTTTGGAAGGAGACTTTGTCTGATAAAACTGAATTCTTCATCCAACTCCATAGAGAAGAGGAACTTGTCTATTCTAGAAGCACACTCATAGTTGTCACCTTGGCTCCAGGTGAATTGGCACCCCAGCAGAGGAGTATCAATCAATTCCAGCTCCTCCACAGTTTCTGAGAATTCTGCCATTGCTCTACTGTATGAGGACCTGTTTTTTCTTTCGTCAGCAAATCTGGTGGTGTTGAAGTCACCACATACCACCCAGTTTCTATTACATAACCCTTTCATCGCACACAACTCTAGCCAAAGTTCGGTTCTTTCCACTCTCTTGCATGGAGCATACACCCCCGTCAAAGCCCAAAGGAAATTGTCTATCACAGAGTTAAAGTTACAAGTGAAAGAGTATCTACCGTTTTCAACTAACTCCCCCGTCCATTCTCTCTTATCCCACATAATTATAGAGAAATTTTTGTATTTTTTTTCTCAAAACATTAGATTCTGTATCGAGAGAGTAGTATGAGATAACGGGTATTTCCGATTTTCTCTTATCTATCGGGAGTTCAGTTCAGCATCACAAACTTTTTTGTTTTCATACCGGAGAGTTCTTAACAATTTGAATCGATAATTCCTCAAAAGTCATTGCTAGTACGTTTAATACAGTTACTCCAATAGGCATCGGAATGCTTTTAGTGACATCATCAAATTGTTAACATAATGAGGACTCGAATACCAACAAGAATAAGACATCACCCAAATTCTTCGCCTAAAAGTCCAACATGGAGTTAAGCAGGACACCATATCCATATTACTGACTTTGACACCTTATCCATATTATTCACAGTTCTTGCAAGTTTCCCATGATGAGGATGCAAAGAAATCCACATTAAAATATAGATGTTTTCAGACAGGAAAATTTACGTAGATTAGAATTAAAAAATTATTGAAGAGGTCTAGAAAAGTAGTAACTGATATTTAGACGGAGAAATGTTACTATACCAGTTTTGCATAAGCCATTGAATCAATAACCTTCAATAACACAGGCAATGGCAGATAGTGACGGGAAGTATCTGTAAGACATGAAGGATATTAGCAAATCTTAAATTCAGAAGAGAACTTGACATAGTAAATTTCTTACTTGGATAGTATTCGTTGTGTTAAGCTAGAAAAGAAAGATGAAATAAGTAAAAGCAACGGTCCCTAAAATTATTAGAGAAGTTTCTCACCAATTAAAAGCCCTCGATAAGAGAATCTTGGTCGATCAACTATGGTCCACGGAACTTGATGAACTTCAATTGTTCGGGTTGTAAAATTAAAATGGCATACTTGACTAAATGTCTGTCATGATGACGAAACAAACATTAGAGAATCTAACTAAAGCAAAACATATAATTTACTAACTACTAACAGCTATTCAGCTTGAGCGGAAGCATCAAACCTGCAAACCATGCAAAGCCCCATAAACTGTTTTTGCCTGCAGTAAATCGTGACTATCAGAAAGTGCAGATTCTCCAGTGTGAAAAGCATTAAAAACCGGCAATACTGATGTAGTGCTACGTGGATATGCATTTGATTGGACAAAATATCTTGTACTAGAGAATCATAATATCAACAGGGAAAAGCGGATAATAACTACCGTTAAATATGCATACGCTGGGTTTCCATGTGCTGGTATGGTCAAGTTGTAGGACTCATCAACACCATATTGTAGCTGCATTGCACAAGGTTTTAATCAGTTTGTTTAGAAAATGCTGTTCAAGGAAAGATGTGTAAAGATTGAATCGAGCAGAACGAAAGCACCTGTAATATTTAAAGCGTGTGTATAACTTCATTTGACTGAAACAGTTTATTGGAATTGTAGCGGAGAATGAAGGTAACGGAGATGAGAATGTTCAGGTGGATGTGTGGGCACACCAGGTTGGATAGGGTCAGGAATGAAGTTATTCGGGAAATGGTAGGGGTAGCCCCAATGGATGAGAAGCTGCGAGAAGCGAGACTCAGGTGGTTCGAGCATGTGCGGAGGAGAAGCCCCGATGCACCGGTGAGGAGTTGCGAGCGGTTGTCGGTAGTTGGCGCGAGTCGTGGCAGAGGGAGGCCCAAGAGGTATTGGGAAGAGGTGATTAGGCAGGACATGACTATTATACGGATTTCCTAGGACATGGCTCTTGATAGGAAAGTCTGGAGGTCTAGTATCAAGGTCGTAGGTTAGGGGCTTCTATTATTTCGTGGGATAGGGATGGGTCGAGGGGGGAGGGTTCCCAATAGGTTAATATCTCTGTGAGTACTCCTAGAATGCCTTTTGTTCATGTTGTTGCTTTGTTTACTTTGCCCTTTTATATGTCAGTTTTTTGTAGTTTATTTTGGAGTCACTAATGATTTTTCTTTTTGTTTTGTTTTTGTTTTTTTCCTTTCTCGATCTTTCGCCGAGGGTCGATTGGAAACAGCCTCTCTGCCCTATCGGGTAGGGGTAAGGCCTGCGTACATATTACCCTCCCCAGACCCCACACTATGGGACTATACTGGGTAGTTGTTGTTGTTATTGTAGTTTATTGGAACTGTAAAGGGTTATTAGAATTGTAAAGGGGTATCCCATTTACAGTCAGTATCACTCCTGTTTGGAAATACCTTTTCGAGAAAGTCATTTGACTGTCTACACACAAACTATATCCCTGTAGCTCTTAGAATGCAAAAACGAAAGCCAAATCATCTAGTTACAGAATCATTTACCAGTTAAACAACCATACAACGACAAATTAAGTGACAAAGCTAAAAGCAAAAATTGAGATGCCAACGAGACCATTATCTGAGCTTATCCCAAAGATTACCTCATAACTTGGAGAAAGGACAACCACTTGAATTCCCTTTAGCACTGGAGAGGGGCCGGCATATGAGAAGTTGGCGTCAATGACATGAGCTACCTTAACGACATCAAGTAACCTAGAAAAACCTTCCTTAAGAATTCCAGAGGCATCAGGGTACTTGCTGCCTTCAGTCTTGAGCACAAAATCATTACTAAGTTGAAGAGTCCTATGTCCATAGCTAACTGATAGTGGCATTGGCCATATCTTCAAATTCTTAATATTAGCAGCTGCTGATACTACTAGAATCTGAATGATAACTGCAAATAATATGCTCCGCAATCCTAACTTCCCCATCACTATACTCTAGCAACAAGAAACAAAATGAACAAAATCAGACATTCAACTATACGACAAATATATAGAAACTAATAATATTAGCTATACGGAAAAGGAAGACATTTGAATCTGAGGCGCTTAGCTTAAAAGATAAACAAAAATTCTCATATTTTTAGTAGCAGTTAACATGAATTGAAGGTCATAGCATTATATAAATAAACTAATAAACTGCAAGAGAAAAAAACCTTCAATAAATTAAAGCAAACCAACACCACTCCCACCCCATATATATGGAAAAAGAAATAAATATCTATCAGGGAAATGCAATTATCAGCCCTTGTCTCACCCCAAATGAAGAAAAGGTGTGTTAAATTGGTAAACAATCAATAAAATCTGCAGCACTAATTAGAAAGTGAAGAAAAAGAAGAAACTCATTCTTTCAAATCAAAGAAAAGAACAATCTTTACACTTTCCCTTCCCATATAATAAAAACTAAGCTGAAATAACCTATTCTTTAAAAGCACAGAAAAGAACCAAACTTTATACTTCTTCTACTAATATACTTACAAATGCTAATATCTATCTATCATGGAAATGCAATTATCAGCCACTGTCCTACCCCAAATGGGAAAAAAAAGGTGCCAAATTGGTAACAAAATCATCAAATAAAACAGCACTAATAAAAAAGTGAAGCAAAAAAAAAAAAGGTAACTCCATTCTTTCAAATCAAATAAAAAAACAATCTTTACACATTTATAATGCCACGTATGGGCTCCGGGGAGGGTAGTGTGTACGTAGATCTTATCTTACCTAGTGAAGGTAGCGAGTTTGTTTTCGATAGACCCTCAAGAATACGAGTTCCCTTCCCATTTAGTAAAAACGAAGCTTAAAATAAGTAACCAATTCATTCAAGGCAAAGAAAAGAACCAATCTTTATACTTCTGCTAATATACTTACAGATACTAAAACCAAACTGCAAAGAATTCTATCTATCAGGGAAATGCAATTATCAGCCCTTGCCCCACCCCATTGAGGAAAAAAATGCTAAATTGGTAAACAAATAATCAAAAACAGCAGCATTAATTACAAAGTGAAGCAGAAAAAAAAAACTACATTCTTTCAAATCAAATATATATATAATTAAAAAACAATCTTTACACTTCCCCTTCACATATAGTAAAACATTCTTTCAGGAAAAATAAAAGAACCAATATTTATACTTCTACTAACATATACTTACAGATAAACCAAACTCTATATCAAATGTGAATCTTCACAGAGTTTCAATTTAAAAATCTTGGAATCCCAAATGAGCAAAATCCTGGATTATGAATCAAATACAATCAAGGAACTAATGATGAAATATATAATTTTATTAAAGAATTAAAAGAGATAAGGAAAAGGTGACATTTATTAGTTGAACAACTCAAGAGAGCAAGTAGAAAACAGATAGAGAAGGCTATTATTACCTAAGTAATCATATTCACATTCATATCTAATCTTTCAACATTGGATTTAAGTAATCTTGAAAAAAAAAATTAGTAATATTATTATTATTTTTTATATTATTATTAAACATGAAATTGTACCCATTGTCTTGTCAGAAAAAAGACATTGGTCCCCTGTGATTCTCTGTTCTGCACAAGCCTTTTCTCTGTCTTTTTCTACATAAATATTTTAAATTCAATAAATTATTACTATTATTGTGAAAGATAAAATAGGAAAAAAAACAAATATCCCGCCTTTGTGATTTAATGTCTGTTCACGTGCTGGTTTATGATACAAGTAGTGCCTTAATGAGTTAACGCCTTTTTGGAGATAAAAATAAGGAAAGAAACGTTCCTCGCACGTGATAATCATAATATTGGAAGATTCTTTTTTGTGAAATAGATTTTTATTTTATTTTTTAAAGAAAATTATAGTAATTTATGTAGGATTTTCATAATAGGTACTATTTGATTTAAAAATATAAGGGGTATATTTGTGTCATTATATTTGTGTAAAATTTTATAGAGTAAGCGTAAGTATTTAATTTTAATATAAATTAGGGTATATCTACAACTGAGTCATATTATAAAAATAATTAGTCTAATTTACCATTTAGTCTATGTTGATGTTGTTTTTAAGTCATACAAACTTACACGTACAACTGTCAATATGGGTCGGGTCGGGCTAGTCCAGCCCATGTGGGCTTTAATAATTGACGGGTTGAGCTAGTCCACGATTTTGATAGGTCTTATAGTGATCGAGCCACCCTAGACATATGTGGGCCACGGTCCCCGCAAGCCGGCACATCATTTTAAAAAATATAATTATTATTTAAAAGTTAAAATCTTATTGAAAAAATTCGCACAACTTAATAACTTTTTATATTGTTCCAATATATCACAATAAATACTAAACAAGAAGTAAAAGACAAGGCTATATTTCATTCACTAAAAGTCAAAACTCAAGACAAATTATTCAAGAAAATGTTCATGATGCTTATAAGATATCCAACACATGAGCTTCATCAAATACATTTGAAACCACTTGGGATAGGGTTGTCTTAACATCTACAATTTCGTCTACATCTAAAATTCATATGCAATATTAATTAGTTAAATATTAAGAATAATAATTTTAAAAATTAATAATATTTAAATTCACATAAAAACTATTATCGGTTTGAGTTTGGAAAAAGTTGTGCAGTCAATTTCGAGCAGTAACAAGTGTTTGGATATTTTCATAATAAATGCAACTTATGTACTTTGTAACACGCCATCAATGCTAAAATTTGATGCTTTAATGGTAATAGGAATACTAAGTACATCACGCATTAACATTGAAAGATCGAGATATTTTCTAGAATGGTCATTCTAATACATGACAACATCCATCTCTTGAAACTTCTCAAGATCAAGTTTTGGTTCATCTTAGTAAAGGTCCAATTCCGACTTTCCATCTTTAGAGGCAGCATACCTTTTTTTATATATATTTTAGATAATTATTATATTAGGCCCACGGGCCAGCCCAACCCAACCTCAGTCAAGCCTCGCGGGCCACGTGCTTACTTGGGTCGGGCTTAAAAGCTTTATTTTTAAATGGGCTCTAAAATTTTTAGTCCAACCCTGCTAAATTACAGACCGGGCTGACCTGGCCCAACGGGCCAAGCCCATATTGACGGTTTTACTTACATGTAAGAGCAAGTTTTTACCCAAAAATAAAACCTGAATGAATTTGCTTAGGGATATCAAAACAAGCTCCAATTTTATAAAATATATACTAAGTAGGCATTTCGCCATAAAATTTGTAACTTTTGAAAAAAAAATGTACTTGGAGTTTAGTTTAAAAGGTTATTTGAAAAAAAAAGTATCTCGCATTTATGACTTAATGTATATTCAAGTGCTGTTTTATAAAACAAAGTAGTGCCTTAATGAGTTAAACTGTTATAAATATATTATATTATGGATATTTATTTAGTAATTCGTTGTAAATAAGCTTCTTGAAGAAGCTTATCCCTATGGGACTCCGTCGTAAACATATTTATCTATTTAGTACTCTATTGAAAATAATTTTCCTGAATAAGCTTATCTCTTCAGTACTTAGTTACTAATAAATATTACCCCCCGGTAGAAGATTATCCATACCGAATATAATAAACTTATTTTTTTGATATTCTCTTACGGCTAAATATTACCCCTCGTAGAAGATTATCCATACCGGGTACAATAAGCTTGTCCTTTCGATACTTTGTTATGGATAAACATTACCCCCAGTTGAAGATTATCTATATCTGGTATAGTAGCAGTGTATACAGCAGCTTGCAGTAGTAGCTTACACAATAGCTTACTTTCTTACGTAAATAGAGGAGATTTCAATTTATTATGTACATCAGTTTGAAAGTTGAATAATATATGAGTTTCTCTCTATACTTATCTTTAGTTTATTTACTTTACAGTCGTTATTTTATAACACGTTATCAGCACGACTATATCATCTCAAGCAAATACTTTGAAAGTATCAGAGGTACGGACTTTCTTTTTTCTAAATAACATCAAATCTCTCTAAACTTGAATTTGTAGCCCTAAATATATCAGGCAAAAGCTACATGTCTTGGGTGCTTGATACTGAAATTCATCTTGATGCGATGGGTCTGCAGACACCAGCAAGGACAAAAATCAAGCATCAAGCCAAGACCGTCCAAAGTAGTGATATTCCTATGACATCATCTTGATGAGGACCTGAAAATGGAATATCTTACTGTTAAAGATCCAGTCATACTGTGGAATAATTTTAAAGATAGATATGACCACCTAAAGATGGTCGTTCTTCCACAAGAACGTTATGATTGGACTCATCTAAGATTATAAGATTTTAAGTCTATCAATGAGTATAATTCTGCTATGTTTAGAACTATTTCCCAATTGAAATTATGTGGTGATAATACTACTGATCATGATATGTTGGAGTAAATTTTCACCACTTTTTTAGCCTCGAATATGCTCCTACAGGAGCAATATCGAGATATGGGATTCTTATTTTGCACTTATCTCACATCTTCTTATAGCCGAGCAAGATAATGGGCTAATGAAAAACTACGAAGCCAACCTATTGGTTCTTGTCCATTCCCTAAAGTTAATGAGACGAACTTCCACCAAGCTAAGCGTGGAAGAGGTCGTGGTCATGGCCGTGGAAGAAACTTTAATCATGGTAATAATAATGCACCAAAGAACCTTCTTCACCACCAGTAGTGGAAAAAGATTGTGACGGCCCAGCCCATCGTCACGTGAGTTACCCCCTCCCCGTTTTTCCTTATTGTGTTGCTTCATGTGTGGAATATCGGTATTAGAGTCGATAGGGTATAATTGAGTTGGTTTTTGTTGAAAATAAGGCACATAGCCTCGTAGAAGAAAACTTATTTTAGAAAAGTCAACCGAAAGTTGACTATGTGGTTAGAGGGCTCGGATGTGAATTATGGTGGTTCAGTTAGCTTCGGGGGTGATTTGTAACTTAGGAGTGCGAACAGAATCGAATTTAGAGGTCCGGTGTAAAATAAGCTTGAACTGGCGAAGTTGGAATTTTGGCGAATTCCGGTTGGTAGGTGAGATTTTGATCTGAGGATCTGAATGGACTTTCGAAAGTTGCAGTAGCTTCGTTAGGTGATTTTGGATATGTCTGCAAATTTTTAGGTCATTTGGACGTCCTTTGGTCGGATTTTTTATCGAATGTGAGTTTTGGAAGTTTTAGTTTAACTTAGGCTTGAACCCGCCGTGATTTGATGATTTTTGTTTTAATGAGCGTGTTTTGAGGATTGGAACAAGTTTGTATATGGGTGTTGGATGTGTTGGTGCTTTTGGTTGAGGTCCCAGGGCCTCGGGGTGAATTCAGATGATTAATCGAAAGTTGGAAGCTTGGTGTTGCAGTAGATCCTTATAAATGAAATTCTTAGATTTAGCATTATTTTAGGCATTCCGGAGATTCGAGTTGGTTCGTCTTGTAATTTCAGACTTATCAGTATATTCGGATGGGGCCTAGGATCCCCAAGCGTCAAACAGATGAGGCTCGAGTGAAGTTGAGAATTAGGAGAAGTGTTGAAGCATCTGCTTCTGTCATAACCGCACATGCGGTTGGTCGACCACAGGTGCGAGACCGCAGAAGCGGCATAGCCTCGTAGATGAGGCCCATAGCTGGCCTGGCCAAACCGTAGAAGCGGCTCTCTATTCGTAGAAGTGGCTAAGTAGATAAAGCTTCAAGATCGCAGAAGCGGTCGCAACCCTTTTATCCAATTCCGCAGATGCGGTCTCCTCTCGCAGATGCGGAAACTGCTGAAGCAATGAGCTTCATTTAAGTTGAGCTCCAGTCATTTTTTACCATTTGGCACACGGGTATTGAGTGATTTTGGAGATCTTGAGATGAGATTTCCACATAGCATGGTGAGGTAAGTTCTTCCCCCTTATTTTTAAGTTTAACACTCGAGTTTTGGGTAGATTAACACCTAAAGATTTAGATAAACAAGGGGTTAGAGCTAGACCTATGGTCTTAATAAAACTTAGATTTTACCACGCAATTGGTTATGAAATAAATTAAAAATTATATATTTTTCATCCTTAGGTTATAGAGAACAACTTTCCTAATTTCGGAATCCGGGCATGTGGGCCCGGGATCAAATTTTAGGAAATTTGTGGTAATAGTTGGAAAATTGCTTAAATAGCTAGAATACGATTTTGTGAGCTTATATTGATTAGTTCCTACCTCATTTAACAAATTTTGGATCGTTCGGCTTCGAATTCAGGGTTTGGACTCGTTCTTGGTATTGGAAGTGCACTTTGGAGTGAGGTGAGTCTCCGTTCTAACCTTGTAAGAAGGAATTATCCCCATATGCGTAATAACTGAATGCTTTGCTACTAAATGGGGAGGATACGTACGCACTAGGTGTCGGGAGTCCGTGCGTAGCTACTATTATATTAATTGTCCGGGTAGTCTAGGATTCGTGTCATGCTATATTTGTGAATTGCTACTATCTTGTTGATGTGCTCATTTAGGATATGCTAGAGAACTCAGAATGAACATAAATGAACATATGCACTGTTGAACATTTGTATTACTTGACTTGAATATAAATGCGCATTCCTGTAATTGATGTTGATATTAATATTTGTGAATTGGGTCGATCGCCTCGGCAGAAATAAATGCATCTATAGTTCACTACATTCGACCCTCTAGCAGTGCACAATTATTTTCGGTCGGAACAGACCATCGACCTCGGTATAATGTGCACATGATATATATATATATATATATATAATTGTTCATTCTTGTGACGAGAAAGAAGCAGATAGAGCAAGGACCGTTACAATTGCTTTAGCGCTAGGTCTCTCGAGCCTTGCCCTTTTCCACGTCTCCCAAAAAAGATTAAGAGCTGAAAGAAAATTTCCAATTATCTGATTGATGGAGCTCTTGGCATTGCTTTGTCTTTATCTCCTTTCCTATCAATGAATTCCGACCCTTTTGTTCGAAATTTCTTTGTTTGTACTAAACCGCTTGCAGAATCAAATCATGTTCCACGAGATCCTATATCAGCTTTTCGGTTGTTTCCATCATTGAAGTGGCCTTTCATCGCCCTACCAAATGAAAGAAGTCAATATCAAACAACTAAATAATTGTCCTTTACCCGTACGGATTTGAGTACGAAAGGCTATATTGTATGGGTACGACTAATCCATTCTTACTAGAAAAATAGAAAACTTTCCATTCCCTTGCCTTGAATGAAATGGTGGGAATCCTTGTTTGATTTTTTTGAATATCCTCCTTCTTGGGATGCACCTCTTCTTCAAGGAAAGGAGGCTCCTATGACCCTTGAATTTGAAGGAATTCAAGTAAGCTTAGCCCATGTACAGGATTGGGGGGGGGATTTAATTAGAAGAGAATGACCCCCTTTTATCTGCATCTTCCCTCATAGAGTGGCGTCTTTTATAAGAAATGACTTTCTCAGTGGAACTAAAAAAAGAGTTTGAGCTCTTTTTTGTGGTCTTATTATTTGTCCCGTGTTAGGAAGCATTACTCATCTTTTCATTCCAAATTTAAGAATACGACCGATATGATTAATTGGTCTGTGCGCCTCTCTTATTATTATTTTTGTAATAGAAAGGATGAATTGCTTGTCGCGCTTCGTCAAGTAAGAGAGAGGACCTTAGGCCGAACAGATCACCGGCTTTGAAGGCCTGCAATCGTGATTTTAGTTCCGGTGGTTCGCTTTGCTACCGGGGTGAAATAGCCTTTTGTGACACTTCGAGTTGGCGATGATAAAAGAATAAGTGGGAATCTGGCCTAAAAAGAAGGTCATAAAAGTACTTTGATAGAACATCCACCGGGAAAAAAAGGCGTTACATGGAAGAGGCATGCTCAAAGAGTGCTTTCCAAGAGATGGAGAAGGAGAGAATGCACTTACAGCCTCTCTCTCATATTCACCTGTCAAGGCATGATATAGATAGTAGACAGTTAGCTCTCTTACAGCTAGTTACTGCGATAGATTGGGGAGAGAGTACTAGTATAAGAACCACCAGTGTTTGGTGCAGCACTTGCATTTTGGTGTATTCTTCTTTCTTTCCTTGGTCTTTCGTTCTGTCATATTCCTAATAACTTATCCAATAACAACGTAGCCCAAAAAAAGAAGATCCATGGTGATTCCTCACATATCCTGTCAAGGGCCCAGTGTAACGCTCGAGTATAGATTCCCTATGCTCATGTAAACGGTTGTTTTTGAATACATTTGACTTGGTGCTCACTTGTAGGAAGATTCCTCGTTATGAAGTCGAGTCTTTTTTGGAGCTCCTGGAAATGAAGCCATAAGCCGAACATAATGCTGACTTGATTGCTTATTTCATTCCATCTCTGATATTGGAAATAAATCTAGATCAGGTATGTTAAAAAGACAGAGTCAACCAATAGATCAAAGAGTCACAAGCCTTGCAGCCACCTAATCGATGAATCTTGTCCCCCTTTAGTGGGCAGTTCTTTCAGGCGGGAAGCACGCGAGGCCCTACGCTTTTTTTTTATCTCTCTGAAGTGAGTGAAGTCAAGCTAGCCTCAGCAAATCAGACATAAGCGATAGACCTAAATCCACGTCCTTTTAGAAAGAGGATAGCGATTCTCTTCCAGTGGATTACAAAATAACAAAAAAAAAAACTAAAAGTGACCGAGATGCCCCTTTCTCTCTTTTTACTGCCTCGTGGACGGACGGAAGAAGGGAAGTTACAGAACGGGGTAGTGAAGGCTCGCGAAGTAGACAACAAGCATTAAGCAAGAGCTTCTCAACCCTTGAGATTCATTCTTCTAAAAAAAAAAAAGCAGTACCGAAGATAGTGAGAAATTCGGACAAAACCTTCCTTTTTTTGTCTTGAAAAGCCTAGGTTCACTCATGACTTAGTGTGCAAGACCGGCTTTCCTCTTTCAACAATGTTCTAAGAGTGGGATTTCTGATTTTCTGGATTTCCCACCAATTCCTTAGATCCCTAACCAACGATTCTCTTCTCAAAGTAATAGAGATAGTCTTTTTCTAGTTAGACTTCTATCAATGGAATGAAAGAACTATCCCTTCCTATTTCTGGGTTACTGAAGAGTCGTCCGACTTCTTGATGACTGAATAAGAGAGGTTTTTATCGCTTTTGGACTCGAACCAGCATTTTTGGGAGCAAAAGACAGGCCTAGAGAAGCAATCTCAGGTTGTTTCGGACGTTTTCTAGGAAAAGAATGAACCGCTATAATAACCACTACGTGTATTTAATTCTTTTCGATCTTCTCTTTGATTTCTTTTTATGAAGTCGCATCGGGAGCTAGTGCTTGCTATCTAAGAGTTGCTCAACATCCAAGTCAGTGTAATGAGGCCCAAACTATTCTGGTTGGATGAACCAACTTGAGATGTTAAAATATTCCATCGGCATCCCTGGTATAGTGATAGATAGAATGAATGGAAAAGGGGTACTTGTGTTGTGTTTTTCGTAGTTGCAAGAATTGTTTTTCTCGAGAAAAGGTCCCATCCTTCAATATCATGGTTGGGTTGAACCAGGCCAGAAACCGACCACTAGTTACAAGCTCCAATAAGGTATCGAGAGGGCTATCACAGTCAGGTGAGAATTAATTACCCCTATTTGTAAACAAGGCATAATAAGCAATCAAGGCCGGATGGAGTGAACATCTTAGTTAACGGGACTCACGACGATCCAATAGAATGATAAAAAGAGTTCTAGTGAGCTCGCCAAGGAAAGCATATTAATTCTATAAAACTCTTTCTTCCCAGCAAAGCTAAAGAATATCTAACCCTCCTCTTCCACTAACGCCACTTCCTTCTTACCATTTAGCTATTTTCCCCCATCGAGAAAGAGATCTATGATAGGTCGGAAGCTTCTTCCTTCGAAGGACTTTCTTTGATCGAAAACAAATCAGTGGGGCCATGCTGGTATGACTAAATATGCATTAGAAAAGTCAATCGCTCAAAGCTGACGGGTACAACCTGCGTGCTTGCCTACTCGTCCCGGGCTATTTGTACTCAGCTACAATATCTTCCCTTATAAAAGAAAAAAGGGCCCCTCGACCAATCGTCACTCGACAACTTTTGTCTCCTACAAAAATAGCAAGTGGTTGGCCGTTCGATCGAGTCCATCCCATGAAGTGTACCCTCCCAGTATGTGTGAGTCTTCCGTCAATTGACAGAAATGCTGGCCGGAATTCGAAAACGGTCTATCCTACCATAATGGATGTGTTTTTCCCTTATTTAGAAATTACATATAATATAGAAATAAATATGATTCGCCTTTTTATGTTTTTTTAGATTTTCGTGGAGATCGAATCCTCTTGTCCTCTCAACTCATATTTCCCACGTAGTTCATCGGTTAAACCAACGATTCTGTTCTCAAAGTCAAAGCAATGAAAGGGTCGAGTGGATTACCTTTGGAAGCTAAGTTGAAGATCTCGATGGTCTTGTGAGTGGTTAATAAACTGCAATTGCAGTTTCCCCCCCCCCCCCGCGCTTATAGTTACTTCCAATTCCAACCAATATCTAGTTAATTCACCCATAAGAACTCGACAATCCCTCGTATAAGCCGCCGGATATTTAGCAATAGGGTACCATTACTTAAGTATCTTGGCACTTGGGCATAGTATAGGTTTTCCACTTAATCCACTATCAATGTATCAATGATGGTGGTCCTTCTGGCAAGAAGAATATGAATTGGGAACCTGTGGTAGCCCCTCTTGCCCCGCGTTCAACATGATTTGAACAACCTCTAAAAATGGTTCTAGTGGGCGGCCAAAAGTATTATGTAAAAAGGATAAAGGAGGATCTTATCCTAAAGGAGAAGGAGGAGGAGTAGGATCTAGCTTTAGGGACGTAATCGAAGCGAAGAAATTAGTTTATTCCACGACAATCTAAATGGAAGGGAAGTTTTGTTGGTTAAGAATTGCTCGGGAATTCATTGATAATGACTTTGTCAGGTTCTAGGGAGGCTACTCTTCCTTTTTATTGATCGAGCTGCTTTCCCTCATTCCACCCATCCATCCCTCTTTACGAACTTGTACAATCGATGCCACAATAATACTCGGCAGCTAAAACATGAAGGAGAAAAACCGGAAAGGGTGAAACCTCTCTTTTCAAAAGAAAATGAGATCCTTTGTTCTATCTTTTTTTTTTCTCTGAATGACGGGTCTTCCTAGTGGGCTCGTTGCCACTAGGCAGTCATCTTTGATCCTGATAGGCCAAACATAAAGTAAGGTCCCAGAATGGTTGTCAGTTGCGACCCAAAAAATTTGGTTCAGCTTCAAAGGCGGTGCTGTGAGGGACAAGGGTAGCGATCCTTTATTTATGGAAAAGACTCGTATGCCTACATATCAACGAATCGGAGGGAGAAAAGCACCACAATGGATATGGAATTCTAGTTCTAAATATAGATAAAAAAAATACCGACTGAACGAGCATCCACAAATGTCGATTCATTCAAGCAAGAGAGTGCAACAATCCTTTCCTTTGACACTGGTCCCGTTTAACCAAGCAGTAAGAGCAGACAGTGTGTGTGTGTGTGTATATATATATATATATATGTGTGTGTGTGTGTGTGTGTGAAATTTTATCCATGACTTGTTCTGCTAAATACTTGAAATGTATACGATTAACTATAAAATTGTTAAGAACATGACGTATTCCATCTTGCTACAAACTGCTGATTATTTGTGCCTAACATGCCTAGAAAAAAGCTTTATTATATTATTTGATCCTAGTAAGTGTCAAGTAGACCTCTCATACTTGGTACATATTATTTATACGGGATACTTACTGGGTACATATTATTTATATACTCATACTATACTTATGTACTTAATTGTATAGGATATGAGGCAGGTGCATCTGGCTATCAGTCTAGTGCGCGTCCTGATTCATAAACTGAGATTTTCACGGGGAGCTGCTCCCTTCCTGTGCCGTGCAGTAGCTTGATGGGGTCTTTTTTTTTTACTTTTGATGTCTATTCTATCCCAGACAGTAGGATAGTTTTATTTTTTTGTAGATTCTACTAGTTGCCCACTACTTGTGACACCAGATCTTGGCATACACATTAGTAG
This sequence comes from Nicotiana noctiflora, assembly GCA_032618575.1. Classification (NCBI taxonomy): domain Eukaryota; kingdom Viridiplantae; phylum Streptophyta; class Magnoliopsida; order Solanales; family Solanaceae; genus Nicotiana; species Nicotiana noctiflora. Next base: position 357,573 of record JASVEL010012441.1, on the reverse strand, counting down.
ATATTTTTTTGGGGGTTGTATAACTATTATTGAATATTACTTATTATAGCCTGCTTTAATTGCAAATTCAGAAAAGTTTTATGATCGCTTTTGGGTAAGTAAATAAGAGTTTATTAATATTTTCGCGTTGGCTTGTCTGACAATGGTGTTGGGCGCCATCACGACCTGAGGTTAAATTGGGTCATGACAAATACATTCATGGCATATAGCGAGACACTGAATACAATGAAATACATTGAATACAATGAGATACATTGAATTACAATGAAAAAAAGAGAATGAATATAATAAAATATATGAAAATACATTAAAATATATTAATAGAAATTCAAGTTGTTCAACCCCAAACTCTCTCATCTTTGTTAAGAACAAACCCTAATGTTTCCAGCGAATCCGCCGTTCACCGGAAGCCGGTAGTGAATATTACGTCAAGGCCTTCAATGCCATATCTCAGAAGATGTAGAAATCACAGAAATTTATATCATTCAATAACAAATTGATTGATAAAGATGAATTAACTTATATCCTTCATCGAAGAATTAACAGAAAAAATAACGTTAAAGCCTCCAAGCCTTCAATGAGGAATTGAGGAAGGACGAGGAACGCCAAAGCCTCCCATGTTAGCCATAGCATAAGTGGATGAATGATGAAGGATGAACTCCCTGTAGATTCGGAATGAGCTTTTGAAATAAGCTTCAATTGATTAGGGTACAATGTATAAGAAGCTGCAATAACACAAAAATAATAAATGGTGCGGTGAAAGCAAAGAGCTATAGGGAGTTTCAATGGGTAGTTTTGCTCCTCTCTGTTATTCTCCGCCGTCGATGATCACTCAAATGAAAATCTTCCGAGACAATAGAGATGAATCATGGACAATTGTGGTTGTATTCGTGGAGAAAGACTGGCGTTGAGAGAGGAATGGTGGAGAAAAATTGAAAGAATGAGAGAGAAAAATAATACAAAGTATATTTTATGGCTTATTGGTAGGAGGTGACCATGAATAGAGTTATGGCTATAAAAATCCAAATTTATTATGGAATATAATTTTTTAAAAAGAGTATTTATTTAAAATAATCAAGGTATCAACATTTGCTATATGGGGTAAAAATTCCTTTCATAATTAAAGTAAATATCCAAACATTTTACTTTTAATATTTTAAATCATTGCTTCTAAAAGAAATCTTTTTCATAGTCATCTTCCTCTATATAACTTTTGTATATTTTCCCTTTCTCTCCTACCTCCTTCATTTCTTTTTTCGTTTCATAGATTCATACACAATTTTTTTTTGGTTTGTTGCTGAAGTGAACAATTTTTTTCCTGGTTTTATCTTTCATCCTTCTGCCATTTCAAATTCAAGATTTTTATTTTTGTTTTTGATAAAGCACCAATCTAGTAAGCGAGTCCGGAACCGAAATAACACCCAAATAAACAAAAAATACCATTTTAAACGTAAAAAAAAAAAATACCTAAATACCTATTTCGCAGTATAAAACTGCGAAATGTACTAACGGTTGTTAGTGCATTTCGCAGTTTTATACTGCGAAATGCAATTTTTTCTTTTTTTTTGGTAAAAAATATTTTTTTTTGTAATTCGCAGTATAATACTGCGAATTACAGTTCAAAATTTTTTTTTTTTAAATTTCGCATTATTATTGCATGTTATTAAAAGAAAATTAGCAAATTTTATCGTTTTCACAATTAACAAATTTTATTTTTGTTGTGTTATTGGTTGCTAATGTTTGAGTTTATTTTCATTTGCAAAATCTTGTACTTTTATCATAATTAAAATATGTCGAAATCTGAGTTATTTTTTTTAAAAATTATCTAATAAATTATTGCTAGGAAAATTGTTTATCTTCTCAAGTATTTTGATGCAAAACTACTTGTAGTTCATAATCTTATGAATGCCGCTTATGTTGCTTTAAATTAATACTAGTCATTTAAAATAAATATGTGAATTAAAAATAACGCTTATTTGATGCAAAACTAGTTGTAGAATTAACCTTTTCATGTTTGCTAAGAAAAAATCTCTATTGTGTTTTGCTAAAATATCTCGGGTCGGACCACGTACTTCTAACACAATAGAGACTTTTTGACGAATAATGAAGTAAAGCTCTTTTCGGAGTATTATTGGTTAGTTGTTGATTGGAGATCTTGAAAGCTTAAATTGCAAGACCATTATTATAGTTTGTAGGAATTTTATGCATTATGTAAATATGATTTTATACAATCGGATCAATTAAAAAATAATTATAAAATTACTCTATTTAATAACATTAATTAATAATATGATAGCTAAAAATAAGCGTTAAATAAGATATTATAACAGAATAAATTATATTTCCATTACACTATGAAGATATATAATTTAAATCCATTACTTATTTATACAAAATAACTTGTTGTTGAAGTTTTTTGATAGTCCACTATTTTTGGTTGCTTTTAGACTACTTTCTAACCGACTAGTATTAATTTAAAGCAACATAAGCGGCATGCATAATATTATGAGTTACAAGTAATTTTGCATCAAAATACTTGAGAAGATAAATAATTTTCCTAAGAATAATTTACTAGATACATTTTTTTTAAATAATTCAGATTTTGACATATTTTAATCTATACTATATTAAAAGCACGAAGGCCCTTAGCGAAATATCGTTTGCCTTTTTTACCCTTTTAAAATAGAATTCACACTAGACAAATTAGTCATTTAGTTATTTTCCTAATATTTAGCAATATCCATTTAATTATTTCCTAATATTTATAAATAGTTATTTAACTATTTTTGTAAATTTTTTAATCATTTTTAAAAAGTCTTTATTTATATGAGAGTTGATTATAGCCATACAAGAAAATAAAAATATTACATATGTGGGAAGAATAAATTCTAATTTTGATCAACATGAATTTTATATTCTAACTCCTTCCAATACAATATTAAAGTAATATTTTCATAATCAAACGATTGAAGAAATACTACCAGATGAAGAATCTGATATGCATGATTATGTGTTTAGATAAAAAGAAGGATTGTAGATTAATCATACTATAACGACTGAATTAATCTATTTTTACAAAAATAATTTATTATTTTCTATATGTTGCAAACAATAAATATGTAGTACTTATTAAAGCAATTGAATAATTTGCATTATGATGAGAAGAAGAAAAAAATCTTTTGCAAGTTAATCAACCATAATTTTGTCTTTTTAGAATAAATTAAAAAATATAGAGTACACGCGCAACGCGCGTATACAAAGACTAGTTATGATAAAAGTACAAGATTTTGCAAATGAAAATAAACTCAAACATTAGCAACCAATAACACAACAAAAATAAAATTTGTTAATTGTGAAAACGATAAAATTTGCTAATTTTTTTTAATAACATGCAATAATAATGCGAAATTTAAAAAAAAAAAATTGAACAGTAATTCGCATTATTATACTGCGAATTACAAAAAAAAATTACCAAAAAAAAAAAGCAATTCGCAGTATAAAACTGCGAAATGCACTAACGGCCGTTAGTGCATTTCGCAGTTTTATACTGCGAAATGGGTATTTAGGTATTTTTTTTTTTACGTTTAAAATAGTATTTTTTGTTTAATTGGGTCTTATTTCGGTTCTTCGCCCTCTAGTAAGCATTAATGGTAGTTAAAAAGAATGTTTATGAATAAGTAACAAACACCGTTAATGAAAACTTTGAGTAAAGTCAATTTTGCAACACGTAGAAAAAAGCGTACTATCAATACAATTTCTTGAATTAATAATAGTTAAATAATACTCCCTCCGTTTCAATTTATGTGAACCCATTTGACTGGGCACGAAGTTTAAGAAAAGAGAGAAGACTTTTGATCTTGTGGTGCAAAATGAGACACCTTTATTTTATGTGGCTATAAATCATTGCATAAAAGTAAATTGTTTCCAAATAAGGAAAGAGGTCATTCTTTTTGGCACGGACTAAAAAGGAAATATGTTCACATAAATTGAAACGGAGGGAGTATGAGGTTTCTCAATCCCCTACACTCATGGACGAAAATTACCGTTGAATGAGCCAAAATGTCACGCATAAATTATTCATTGCTTTAGGGAGAAGCTATACATTCGAAAATGGTGACTGCTACTACTTTTTAGTTTTTTTTTTTATCAAATTAAATTTAATTTGGGGAGAAATTAAAATTTGATGTTGCCTGAAATGGAGCCTGATTGTGACGAAAATGAAGGGAATGATGGAGGTGAAAGTTGGGATTTAGGTGTTGTGGCAACCATGGATGATGAAGAGGAAGAATGTTTATATGTGTTTTAAGTTGGGATTGGGTGTGGGGTTTTAATTTGGTGGGTCGATGACATGACATCTGACATGGATGAAATTGAGGGGTCAGTTACTATAATGTCAAAACATTAGGGTTATGTATAATTTTTAAAACTTGATTAATGGTAGGGGATACATTGGACGAAAAGTATAACGGGTGACACAAATAAACAATAAATAATAGTAGAGGGAAAATTTTGGACATTTTTCCTATAATTTTTATCTTCTTGTTTATTGATATAGTTGCTATTATGCCCGGAAGCCCGGCTCCTTTTTGTTATTTTATCTTCATCTCAAGGTTAAGTATCATATTTTTATCTAATTCATCAATTATTTTAGGATTAAATTAATTCACTTGTATATAAAACACGTACGAATTCAATTGTATTATTTTATGGGTAAATGATAAATTTATCAAGAATATACACAATTTTGGTAAATATACCAATAAGAATTTAGTAAAGTACTTATTACTTTGACTTTTAAATTATAATACTAACAAAGAGGGCACTATCCACCATTTTTATTGAATTATTTCAACCCCGTTAATGTTGTGTTATCTATAACTTTAGTAACCATGGTCGACTTGATCTATGTCTCTATCAATTTTACTTCCTGTAGCAAAGGTATATATCCTATTTATTGTAAATCAAAATTATTTTAAATATTATTTTCTATAATTACCTTCTATATTTTATAGTAAAATAAATATTTATGATATATACTACCGTTGAAGCATGAAATACGTTGTTTATATTTTTCCTCTCTCTTTCTTTCAATTAACACAAGATTCTCTCTCAAATTCTTTCTTCTTTATTTATCTCTTTTCCTTCTCTCTCTTCGCGCAACTCAAGCCCTAGTATTGATAGCCGCCGAGAAAGAAGAATCGTTGTCTCTTCGAGCAACTTTCCTGGACAAGCTTTATGTCACGACCCCAATCCCGGTCGTGATGGCGCCCAACACAACTGCTAGGCAAGCCCGACCATTTACATTCTCATCCCGAGCATGAAGCTCAAATCAATTACCCGAACATTTATGTCAACAATAAAGCATAATTGTATAACAACCCCAAAGATCTAGGGTCACGAGTCTGGAGCCTCTAAACAAGATCGGATAACAACATCTAGACCAAATACTAAAGTATGAATAATTTATATACAAAGGAAAAATAGAATAAGAAGAGAAGCCAGGTTCTGCGAACGCCAGCAGCTACCTCAGCAACTCGGATAGAATACTGATAAAAGCTGGAGTGCTCGTCTATCCCTCCTGTGTACCTGAATCTACACATGAAGGTGCATGGAGTAGGGGTGAGTACTAAGTACTCGGTGAGTAATAAATATATAAAAGCAGCTGAAAGAAGGAAATCCACAGAATACCACAGTATGAAGCTAACTACAGTCCAAATCTCCTACGAACTAGCATCAACAGTACAATACAGCTACCACAGAATAATTTAACAAATAAAGATGCAATGCAATGCACATAACCGCTACGGCGTGTAGCCCGATCCATTTAACGTCGACGGCGCTCACCGGGGGTGTGTACAGACTCCGGAGGGGCTCCTACAGCCCAAGCGCAATACTGCTGCGGCGTGCGGCCCGATCCTCATATCAACCGCTGCGGCGTGCAGCTCGATACATCCTCAGTCCACATAAATCAGATAAGTCACAAAAAGTCAGATAAGTCACAAAAACAGTTCATTTTTCTTAATTCCAGTTCCCAGTTCATAATTTATGAAAAGTACTTTAACTTTTATTTAATTTGCAAAAACCGGTGACTTAACATTTCAATAGTGTGATTTCAAATTCCAGGACTGAGATCAATGATTAAGCAAGTATAGCTATCACATAAATACTATCCCCTAGGGATACTACAGGTCGGCACAAGGCCCCAAACAAGGCTTACAACCCATAAATATGTCAAACACAGCGTATTTCCATCACTAATAGCATATTTTCCATATCCGGGATGAACCAAGTCTCAATCCCCAGTCACAATCAGTCCCGCACCTGCCACGGGGTGCGAGCCACGCCCTACTAGCATCACAATGTGCTAAGCCGGGGTTTCGAACCCTCAGGCTACCATATACACAAACTACTCACCTCTAGCCGGTCGAAGACTCGTCCGCTATGCCTTTTCCTTTGAATTTCGCCTCCGCGTGCGTGGAATCTAGTCAAACCACAACAATTATATCAAATACGGGTCAAAGAAACATAACCCAATTCAATTTATGCGAAATACGCGATAATACACCAAGTTGGTAAAACCCGGACCCCGGGCCCGCTTCTTGAAAAATTCCGAAATTCATACCAACAGATTCCTCGTCTCTCCACGAGTCCGTGCATATAAAATTTATCGAAATCGGAGTTCAAATGGCCTTTCAAAACCCCAAAATTCGTTTTCATGATTTAGGCCCTAGTTCTTCACAAATTCTACCAATTTCAGGAATTTTGGTGTTTATTCTAGCATAAAATCATGTTTTTGAGTCAAGAAACTTACCTCCAGCGATTACCCATTGATTTCTCTCTTAAAAATCACCTCAGAAGCTTCTTCCCGTTCCAAAATTGGAAGAAAACTTGACCTGCTCGTTCTAGGCATACTGTTCACGCGTTTAACTGCTCCCAATGGATTCCTTGTGAAATTCTAATGAATTTAGGCTTTTGAATCACTCAATTTGACCTTATAATGAAGGAGATATGTAGGTTTTAAGATTTGCAAATAGTGCAGGTTTTTAATACGCCGTCAGGGGCAGTTTCGTCATTAACCTGAAAATCTAGGCAACCTTAGTAAAATAGCCATAAAATCCTCATACGATGTCCAAATTCGATGATTCTTTTTGCTACCGGTCCGTAATTACGATACGGATCTAATTCTTCATTCAAAACAGTAATCGGAGCTCATTTGTTCAATATAATATCATTTATGCTTGAAACAAACGATGTCGAAGCATAAGAAAAACGAGCATAATGCAACCCAAACCTATCTGAAACTCATCCGAGCTCCTCGGGACTGTATACAAACATACTAACATGCCATATATGATCATGTAAACTTAGTTTCACTCTCAAAACAACAAAACTAATATCAAAACACCAAATTTACATCGGATTCAAGCCTAAGTTCTTCCAAAACTTGCATTTGATCTAAAACTCGACCTAAACACCTCCGAATGATCTAAAATTTTGCACGCATATCCCAAATCACCTAACGGAGCTACTGCAACTATCAGAATTCCATTACGACTCCCGGATCAAAATCTCACTTACCGTTCGGATTTCATCAAAATTCGACCTTAGCCAATTCAAGCCTAAAACTTCACCGGACCTCCGAATTCGATTCCGATTGCTCTCCTAAGCCATAAATGATCCTCCAAAACTAGTCGAATCATCAGAATTCAATTCCGAGCTGCCAAAGTCATCGGTCAACATTCGGTTGACTTTTCCAACCTATTCTTCTCAAAAAGGGATTTATGGCCTTATTTCTATCTAAATTCCCTCCGATTTGCTTCTAAATCTCCAAACACATATAAGTTAGCATATTGAAGTATTAAATGGAGAAAATGGGGCGATAACTCCCGTAACAACGGGCTGGGTCGTTACATTCTCCCCAACTTAAGCAAACGCTCGTCCTCGAGCGTACCTAGAGTTGTACTAGAAGCAACCCAATACCTGACTGACCTTACCAAGCATATATGCGGGGTGGTACCACGTCACCCTATCCATCATAAGTCTGATAACACAATATAGCTGAACTTTCACAGTCCATCTGAAACATAGACCACATTGCACCTCCGAAATCATATGCCAAATCTGAATCCCACGTCTATATTCAGAATACACTCGAACCAACTGTAATAGCCCATACTCACCACTCCGGGTGAGATCTTATGGTGTACCAAACAACTCAATCACTCGAGATGATGCCCTCTAATCACAACAATTTCCCACGATAACCAAATATTACCGAAAAACCTTTCTCGTTAGCTAAAGTCTTATTCCAACACCTTCATGTATGTTGCCCAAGGCAACCGAACACACGATATATCGAATCCATCTCTCAAGTCATCCATTCATGAATCCATTTCCCTTTTTGACCGACATTACAATATATTTCGGAGCCAAACCTCGATGTATTCCTTTCTAACCAGCTGAAATCATATATGCCCGCACTCATTAATGGCTCCAACGATTATTCCGATTATGACACACCGCACTGGTGATATGACACCTCAACACCGGCCTAAGCCATAATGAGCACAACACAGGCTCCAATAAGAAACGCTTGAACATACTCAAATCATGACAACTACCTCAAACAAGGAGTTGTAATTCAAATTCCTCAATACCGTCACAACACATAACTGAGATCTTGTCTCACATCATAGAATTAGAGTACTTGAATCCTCCTCGAAAGGTCATAACTTCACGTGGCCTTGCCACGACTCATGATTCCATCCAAACACTATTACTCCCGAAGCACCTCAAGTCACCATGCTCAAAACAGTCAGCCACGCACAGATTTAGGTCTGAACTCAAGCAATCAATCTCACCCACGGTGAAACAATTAATATACGCCATCAAATCTTGTAAGGACACAACCGATGCGCCGGTCGCCGAGCGACACCCAACACTGACTTTCCTCAGAGACTAGGAAGTATAGTACGCAAGGTAACCTATAGAAAAAAAACTATGCTCCATATTACACGGTTGTAGCGTGCAACTTGCTCAAAATGACATACTCGTGGTGGCGTGCCACCCGATCCAGATACCATACCTGTGGCGGCGTGCCACCCGATCCACGCAAAACTCTCGCAAAAAAAAATGCACACCAAGTCAGATTTCTCATTACAACAAACATATATAGCCTCAAGCTCGGCCGCAAGATATGCATCCGACAAAGTCTCCCCAATACCGAAACTGGATCAATAGTAGAAACCTTTGCACTGATATCCGCCACGAAGGCCCCACTGACAAAGCAATACCTACCCGCCGTCCGCTGGTCCTGGGTACAACTACCCTATTGGAGCATACTCTGATGCACTCTGTTAAGAAGCAATTTGTGCCATTTCCGACATAGTCCATATCACATTAGTCTATACGACCTGACTTATGACAACCAGTCCGAAATAGAGTATCATAACCCCAAATTCATCATATCAAACTAAGAGAGAGCCACTAGGGCTTCCAATTTCCAATAATCGCTAAACGATGCCGATACCCCGATATACAACCAGTGCATAGGCGGATTATGAGAACTTCTAGTCTCCATTACCTATATAACACATGATTCACTATGCCCCACATTCCCCTGTACGAATACTTAACACACATCAATCATCCATTCATACCACGAAAGTCATTCAAAAATTTCCTTATGCCATCAAAAACTCAATCATCACAGTCGATCCAACAAGAGAATACCACCATACCACTAGGTATTATCAGTTTACATTACCTTGTCCTTTTTGACCACATATCCCGCAAACCACTAGAATAGCAGTACCATTGATCGATTCTTAAATCACCTGCAGCTACCCGCACTACCCAATAATTTTTAATGACTTCCCATATATTATGAACTGATCTCAAGACCTTGAACATGCCATTATCAACTTCCCATAACACATCGCATATACCATACCACACTAAGATAACATGGAAAATTTCCATCCCTCTCATACGCCGCATACATTGACGCACTCAACTAGTCAAGAACCTTCATGATCCCATATAGAAGAAAAGTCATTACACATTCCATGTTTCGCATACCGACCGAAATATACTCCCTTTCAAACCACGATAGAACACATCACAAACTCTTTCTCCTAATTTATTGCACAAGATGAACTGCCAGGACTGAGTCCCTTTTACCCAAACCCAGCTAAGCAAACTGCCAGCACGCAAGAGCTTTGTGGCACAATACCTGCAAGACTCATTACTTTGAACACATGCCAGGAATTAATCTTATCCTTATTACACCGTTTCGGTTCATTATCAAGTTGTCCCATTTAACCAATTTCCTTTCTAATTCATCTTTAATTTAATATTAGCCTTTACTGTAGCACCACAATACCTCAACTCAGGTTACCACACGAGACTCATACACAAGACTACACGGTCTCAGGCTCATAGGCCGCTGAATACTCTCTCAATGTTTCCCAGAAGTACCACATTCTACAATGATTTATTTTGAAGAACTTCCCGCGATTTGGAATTCGTTATCATTACCTCCCAATACGGATACATAGAATCCCATCATTCACATAACATAACACAAGTCTTGATTTCTTCTAACGAAACCACCATCTTTAGCCATATACACAATCTTAATACACCCGACTGTTACAAGCAAAAATCTTGAACACCGCAAAACCATTCTCGGGCGTCATTCACCCTTATTCAATTATAATCCAACTGTCTTATTGAACAGAACCACTCGTGCCTTGTTAGAACTCTGACACCGCAGAACATGATTTCATACAGATGCAATTAGCTATATTTCTTTTCTATACATCGAACATTCTTTACCAACAGCAGTTCAAGTCATCCTAGTATTTCTTCACATCTACGAAGCACCATAACCTTTATACGAATTTTCCCAACAGACTAGAGACAGAACCAACATAGCACACAACAGTGCAATCGGTTAATCAATAACAACCTCCCCAACTTGGCTCGGAGCCATACATCAAAGCACTTTTAGCCACTCATATCATTATTACTCAAATGATGCCACAAGGTTATAGTGAGATTAAACTCAAGTCATTTACAAGCCTTGACAGAGACTCGAATCATCAGAGACCTTAACTCTTCTGCAATTCTTGCATTTATACACACACCACAGTTAAGCCTACTCTCTTTAGGTGACAGAAATCTTTTCTAAGTCCCAAATTTTTCAAAAATTTTGGCAGAGTTCCCTTTGTAAATTGGCCTATCCACCTGGCAGAGAATCACCAAACCATTCTAACATTACATCCACAACTCAACAAGACATCACAATGCATTTTAACAACATTAAATCTCATTACTATACGAATCATATTATCACAATTAATACCTGAACATGCGTGGCACCCGCTCGAATCATAACATATATCAAATACCCTTCAATTACACATCAGAATCGACCCACCTACCTTGCTTCAATCTAGTATTTCAGTACAACACCTTCCACCAGGATACACATAGCATAATCACTTTAGTCTTCCTGCGTCTAAACGCGTTCTACTACACGTAAGGCACTTTACCTTCCAACTAAGAGATATGATAAATATTCACCACGCCCGTAGCTCGGGGCTACACAACAGATTACAATAAGGATCTAACACCTGACAACTCGTACACTATTAAGCTGCCATTTCCACAGTTAGGAACAATACCGATCACACGAAATTTCATAATACTAGTTTGTAAAATCATCACTTTGGTGCTCATGTCATAGACAAAGATCTGGCCTCAAGTCCTCCCGACTGGCCCAACATGAACTCGCAGAGATTATATCTCGCCCCTCGACCAGAGAATCACAAGCCATCAAGGCAATCATATTATTGAGGCGTTCGAGTGCGCGTATAGGCGTATGGAAGGAATTTCCAAGAATTATATCTCAAGCTAAATCAAGTAAGCACGATAAGAATTCCAAGAAATGTGAAGTGTTTCCTAAAGGTTTGCAGCCTCCCGAGGATAAGTACAGGCGTCCCCGTACCGATCCACAAGACTCTACCAACCGGCTCAAGACTCATGAGGCCTAGTAACCTAGGCTCTGATACCAACTTGTCACGACCCCAATCCCGGTCATGATGGCGCCCAACACAACTGCTAGGCAAGCCCGACCATTTACATTCTCATCCCGAGCATGAAGCTCAAATCAATTACCCGAACATTTATGTCAACAATAAAGCATAATTGTATAACAACCCCAAAGATCTAGGGTCACGAGTCTGGAGCCTCTAAACAAGATCGGATCACAATATCTAAACCAAATACTCAAAGTCTGAATAATTGATATACAAAGGAAAAAATAGAATAAGAAGAGAAGCCGGGTTCTGCGAACGCCAGTAGCTACCTCAACATCTCGGATAGATACTGATAAAAGCTGGAGTGCTCGTCTATCCCTCATGTGTACCTGAATCTGCACACAAAGGTGCAGGAAGTAGGGGTGAGTACTAAGTACTCAGTGAGTAATAAATATATAAAAGCAGCTGAAAGAAGGAAATCCACAGAATACCACAGTATGAAGCTAACTACAGTCCGAATCTCCTACGAACTAGCATCAACAGTACAATACAGCTACCACAGAATAATTTAACAAATAAAGATGGAATGCAATGCACATAACCGCTACGGCGTGTAGCCCGATCCATTTAACGTCGACGGCGCTCACTGGGGGTGTGTACAGACTCCGGAGGGGCTCCTACAGCCCAAGCGCAATACTGCTGCGGCGTGCAGCCCGATCCTCATATCAACCGCTGCGGCGTGCAGCCCGATCCTCATATAAACCGCTGCGGCGTGCAGCCCGATCCATCCTCAGTCCACATAAATCAGATAAGTCACAAAAACAGTTCATTTTTCTTAATTCCAGTTCCCAGTTCATAATTTATGAAAAGTACTTTAACTTTTATTTAATTTGCAAAAACCGGTGACTTAACATTTCAATAGTGTGATTTCAAATTCCAGGACTGAGATCAATGATTAAGCAAGTATAGCTATCACATAAATACTATCCCCTAGGGATACTACAGGGTCGGCACAAGGCCCCAAACAAGGCTTACAACCCATAAATATGTCAAACACAACGTATTTCCATCACTAATAGCATATTTTCCATATCCGGGATGAACCAAGTCTCAATTCCCAGTCACAATCAGTCCCGCACCTGCCACGGGGTGCGAGCCACGCCCTACTAGCATCACAATGTGCTAAGCCGGGGTTTCGAACCCTCAGGCTACCATATACACAAACTACTCACCTCTAGCCGGTCGAAGACTCGTCCGCTATGCCTTTTCCTTTGAATTTCGCCTCCGCGTGCGTGGAATCTAGTCAAACCACAACAATTATATCAAATACGGGTCAAAGAAACATAACCCAATTCAATTTATGCGAAATACGCGATAATACACCAAGTTGGTAAAACCCGGACCCCGGGCCCGCTTCTTGAAAAATTCCGAAATTCATACCAACAGATTCCTCGTCTCTCCACGAGTCCGTGCATATAAAATTTATCGAAATCGGAGTTCAAATGGCCTTTCAAAACCCCAAAATTCGTTTTCATGATTTAGGCCCTAGTTCTTCACAAATTCTACCAATTTCAGGAATTTTGGTGTTTATTCTAGCATAAAATCATGTTTTTGAGTCAAGAAACTTACCTCCAGCGATTACCCATTGATTTCTCTCTTAAAAATCACCTCAGAAGCTTCTTCCCGTTCCAAAATTGGAAGAAAACTTGACCTGCTCGTTCTAGGCATACTGTTCACGCGTTTAACTGCTCCCAATGGATTCCTTGTGAAATTCTAATGAATTTAGGCTTTTGAATCACTCAATTTGACCTTATAATGAAGGAGATATGTAGGTTTTAAGATTTGCAAATAGTGCAGGTTTTTAATACGCCGTCGGGGGCAGTTTCGTCATTAACCTGAAAATCTGGGCAACCTTAGTAAAATAGCCATAAAATCCTCATACGATGTCCAAATTCGATGATTCTTTTTGCTACCGGTCCGTAATTACGATACGGATCTAATTCTTCATTCAAAACAGTAATCGGAGCTCATTTGTTCAATATAATATCATTTATGCTTGAAACAAACGATGTCGAAGCATAAGAAAAACGAGCATAATGCAACCCAAACCTATCTGAAACTCATCCGAGCTCCTCGGGACTGTATACAAACATACTAACATGCCATATATGATCATGTAAACTTAGTTTCACTCTCAAAACAACAAAACTAATATCAAAACACCAAATTTACATCGGATTCAAGCCTAAGTTCTTCCAAAACTTGCATTTGATCTAAAACTCGACCTAAACACCTCCGAATGATCTAAAATTTTGCACGCATATCCCAAATCACCTAACGGAGCTACTGCAACTATCAGAATTCCATTACGACTCCCGGATCAAAATCTCACTTACCGTTCGGATTTCATCAAAATTCGACCTTAGCCAATTCAAGCCTAAAACTTCACCGGACCTCCGAATTCGATTCTGATTGCTCTCCTAAGCCATAAATGATCCTCCAAAACTAGTCGAATCATCAGAATTCAATTCCGAGCTGCCAAAGTCATCGGTCAACATTCGGTTGACTTTTCCAACCTATTCTTCTCAAAAAGTTTATGGCCTTATTTCTATCTAAATTCCCTCCGATTTGCTTCTAAATCTCCAAACACATATAAGTTAGCATATTGAAGTATTAAATGGAGAAAATGGGGCGATAACTCCCGTAACAACGGGCTGGGTCGTTACACTTTATAAATTAGCAATATGACATAGATGTTTATAAATTACCTCTTGGATTTTTCCTCTTTTGCAATTTTTTTTTTCCGTTTTGATTTTTCTTTTCGCATTTGTTGCTTAACTTGAGGGATGCAATGAAGATTCATAACATTTGTTGGGATGGTTTCATATTTTTCTTAACCTACTATTAAGAAAAGAAAAATTGATTCATTGATCATAAATTTGTTGTACGGATCCGATGAACTTTCTTTTCTTCTTGGCCGGGAAACGCCATCTTCGACGAACTTTCTTCTCTTTTTTTGCATACTTAGTCACATACATGATATAAATACATTGTACCCTTTACAAATTCATTCAAAAATATTTTATGTTTATAAAAATATATTTTTTGCATGTATTTTATGTATTTCAAAGATCTATATTTTTTTAATACAGCTGAATATACAAGTATTCATGCATACTGTACATACATTATGTATGAATATAGGATATAGGCATTGAAATACACTGAATACAAATGTTAAAATAGAATATAAATAAACATTAAATACATTTAATTTTAAAATACAATGAAATATACTAAATATAAATAGAAATATAGTGAATACAACTAGTAAAATATACAGAATACAACGGCTATAACATATATTAGAAATAACTAAAATACAGTTAATACAAATACATGTAAATACACTAAATGTGAAATGCAAATACAATAAATACAAACATTAAATCTAATTAATGCAACAGTAAAAAATAAAATATTAAAACACACTAAAATTAAAAGTTAAATACAACATTTATATACAACTGAAAAATCATTCTAATAAATTGGATTGACAATGAGGCATATTAGAATTAATTTTATTGAGTTATATTAGGAGTATATCACGCTAATTTATATTATTTTCGTTATTAGACAACTAAAAATACCCACTTTTAAGGTGATTGTCATTACGTACTCATGAATACATGATGCAAATATATATAAATACATGCGCGTATAGCTAGACTGTCCTGATTTTTTGCACTTTTTGGTGCGGTATTCATGAATACAACAACTAGCGAATACATCAAATGCACTATCGTAACAACTGAATAGTAATTATAAGAAGTAATTGCGTATGTAATAGCTATACGAAGTTAATAGCCACTAAACAATAGTGGATTATGAAAATTCCTCATTTATATTCGGCACCAAATTAGTATTACTAGCTATTAAATACAATGCCTACAAGTAGTACTATCTAGTAAATTTATGTTCCTTTTCCTGCAATAAATCCAGTTTAATTCTACGTATCGAGTTTGAGGAGAGTAAAAGTATATGCAGACCTTATCTTACCTAGTTAAAATAAAGAAGTTGTGTGTGATAGACTCTTAATAAAATATTCGTTAGTTATAGTGTATATATTAATTATCAGCAAATAAATTTTTGACTATTTCCCATTAGGTCGCATAATTTGGTAAATACCAAATTACCATAACAAAAACAAAAATATTGGTGTTTAGTATTCGATATTTTGGTATTTTTTTTTAATTTGTCACTATTAGGTATAGTGTTCTGTATTTAAAAATAATATCGGTACCGTACCAAAATATAAACTAAATTACACAAGACACATAGTATTAATTATAGTATAAATATTAAAGCTCTTAATTTACTTTCTGTTATTTTTATAGTTATCTTTAAACTTTATTATCTTTTTCCCCACTATATTTATCTTTCCTCCTTATCTTCTGTTGCCTACTTATATTTTAACCTTTCTGCCATCTTGGTTTAACATTTTTTATTTTCATTTTTTTTGTCATTATATTATACAACAATAACATACCCAATATTATCTTATATTATGAAGTTTGTGAAGGGTAGTGTGTATTCAAAGCTTATGCTTACCTTGTGAGGATAATGATATTGTTTCCAATAGACCCTCGGCTCAAGAAAACACGAGTACCAAATTAATAAAAAATATTACAAGAAGGGATAGTAAAAAAAGCCATATAAAAGCAAAACTATAATATTTGTCACTATATTATAATTATTTTTGTATTTGTAAATATCTCACTTAAGAATATTATATTATGGATTAGTTAATATTCAAGCCGAATAAATTAAAGTTACCATACTGAATAATTCGAAACCAAAAGGAAAAAAGTTGAATTATAATTAAGTATGGTATTGATATAACATTTTAAAAATTCAAATACCAAAAATATTAAATCAAAAAATTTAAATATCATACCATATCCACCATTACAGTTACACTAAATGAAGAAAAACCTCGAAGTATGAACTCACGACATTAATTTATTATACGTAATACACCGAGAAATGAAATCACTACAGTCGAAAGCTTCGGCAACTGGACATCTTTTTCCCAAATAGATTTTGACATAATGCATTCAGACCGCTTTTTCCCTAAAGTTGCACGAGGATTTATAGAGTGAAGTTCAAGTAAAGTTACTCTACTTTTAGGATTAGACATTGAATACTTTAAATCCAAAAACAATCTTGACGCATCAAATTTACCACTTTAGCAAGAATCTTTTTGATTTTCAAAGTACCCTTCTCTTGTTTTTCTTCGATAACGGAATTCTATTTAACTTTGTGTCTTGTAAGATTTATTAATAGGGCAAACTCTCTAATCGAATACTTTTTATTTTTTTATACTCAATTTGAAATATTTGATCGAAAATTTAAAAATAGTCAGATTTACCACTGGTCGTTGAAAAATAGCAAAGTTTCAAAAGTCATTGAAATTTAGCCACTTTAATCTGAGTGAAAACACTGTTCAAAATCTGAATAAATATGCCCGCAAATTTTACTAGAGTTCCAGCATAAATATGTTTGAACCCCCGTACATTTTACGGGAGTTCTAGGATAACTATGCCGGAACTCCCGCAAATTTTACTGGAGTTCAAGCATAATTATGCTGAAACTCCCGCAAATTTAACGGAAGTTCCAGCAGTATAATTGTCCAGTATAATATACTGGAGTTTAGAGCACTAGTGCTCCAGTCTCCCGCAAATTTTACAGGAGTTAGCAAAGTATACCGGTCCAGCATAATATACTAGAGTTCGTACACAAATGCACTAGAACTGCCGTATATTATACAGACCAGTCCATGTTACAGCAAAATAGTGGCTATTTTTCATTAACTTCGTAAACAATGACTATTTTTCATTAACTAGTGTGAAAACTGGCTATACCATACAATTTTAACGATTTTATTCGCCTCCTTACAATCCTTAGTGGTGGCTTCAAAGTGTCTTTGCAAAAGCTATCAAAATATACTTATTCCATTAATTAATCCATAAAGTGATTACAATATTCTGGATAAATGAAACACAGACTGATTTCTACAAAATAATTATAATCTCCCTCTCAATCAACGCTTCAACAACACAAAATAAATTATCTCTACTTAGTTTTGACTAGACAAAGCAACTATAACAACGTGATGGTAGAAAATTTTGAAATTTTCGACCGAATAAGTCTAGGAGAAAATAGATTTTCAATTGTATTTTGATAGTTATAAAACAATGTGGCCCTCAGATAATATAATAATATCAAGAATAATAATATCTTTATTCCAATCAAGTCGAAATCGGCAATATAAATCATCACCGTCATATTATTCTACTTTTAAATTCATTCTGGATGAGGATCAGAAATATGTTGCTAGTCTCAATTTCAGATTTGAGATTGAATACCAACACATCGAAACAAATATGTAACTATTTTCTCAAGTTAACTGATTTATTAGACTTTCTCATAATCAAATTTCACTATTTTTAAAACAATAGTCCTCTCAGAACGTAGGCAAACCTTAATTTAGCAAAGCAAAAGTTGCAACTCATTTAATGATACAACAAGTCAAAACAACAATTCAGTAAAATCTTACTAGT
Source organism: Nicotiana noctiflora (assembly GCA_032618575.1). NCBI lineage: Eukaryota > Viridiplantae > Streptophyta > Magnoliopsida > Solanales > Solanaceae > Nicotiana > Nicotiana noctiflora. The sequence goes on along the minus strand of JASVEL010012441.1, from coordinate 338,906 downwards.
GGAATCTGGGGTCTAGGGAAAATAATATGTACGAAGATCTTATCCTTACCCTGAATAAATAAAGAGGTTGTTTTCGATAGACCCTCGGCTCAAGAAGACAAAAGAAGACAATATATTCGTACTATCAACAACAACAATAGAAATAATAACAGATTCATAAGGACCGGAAAATAAATGAAAAATAATAACATTAACAAGTAAATGAAGCTCGATACTATAAAAAACGAAAGAATAGTGTGAGCAGAACATTAATCACTTGTTGTCTAAGATAAAATCTTATTAGACTAGCCTCACACCGGTATGAATTAGAAAAATAATCAACTACCTCCTAACCTACAGCCCTACTGTTCGACATTCACATCATGTCCTCGAAATTTAAAGTCATGCTATATCTTGCCTACTTACGTTTCCCTAATACTCCCTCTGGTCCAAAATAAGTGATTTTTGGGCTTTTTTCTTGTGGTCCAATAAGTGAACATTTCAGATTTCAAAAATGGATTAATTATTTTTTTTCTATAATGTCCTTGAAGTAAATAATGTTGGAATATGTGTTAGGAGTGTTTATGTGAGATAGTAAAGATTAATATGGTCAATTTCATTGCTAATTAATGCTCAAAAATATATTTCTTAATATGTATAAAAATATCCAAAAAAATTACTTATTTTGAACATGAAAAAATAATTAAAATAAAGCGAAAATTTTAAGTCCTCCTCTTTCTCTCCTTGTACCCGTCAACGACAACAGCTCATTTTACGATGATCTCCGTTATTTGGATTGCCACTTTGACCAAATATACTACATTCGTCTTGATTTGTGTGCTTGAATGGCTTAGTGCAATACTGCAATTAGGGGTGTTCAAGAAAAATCGAAAAACCGAACCAACCCGAAGACCAAACCAAACCGAGAAAAAAAATCGATATTTTTTTGGTTTAACTTGGTTTGGTTTCTAATTTTAAAAAATCGACAAAGTTGGTTTGGATTTGGTTTTATACCTAAAAAACCGAAAAATAACCAAACCAAACCGATCATATAGATTGTGTTTTGAAAAAACTTAACTGTGATTGTGTTTTGAAAAAATTTAACTATTTTTGGTTCATCCATTGGAGAAACGACTGGATTTCTTATCATGGGATAAAGTTGAGTAGTGAGTGACATAATTTTGGATTTCTTGGGAAGTTTTACTGTCTTCTTTTCTATAGTTTAGAAGTTTATCTCTATAATGAATATAAGTTGTCTTTATTCTCTCTTCTTTCTCCTAATAGAATACGTGAAAAAGTAACAATGGTAGCCATGCTTGTCTATTTTTTCTATGTTTCACCATATTCTTTTGAAATTTTTTGTACCTTAAAAAAACCGAAAAAACCGAAAAAACCGAAAAACCGATAAAAAAACCGACAAAAACCGAAATCGATAAATTTTTGTTAATTTGGATTGGTTTGGTTTTACAATTTGAATAACCGACTTAATTGGTTTGGTTATTTTTAAGGTAACAACCGACCCAAACCGAACCATGAACACCCCTAACTCTGCAATTAGGAGGGACGATGTATTGAAATCTTTTGAAAGTAGTATACATCATCATAATAATTGTGACAATTAATTTATTCCTTTATAATGATCTTTTTGAAACATAAAGAGTCTGAATATACACGTTCCACGAAACAATTTTGTACGCCACCGATTTTTAATATAGAATATTCTTTAAATTGCCGACCTCTCACCTATATTGGGAACTAAATGGAGTTTGACCTGGAAATCATATTCTAAAATACATAATGTATTAATTATAATATCCTGCAAAATTCTATGCTTCTTTAACCTTCATCGTGGCATCTTTTTACTCTTACTTTAATGCCTTAATTCATATTATGCATAATGGATGATTAGCTAAGTTTACATTCACAAATATTATATTAAAAACAAAAGAAATTTTCTTTCAAAAATAGGATTCCTTCAATTGTTGAATTATGTGATTATCAAAATTATCGTCTTCTTTGAATACTTAATAAGTTATGATATATTTTGTAAAATAACAAACGTTTTATAATGTTAAGCAAGTCCAATACTTTCATATTAATAATATTAAGAGTGACATTAATATAATAAATGAACTATTTGGTCTACCTGACCACACATCACTTTTTGCACATACTTTTCTTCCATTTATCGCTTGCATATTATTTCCATTTGAAAAGGAAAATATTCAACTTGAAAAGTTTCCTTGAATATCAAAGATATTCTTCTATTTAAAATAACACAATACTTAGATTTTGAAATAATGATATAGTAGCATTAGTATTGGAAATGAAAAAGAGACGAAGAAAATATATAACAGTATTAGGAACAAAAAAGAATTACATGATTTGGACTTTGGACTACTGTTTAATAGTACCAAATACGAATCCAAGAATTTATTCTTTACTATCTATAGAATTTTAATTAAATTAAATGATGTTGGAGTTATCTGATGTTAGTTATTAGATTTGGGTTTGATGTTAGTTAGTTCATTAAGATTTGACCCGGTTGTATTTATTCATAGACTCGGCCCAATTTTTTCCCTTAGTTGATTTTCTTTCCGGACCAATGTTATAGTAGTTTAAGTTAATCTTTTGTAAGAACTCTTCGGAGGAAATAAACGAAAATTCCATTGAAGCTTCTTCTTTGAACATGAACCCTAGTTTCATTCTTCTCCATTTTTGTTCAATCTACAAACAGTAACATGGTATCAGAGTGGGATTGTGATTACTCTAATCACACGTTTTTTATCGATCCTACGCTTGTGAGTTGATTCAAAGTTTTTCTCTTCCATTTATCATCTCTGATTTGTGTTCGGTGATCATTTTTTTTTGGAGATCGATTTTTGTTGGTTTTCTTTGATTACTGCGAAGTTTTGGCTATTTGTCGTGGATATTTCTCAGCTTGGAGTAGTTGTTTGATTCCTCCTTTTAGGATCTATTATTTTTGATTCACTGAAGAAAGTCGGTAACCCTAATTTTATTTTATTTTTGGAATTGCATGTTCAATTTGCTTAATTGACTTGTTTGCCTATACAATTTTAGTGTAAATATGTTGAATTCTGAGGTTCCTCTTGCTACTAGTACTAGTACAACCACCATATATACACCAAACCCTTCTAACCCTCTTTTCATTCACTCTTCTGATATTCCTGGAACTTGTTTAGTTAGTATTCTATTTAACGGGTCTGGTTACGGTGGATGGAAAAGGAGTATGATAGTTTCTTTGTCGGTTAAGAACAAAATAGGTTTTGTGAATGAATCATGTCCTAAGCCAATGGCTAATGAGAATTCTGCGATGATTCGTCAATGGGACAAATGCAACAATATGGTTATTTCTTTATTAACTAGCTCTCTTTCATCATTTATTGCTGAAAGTGTACAATACTCTAAGACAATTGAAAGTATTTGGAAGCAGTTAGAACGTAGCTATTGGACTGTAAATGGAACTAAAATTTTTGAGATAAAAATGGTATTAGCTTCTACTCAGCAAGGTTCTCTTGATGTTTCATCATATTTTAACAAATTTAAGAAGCTTTGGGATGAACTTGGAACAATGCGCAAAAACCATGGAAATTCTTGCCATTTTGCTGCAAGGCCTAGTATTCAAAGGGATGAAGAAGTGGACAAGTTACACCAGTTCCTTATGAGATTAAATGAGGTGTATGTGGGTGTAAGGAGTAACCTACTGATGATGCAACCTCCTCCTCCGTTGGATAGTGCTTACAATATTTTTCTCCAGGATGAGGGTCAAAGATAAGTTCAATACAATACACAACTAGTACCAGAATCAACATCTTTCAATGCTAATGTGAATGTCAAACAACGGTTTCCAATCAAACAATACAATCAAATGATAGATTTTGATCACTCAAAAGGAAGTATGTTTTGCAAGTATTGCAAAAAACCAAAATATCTAATTGAGAAATTCTACAAACTCCATGGGTTCCCACAGAATTTCAAGTTCACCAGAGGAAAGAAGCTGATTGCAACAATATCTGTTAAATCTGCTCAATTTCATCCATGCACAGCAAACTATATTTCAGCTCAATCTACTTACATTGCTCCTCTGGTTGAACCTGCTCATGTATCTAATGATAAGATCTCCACTATACCCAGTTTGAGTTAGCAATAATTTTCTCAACTTGTCTCCTTGCTACAGCAAACTCAAGTTGGTCATGCTCTAGAGCCTCAACCAAATTCAATGGGATCTGCTAACTTTGTTTGTAGTTTTCTTCCTTGCCTGTTTATACTGATGATGATTCTCATACTTGTATGTTGTCTAGTGTAAGTAGAGATGTGTGGATTATAGATAGTAGAGCTACTGATTATATGACTTATAACAAAGAACTTCTTTCTAATCTGACTCCACTTCCTACTCCTTACTTGGTAACTTTGCTTAATAGTTATAAGGCAAACGTTACTTGTATTGGTTCATGCACTTTATTCCCCCTCTCACTCTTCATCATATGTTGTACATTCCTTCTTTTCAATATAATATATTTTTGTGCACAAGCTTATTCAACAATTTCAGTGCCTTGTCTTGTTTACCTTTATCTCATGCATTTTGATGCAGGACCTTTCCACGAGGAAGCTTCTAAAACTTGGTAAAGTGGACCAAGGACTCTGCAAGCTTCTTCATGATCATCAACCCAATTCAACACCTAACTTTTCTGCTTCTGTTTTTAGAAATAATGTGCAAGATGTTTCTCTTTCTGAACAATCTAGTAAGATTGCACATAATAAGGCTGCTTTACATACTATTCCTATTATTTTTTGTAATGATAAGCAGTGCATAATAAAAATGATGTTCTTTGGCATCACAGATTATGACATATTCTATTTTCTAGAATGAAAAAGATCCCTTCTATTTCTACTGAATTATGTGCCAAACAATCATTTTTATGTCACGTTTGTCCTCTTGCTAGGCAGGAAAGATTACATTTTCCAGCTACTTCTGGTATTTTTACTTCCTTGTTTGAGTTGATTCATATTGACACATGGGATCCCTATCATACTCAGACTTATTCTTGAGCAAAATACTTTCTTATCATCGTGGATGACCACAGTAGAGCTACTTGGGCTCACTTGTTACCTACTAAAAGTAATGCTTTTACCATGTTGAAAGCTTTCATTTCCATGGTGAGAACTCAGTTTAACCTCCCTGTTAAAACAATTAGAAGTGATAATGCCTTGGAAATTAGACTTTCCAATTCTGCCTTACAATACTTCTCATGTCATGGAATTATTCATCAAACCACATGTTCTCACACAGCTTAGCAAAATGGAATTATTGAGAGAAAGCATAAGCATTTCCATGAAACAGCTAGAGCTTTGATGTACCAGTCTAACTTGCCAACAAAATTTTAGGGAGGCTGCATTTTAACAACCACCAATTTGATAAACATATTTTCCTCCATCATTTTACATAACAAATCTCCATTTGAAGTGTTTTATGGCAAGTTTCCCTCTTATTTACATCTTAAACCTTTTGGGTGTCTTTGTAATGCAACTGTACCTAAATGTGAGAGAAATAAGTTTGATCCAAGAGTTTTACCTTATGTTTTTATTTGTTATCCATTTGGTAAGAAATGTTATAAGTTGTACAATTTATCCATCAAGTGTATTCTTGCTTCTAGGGATGTCATATTTCATGACTCTATTCCTTTTATGTTATCCTCTTTCTCATCTTCCAACTACCTTCCATCTTCCACTTCTACACCTATTTTACCTGTTATTTATGATCTTTTCCATTTTCCTCATGTTGACACAAATTCTTCCCATTCTCCTTATGTTGCTACATCTTCTCCTACTAATCCACCTTCTGTTGATGTTACTCCCTCCCATATACCTTCTATTTCGTCTCCTAATATAGTCCTTCCTTCTGATTTTCCCTCTACTTCTACTCCTTCAACATCTTCCATTCTCCCTGCTACTAGAAAAGGCACCAGAAATCACACATTACCTTCACATCTGTGACGATCCGACCCGTTGTCTCATGTGTTACTGCTCCGTTTTCTCGTTTATTGATTCTTCATATTTCATTATCGGTATATGGTGTGTGAGAGTTGATTTATATTGGTTTTGATAAGAAAGGAGACACTTAGTCTCTTTAAGGAAGGCTTAAGTTGGAAAAGTCAACCAGATATTGATTTATGAGTTATAGGGCTCGGATGTGATTTACGGTGATTCGGTTGGCTTCGGAAGGTAATTCGTGATTTAGGAGTATGATCGGAATTGATTTTGGAGGTCCGGTGTAGAATTAGGCTTGAGTTGGTGAAGTTAGTATTTTGGCGAATTCCGGTTGTTATGTGAGATTTTGATCTGTGGGTTGGAATGAAAAAGAGTTGCTATAGCTTCGATATGTGATTTGTGATGTGTGTGCAAAATTTCAGGTCATTCGGATGTTGTTTAGTTGGGTTTTTTATCTGCGTGTTTTGAAGTTTTTAAAGAACTTGGGCTTGAATCCGATGAGAATTGATAATTTTTGTGTTGTTTGATGATGATTGGAACACGTTTGGATAATGTTTTAAGTCATGTTGGTGCTTTTGGCAGAGGTCTCGGGGGCCTTGGGGTGGTTTCAGAGGGTCAATCGGACCATTTTTGGACTTGAGATTTGCAGGTTTCAGCTGTTGGTATTGCAGAAAAATATTGTTCATCGCGTTCGCGTGGGGTGAGTCGTGAACGAATAGAGTAAATCTGAGGGCAAGATGGCCTATGCGTTCGCACCAGTGGTGACGCGATTGTGTAGGGGAAGGGGTTCATCCATCGCGTTCGCGTGTGAGATGTTCGCGATCGCGTAGTATTAGTTGGTAGTGCATCGCGTTCACAAGGCTCTAATCGCGTTCGCGTAGAGTTATTTTGAGAGGCTGGATTTTTGTGCTACGCGATCGCGGGGCCTAGGTCGCGATCGCGTATAAGGAAATGCAGGAGCTGGGCAGTGAGTTTATAAATATTTCATCCGCGAGTTTTAGTTATTTTTCCACCATTGAGCATTTTGAGAGCCATTTGGGACAAATTGAAGAGGATTCAAAGAGGATTGATTGGAGGTAAGTTCCTTGGCCTACATACACGAGATTTGTGATATATTTAACATGGAAATTGATTGAAATTCTTCAAAAGGGGTAAAGCTAGGGCTTGAGTTTTTGATATTTCAAATTGGGATTTGATAACTGAACGGAATGATTGGTAATCGGGGCCTCAAGCTCGACTATTTGGGGGGCCTCGAGGTCGAGTTTGGAGAACGACTGGGAGCTATCGGGGGTGACTGATGGGTGGATAACAATTATGATAAGATCAATGACGGCTCTTTATGGCCAATAATAAGCAATAAATGAAGAACAATAAGTAGAACATAATAAATATTAGTAATAAATAAAGTAATGAACTCGAGGGAATATGTTAGAGAGCAAAGAGAATGTTCTTGAGTATTTAGTATGGAGCAACAGATGTTTACAAAATGACAAGGATCCCTTTTATATACGAGGGGACTCCCATCATAGTACAAAATACATTAATTATAAAGATATGGAGACGAGACCGCTAGTTGATTCCATGATTCGGGTTTGAACTAGCCTGACAAACTTTGTTGGTTCTAGCTGCATGCCTTGAGAACTTTCCACTTTCACCATAACCGTTGGTATACACCGCCACGAGGTCGAGCATCAACGACCCTCGAGGGAGGAAGCTTGGCCGTAGTCTTGAGCCTTCGAGACATGCTTTGAGGTGCCTCGATAACGAGAATTGAACCTTTTGATTTCACCGTATACAAAATTATTTTTAAATATATAATGACACTTAAGATGAAATAGACAGGTACTTATCTTTCTTCAAGTACTCGTTCATATTCACAGTTAAACATTATTTGTGATCGGCTTTTTAGTCCCTTTATAATGTAAAAATTAAGTGTGATTAAAAGAGTAAAAGAATAAATAAAGAGAATATAATAAAAACAAAAAAGGAAAAAGAATTAACAGAAATTCAACGTCTTTCTCTTGTAATGAACCCCACTATCTTCGCTGTTATGTCAAAACCCCCAAAAGTCTCTAGATTTTCGCCATTATCATACCCACAAACACCAAATGGAATCTTCTCGAATCGACGATGAAGACAGCAAACTTTTAGCTTCTACTTCCAATACCTCTAGTCGTCGGAATTTCCACTGTTACAGTGAAAAATTCGCTTTCAACTCCGATTCCGATTCCGACGACGGCGAAAATGTCAATACACTCGGCGGTTCCGGCCGGAAATTTAGCTTGGACGAGACGGAGCGGACTCCAAGATTATTCGACCGATTCTACGGTACTTCATCTTCCGATGACGAAGAGTTCAGCTCAGGTTCAGGTCAAAATGGCGCTGTTCGTAAACGTCTTGATTATATGATTCAATTCCTCGACCGTAAGCTTTCTTCTGAAGCAGCTGATGCTTCTGATGGTAATACTAACGGCAAGAGCCAATCACAGGGTTTACCTGAGTTTGTAGGTAAAGGTGGCGGTACCGGCATTTTCAAGCTGCCGGTGCGTGCCGCAGTGCATCCTGATCGTCCGCCGTCATTGGAATTACGGCCGCATCCCTTGAGAGAGAGGCAAATCGGGCGATTTTTGAGGACTGTACTGTGTAATGGATCTCAGCTATGGGCCGGGTCGGAGCGTGGAGTTCGGGTATGGAATTTGTCGGATATATATCAGGCTGCTGCTGAAGAAGAAGCTGAAGATGAGGACTTTGAGGATGCTGCACCTTTTGTGGAGTCTGTTAGCGTTTCACCAACGTTTTGCCTTGTTGAAGATGCTGGGAATAGGCTGATGTGGAGTGGACATAAAGATGGTACAATCAGGTGTTGGAAAATGGACAGTGAAATTAGCAGTAGAGAGAAAGGTGCTGCTTGTGGAAGAGCTGCTTTGAAAGAAGTGCTGACGTGGCATGCTCATCGCGGTCCAGTTCTTTCCATGGTCATGACTTCCTATGGTAAAAGTTTGAGTCTTCGTAATACCTTTCTGTGTAATTGCATCCACTGTTCATTCTCATGTGTCAAAATGCAAGTTCTCCTTCCAATTTTTGTGGTGGTGTTTTTCTAAGCATGAGGTTTTAAGAAAAAAGGAAAGTCTTTTGAAACTTGTGCTCTAAAACGAGAGCCGTAGACGTTTGTGTTGCTAGAAATCATCTCATTAGGGGAAATGAGAATCTTAAAGTTACATTTTTTCTAAGTAAGTATGACATTCTTTGTGGTACAGACTAAAAAGGAAAGTATATCATATAAATTGGGATAGAGGGACTAGGGAGTAGTTTCTTTGACTTACTATATTGTATTTTTAGCACTTCAAAAACTAAATTTACTAATGTAAGCCTTTGAATTTGCTCGATCATCTTATATAAGCTAGTATTAAAATCATTTGTGTTCATTTTCTGCTATGATGTAGTAAATAGACAGTAGGTTAGGCAAAGCTAGGATGAAAAAACCACGTCTTTTCTTTCTTGGTGCAGAAGGAACAAAAACGTAATTGCACTATTTTTGGAGGTCAAAGCGAGTTTGGATATCAGTTAGATAAGCAAAACCTATGCATCAATTCCAAACAAGTTGGGGTAAGCTATATGAATCCTTACTGACCACGTTTATCCAATTAAGTTCATCTTAGGCCAACATTGTGCAAAATAACAATAAAAAGTAGTAAAGTTCTTTAATATTTTTAATTATCTGTACTCGGACTAAAAAAACTCTTCGAATATATAGGACCTAAAGTAAACGTACTAAGCACCCAATGACGTAGTGTAGCATGCAAGAATCACGAGATTTCAGGTTCAAATCCCATCAGAGGTAAAAGCACTAGGTGATTTCTTCTCATTTGTCTACGCCTTAGTGGATAGAGTTACCTCATACCTGTTGTTGGTGGGATGTAGCGGGTATCCCGTAGAATTAGTCGAGGTGCACAAGCCATAGCCCGGATACCGCATTTATTAAAAAATATTAATGTACTAACATAACTAAAACATTTTCTTAACTAATTGATAGTGCCTATATAGAATAAATGAACTTTAGGCCTAACTCAACCCCAAAAGGTAGCTCATAAGGGGATAATTGGCCAAGACTTGCTATCATGATGGCTTTTTATTTGTTGAAAGTTTCTTACAACCAACTCTGAAATTGCTGCTTGAAAGAAAAAAAATGTAGCTCTGTGATTGCTGCCTTTGTTCTGGAACCAGAAATAGCATTTGGATGGATCTCTCTGTCATTCTTGACTTGCACTCTGATGCTTTGATATCCAAAGTGGCCTTCTTGGTTTCTAGTTTCTTTTGATGAGTAAAATTAATTACATTTAAACTGGACTGATAAAAAGCCAGTTTTACAATAAACGAAAAGGCAAATGTTAGTGGGAGTAACTCAAGTGATGTGGTTAATTCTGATCTGATGAGCAATTTCATTTAGGCGATCTATGGTCTGGATCTGAGGGTGGTTCCATCAAGATCTGGCCGTGGGAAGGAATTGAGAAATCGCTTTCTCTGATTGAGGAGGAAAGGCACATGGCTGCTTTGTCTATAGAGAGGTCATATGTGGATCTGAAGAGCCAAGTTATACAAAATGGCACATGCAATAGCATATTTTCTGTCGATGTCAAATATATGATCTCTGATCACTCTGGAGCAAAAATTTGGACTGCTGGTTATATGTCATTTGCACTTTGGTGAGTACCTTCAGAATCATTTTATAAACAAATGTCTTCATTTATATTGTCTTGTAGCTTGCTAGATTTTGCATTGTTGCTACAATATTATTTTTGAAACTTAATGTTACAACGAACAAGCGTAATAATGTTATGTTAAACCACACTTAAAATTCTATTAGTGCTCAGTCATTCATCAGTGCAGACATGTTTTTGATTGAAAAATGGATGTGCTAGCCTTGAACTTACGCCATATTGTTTCCTTGGTTATTGTGCTTTTATAGTTAAAGTTGTGATGCATATATTAGATTATATTTGCACAATCCCTTTATCTTTTCACTGCTAGATTTTCTGGTTGTTTCGAAATGAAATCTAACTATTCAGGTCATCTGGTTCTGATTATGTCGATTGTTTCTTGTCAATTGCTTTTGACTTTCAGGGATGCGCGGACGAGAGAGTTACTGAAAACTTTTAACACAGATGGTCAGGTTGAAAATACACTAGCAGCACAAGATCCTATAATTGAAGATGAAATGAGGATGAAAATAGTGTCCAGTTCGAAAAAGGACAAGTCTCAAAGTTCTATCGGCTTCTTTCAGCGTTCACGCAATGCTATCTTGGGAGCAGCTGATGCTGTTCGTAGGGTTGCGACAAAAGGAGGATTTGGAGAAGAGAATCGGAGAACTGAAGCATTGATCATTACGGCCGATGGAATGATTTGGAGTGGATGTGCGAATGGATTACTTGTCCAATGGGATATAAATGGTAATCGGTTGCAAGAAATCCAGTATCATGCATTCTCTGTTCAATGCTTATGCACATTTGGGTTACGGATTTGGGTGGGTTATGCTAGTGGTTATATTCAGGTGTTGGATCTTAATGGTAATCTACTTGGAGGATGGATGGCTCATAGTAGTCCCGTAATAGATTTGTCGGTGGGTGGAGGTTATGTTTTCACTTTGGCTAATCATGGTGGTATACGCGGTTGGAGTGTGGTATCTCCTGCACCAGTGGATGGTATTTTGCGCTCAGAGTTAGCTAGCAAGGAATTTTTGTATACCAGGCTAGAGAATTTTAAAATATTGGCTGGTACATGGAATGTTGGACAAGGAAGAGCTTCTCCTGATTCACTTATATCATGGCTAGGTTCTGCAGCAGCAGATGTTGGCATCATTGTTGTTGGCTTGCAGGAGGTGGACATGGGTGCTGGTTTTCTTGCTATGGCGGCTGCTAAAGAAACAGTAAGTTTCCTTTCTTTTTCCCCTATTCTCTCCAACCCCAGCGGCCTCTCTTCAGTCTCTAGACTGATGTTGCTTTCTTCTCTCAGAAATGTCGAGATGATTTTTTCTTAGAAAAAATTGGCCAGCGTAGAGAATAGTTCTCAAAATACTAGTCACTTGTGGAAGTGCTTCCAACACCCAAAAATAATTTTGTTAGTATCACTATCACATCCAAGCACCATATAATCTCTAAAGACCACCAAACCCCTCTCTGTCTCTCTTTTTGGATGAAGTAAGAAGTATTATAAATAGCATCAAGAAGATGCATGAGATCAGAGAAGTACCAAAGGGTGAGTTTGTTAGCTCTGTTACTATGAACCTATGCTATGGCTAGAGAGCTAACAAATCCAAAAGTTTGACATGAGAGTTAACTGGGGATAGACTATCCCAACTACATAAATTTAAAAGACAACTAGCCTTAAAGGCGTGGTTTAGAGTTGCTAAACCTCTCTTTTTTGAGGTAACTTTATATTCTGAATGAAGCCAAGGGCAAAGTAGTTGTAGTTTTGATTGGTAGCTAGACAGGATAAAGAACAAGTTACTGGGCTTTTGTGTATATATTGTCACAACCTCCTTTTTACATCACCCGAGGGCGGTATATAAGGGAGTTTTTCCAATTAAAGTGACATTAATCGAGATGAATTATTTAGTTTATCAGAGTCCCCACTTGGAATAGTTTATTTGGAGTCCCAAGTCACCGGTTTATTTTAAAATCCCAAATCGAGGAAATTCGACTTTTACTTTAAAAGTTTGCACACCAGAAATTCTAAGTAAGGAATTCTGTTAACCCGAGAGAAGGTGTTAGGCATTCTCGGGTTCCGTGGTTCTAGCACGGTCACTTTGTGATTATTACTTAGCTTAAATTGCTTAACTACTCATTTTTAGGACCTATGTGCATTTATCTTTTTACCGCTTTTAAATCAATTGAATTATTCGTAAGTAAAGAATTGAGTAACGCGTACGTATACTCTTTTACTTTTGGCGCGTCAAAATCATGTCACGAACGTGTCCTCGATTAATACTGCTTTTGTTGAGTTATTAAGAAAGTTTGGTTGAAGTTGCGAAAACGCATCCCTCGAGTCCTTTTTAGAGTTAAATTTGCAATTATATTACACGGACGTATATATAATCGCAATACTAATCTAAATCGGGCCTAAAGCAAACTACGATTTGTTTAAATTACAACAGTGTTTGCGAGGGCCATGGAAAATTTACTAATGGCACACCCCGATTTTAAAAGAGTTATTATTAATTTAACGAGGGCCATGGGCTTAGGGGATTTATTCAACATGGCACACCTCAACTTTACACATTTTAATTAAGTTCATGAGTGCCATATGTTATGGATTTTAAAACATGGCACACCTCAAATGATTTCTAAAAGAAGGTATTTAATTAAAGTCCACCTAAATATGTTCTTATTTGAAAACCGACCTCAACGTATCGGGAGCTAAAGGTTATGGACAGGTTTTTAAAAGAAATGCATTGGGCCTTTTATCATTTTTGAACAAGGCCAGTTGTGGCCTATTATAAAAAATCAATTTGAAAACCTTACTTTGGCTCACTATTTTGCCCGGAAATACAAACGCATGATCCGGAAACAACAGCCCATGTTGGGCTTAAATTTTAGGCTGGCCCAGTTGTGCATTGGTACCGCCGGGGCCTGTCCACCTTTGCATTTTTTAGCTAGGGTATACACATAAATCAAGAACTACGAATGAGCTTTCCTTTCGAATTAAAGAGATTCAGATTCACAATCGCAAAATTGAATGCCAATCATAATACACACTATCTGTAAACCTGAACTATACATGGCTGGATTCAAAATGTACTACTACTTATTCATAGGAGCACACAATGAGAAATCAAAGGCATGGTTTTAATTGGGCCGATTCCAGCCCAACTCCAGACAAGAGAACATTTATCATGCTTGAGGAAATGGAACAGGAGCTCAAAAGCCATTTGGGCCTGGAGTTGAGCCTCAAAGGCAAAGAGTGAATTCAAATAAGGGCAGCCCAAACACGACTTTCAACAGCCTGCCTTGACTTGAACCTTAACCAAGTCCAAACCAAACACTATCTCTAAAAAATCCAGCAAGAGACATCTTAATTCAATAAATGTTGTTCACAAAATTATACCTTAAATTTACCAAGAACACACACTTAAGCGCATTAATTGCAACTCAGCTTGTGAAATGTAAGTTCGAATTTACATACAGAACTTGTTTAACCAAACACTTAGACAGTCCAATTATTACAGAACTCCTAGTATTGAATGTCAAACTTTACACCAATAACAAGCTTTGTATTGCTGTTAATTCATGCCACTGCTTTTTTTTTTTTTTTGAAACAAATATTCTAAATGACAAGCTAATCTAACACTAATTTACTGACCAAATCTCGAACTAATCTATTACAGATTTGTATACTAGTAGAAGATCCCTGCCTTTTTTGAACATGGCCTTGTCCATAGTAGCTTCATCTTCTTTTGTTAACATATAAATCCCATATAAATCCCACCTTAGAGCTTCTGAACCAACTGATCCCAATCAACCGGTGGCTGAACCAACATGTTATAGCTCATGACCAAATAATAAGAAAAGAACATAGAAGATATTTAAGTGAGGAAATCAGATGGAGGAAGAGAAAAATACTACTTAAAAGAAGCATAAACAACAATCTCAACTAAATGTTTTACTATGAATCAAGGCTATTGATACCAATTTTAATATCATTTTTGTACTGTTGCAGTGCATACCAAAATACCAAACAAGCTTGATAGAAATAAACACACATTGCCCTCAACCATACACACATATTCGTGAAGAACTTCAAGTTTAGACAAACAGATTCATTTCATGATTGAAGCATGATTACATACCTAAAGAGGGTTCAAGAAAAGAGAACAAATGGTGGTCACTAGAACAACACTGAAATTCCAAAGATGTGGAGCAACAACAACAGTAGACAGCCCAGCTACCAAATTCAAACCTTGAAAAACCCAGAGATCTCAAACAAAAGAACCCAAGAGAGAGTACCCTACTTCAAGTCATTTTCAGCCATTTGAAAACCAAAGAAAAAAGTGTTTTTTTTTTCCTGAAATTTCTGAAAAGAAGACTTGAACTTTTCAGAAGAAGAAGAAATGCTTCTTTTTCTGTTTCTAGTAAATTGTTGCTAAAAATGTCTATCCCAATCCGTCTATGAAAGTGAGGGGAGGTTCTCTTTATAGAGTGCCCAAAGAAAAGGGCATCTAAAGAATATTCTGACCCAATTCTTTTACTGCAGAATAGTACAGCAATTCCACAGCTGTACTGTCCTTTTTCTTATCCAAAACCAAAAGGGCAGCCCGGTGCACTAAGCTCCCGCTATGCGCAGGGTCCGGGGAAGGGCCGGACCACAAGGGTCTATAGTACGCAACCTTACCCTGCATTTCTGCAAGAGGCCGTTTCCACGGCTCGAACCCGTGACCTCCTTCTTATCCAAAACCAAATTTTTTTTAAAGATAATGACACTGTGCTGTATTCTCGAATTTTCCTGAATCTAAAGAATGTGAAATCCCAATTTTTCCCTCTAAAATACTGCTTTATTGCATGTTCTATCCTAAATTCTTTTACTTTCAATTAAACCCGTAATGTCCCATTGATTTCCAATGCCAATGGCGGTGAGGGATTTCTTCTTTTTTATCAATGGCGCCCTTTGCGGGTTTTCGCTAATTGACCTCTCTCATTTCTCTTCTCACTGTCGTCTTATAGTGCTCTTTACGAGTTTTCACTAACAAGACTCTCATTTCGATTTCTCTGCTTTCGATTTCTTTGCTCAGCATCGCCTTATGGTGCCTGTAGGTTTTCACCAATAAGACTCATTTTATTTCTCTTATCTTGATTGCATCGGGTTCAAACAACTGCGTTCTCCGATTTTGAACACTTTCACCGCTTGATTGGAAGGGCTTGAACAAGGTTTTGGTAAAAAAAAATTGGATTGAATTGCAACTTTGGAACCGTTCAGGCGGGATCATCGCCGAACCATTATAACATCCGCCTTAGCTTCACTTTTGGGGGAAATTAGATAGTTGTTTTGGTGTGACCGAACCCCAGAGAGAGGCTGCCTACGTATCCTTTCGGAATCAAGTCGAACGTAATTCAGGGGGCATGAATCAAGTCACCGTACACCTGACACTGATGACATTTCCGGACAAAACTGAAGCAATATTTTTCCGTCCAGTAATAGCCCGCTCGAAGGATTTTATTTGCCAAGACGTACCCATTCATGTGGGGTCCACACACTTCTGCGTGCACTTCATGCATGATTCTTCCGGCCTCTTCGGCATCCACACATCTTAACAAGTTGAGATCTAGAGTCCTTTTGTACAAGACTTTGCCGCTCAAAAAGAAACCGCCGGCAAGCCTTCTAATGGTCCTCTTTTGGTCTCCATTGGTCTGCACGGGATATTCCTTCGTTTTCAGAAATCTCTTGATATCATGATACCATGGCTGAACATTTCGTTCCATCTCAACCGCAATGCAATAACCATGCCTTTCCCGGATTTGGATTTCCAACGCGTCAATGTGGAAATTGCCTGGATATGGCAACATCGAGGCCGAAGTAGCGAGTGTGTCGGCTAACTCATTGTGAAAACGGGGAATGTACCTAAATGTATTTCATGCCTTTCTTCACTGTAGGTTACATTGACTTTCAATTATAAAAAAATGTTATATTAAATTTCTTTCCTAAAACTTTCTGAGAGACACTAACTAGAATGATCAAAATATTACCTAAGGAGAAGCTTATCACTAGAATGGTTTACTGATCGACTTAAATATACGGTTTTCCTCTCTGTTCTTTCTCGTAATCACTTTAGTCTGTGAAAGATTATTCTCAAATATAAAACGGCATAAATAGAAAAACTGGGGCTTTGTGCTTTTCCAAAAAGGCGCAAATAGAGGAAATGGATCACCCTGTCTGGAATCAAATTAAGATAATACTTAACTGCTGTATATATTATCGTCAATATGTGTTTTGATGTTGTAAGTTACATGGCATGTTATATTAAGGCTCCAGTTGAAAGCAAGAGCCTTCTCATGATAAAAGATATTCTGGTCTAGACTTTCATCTTCCTAGCTGCTGGTCATGTCTTTCTTGGTTTCTGTTCCTATAGTAGTTATAATCTTTTTTATACTATGAGCTTTTTAGATATACTAATAAAAGAAAAAAATATATAACTCCAAAACACATTTTAGATGCAGGTGGGTCTTGAAGGAAGTTCTGCTGGTCAATGGTGGTTGGAAATGATTGGAAAAACCTTGGATGAAGGATCCACTTTTATCCGTGTTGGCTTCAGGCAGTTGGCAGGCTTGGTTATTTCTGTCTGGTAGGTATTGCTTATGGATCCTATGCACAAGGCTTGCATAACTTTGGTATTTAGCATTTAAGCGTATGATATAGACAGCAGAATCTGCTGAGGAAGACTCACATTAGGTTCCACATGACTTGAGGTGAAATGTTAGTTCAATGTATGGCTGGCAGTTCTTGAAGTTTTCAATCTTTAGATACCCACCTCAAGCCCACCTCAAGATGCAATATGTTTATGTTTGATGAATGCTCTTTTTATTCTTGGATCTTCTCTTTTGACTAAAGTCACGAGTTCCAGTTTTTTTTATATATGAGCAAAAGGCCTACCATAACTCACCCCTTCAACTGGGGAACACAACTTGTATTCAAGTGAATGGAAGTCAACTTTCCTGCTTATTTTTGTATGTAAACTATGGTTTGCTCATTCAATTTATAGTGTCTATCTAAACAATTTCTTTTTGATGCATAAACTATCTATTACCAAGATTTTGATGAGTGGGGGCCTCTATTTGTACATGTGTCTGATATCTGATGAAACAAAAATATTTTCCAGGGTCAGAAGTACCATTAGTCGTTATGTTGGCGATGTTGATGTTGCAGCAGTACCTTGTGGTTTTGGGCGTGCAATTGGAAACAAGGTATGATTGCATTCTCCTTTTTGCTGTTTCTTGATGGATCTTACTGTATTATGCTGAAAGTTGAGAGCAAATTAGTTGTTTGATGATGACTAGTTCTATTTGAAGCATAAGAATAGCACTAGGTTTCTTATAATCTAGAACTTCGCTCTTGGGATCACCCTACATGTCCTAGGCTTTTGTCATGGAATAGGTTTATGCATGATTTCTACCTGGGTTTCTTGGAATATTTTGTCGAAATATGGGAAACATAGGGACTCAGAACCTAAGTCATGCTTGTGCCAAAAAAAAAAAAAAAAAGCCACCAGGAGTAATTTTACAGCAGTGTAATAAAGTAGAGAAAGGGAGCACAGTTCTATCAGAACACAATCCTCCTAACTGTAAGTTTCTATGTTCATATGAACATTACTAGTTCTACCATAATCTTGAGTGTCCATTGAAACAATTTGGTTGGACATACTTGAAGCACATGTTTGTTGTGACCCTCGTAATCCAAACATGGGAATTACTACTGTAGCGTTCCACGCATATTATCACCATTCCTAATTCTTTTGATATGTTCGACAAGTAGATAACATTCTTTGTATTTGTGATATCAATTTTTTTCATGGTCCTCCAAACAGGGAGCAGTAGGATTGAGGATGAGAGTGTATGATCGTACTATGTGCTTTGTGAACTGTCACTTTGCTGCACATTTAGAAGCTGTCAGTCGCCGGAATGCTGATTTTGACCATGTTTATCGAACTATGGTCTTTAGTCGGCCATCAAATTTTCTCAATGCTGCTGCTGGTATGGTGCCATACCTTTTCACAGCTTGCTTGCTTGCCTGCTCTATGTATTTAATCTGGGTTGCTTATGGTTCTCGGTTGCCATTGGTCCTTTCTGTTGCAGCTGGCGTCTCATCTGCAATTCAAATGCTCCGCAGTGCAAATGTATGTACATTCTTAAATTGGTATTTTGGCTGTCTGGTCTTTAATGGTCTTCTTAAAATATTTGCTTCCTTCATTGGAGCAGCGTATTTTAATTAGCACAGATGAAAACATTGAGTTATGCTTGTCAGGGTGCATTTAACTCTGCAGAAGCAATGCCAGAGCTGTCTGAGGCAGATATGGTTGTGTTTCTTGGTGACTTGAACTATCGGCTTGATGGCATTTCTTATGATGAAGCAAGAGATTTTATCTCTCAAAGGTGCTTTGATTGGCTTAGAGAGAGGGATCAGTTGCACACAGAGATGGCAGCTGGGAATGTCTTCCAAGGAATGCGTGAAGCAGTAATCAGATTTCCTCCTACATATAAATTTGAGAAGCACCAAATTGGCTTAGCAGGTAACTGTAGCTATCAATTCTTCAATTTATTGTCACAATCCTCTCTTCTTTCATATTTGCAGACAGGATGTAAATGATCTATATATATTTCTCCTCTCCTCCTCTGAATGTCTGATGAGGTTATAATTGTCTCATTCGTAAGGGTATGATTCTGGTGAAAAGAAGCGGATTCCTGCTTGGTGTGACAGAATTTTGTACCGTGATAGCCGTTCCACCTCAGCTTCTGCGTGCAGCTTAGATTGTCCTATTGTCTCATCAGTTTTGCAGTAAGTTCTCCATATGAACCCAAAATAATTGAAGTCCGTGATTTTTCAGGGCACTTGACAATAATGTTTCTGTGGCTTTTCTTTTTTCTTTTTCCAGTTCTTTCTTTCTTTTTTTTTCCCTTTTTTTTTGTCTTTATACAAGAGACCAAGAATGTGTGTTTCATCTTTCATTTCTCCATTCGCTTCTCAAACTCTTCTTCTTTATTTCTTTTGTCATATTTATGTATTTCACTACCTGCCTTTACCTCTTTTGCCACCTTTTTTCTGTATCATATTTCTGTTTCCTCTGTTCCCACTCTTCTAAAAGCCTCTCCTTTAATAGGTATGAAGCTTGCATGGACGTGACAGATAGCGACCACAAGCCTGTAAGGTGCATATTCAATGTGGAGATTGCTCGAGTGGATGAATCAGTGAGAAGGCAAGAATATGGGGAAATCATTAGATCAAATGAGAAAGTTGTGCTTATGCTTGGAGAACTGAATAAAATTCCTGAAGCAATAGTCAGCACAAATAACATAATCCTCCAGAACATGGACGCATCCATCTTGCGCATTACAAATAAGAGCGGCAAAAACAAAGCTATTTTTGAAATAACTTGTGAGGGCGAGTCCACTGTTAAAGATGATGGGCAAGTGGTTGATCATCCTCCAAGAGGTTCTTTTGGTTTCCCTCGTTTGCTTGAGGTAACTTCCGCTTCTTAAATTGGAGGATTGGAACTTTTCTATCATTATAGTGGCTGGGGCTTGAGGCAAGGGTTCTAATTTGCTTACTTGTGAGATTTTCCAAAGTGATTCCTCTCTACCCCTTGTGTTTTCTTTTTCTAATTGTTTTTCAAGAGTTGGAAGATTGGAAGTCACGACTGGTTGAGTTACTCTGGATATTCACGTGAACCATGATGTTAGTATTCGCCTATTTTAGAAATCTGACAATCAGAAGTTGGGTGCCTCGCTGAGAATCTTATTTGGAACCCGCTGACCTTAAAGCTAACTACACCACAAAGAGCCTAAAATACATGCGTAGGCTTCTATTTGCCTGTGTTGCAGAAGACGAAAAGTATGGAAATGAAGAGAAAAAATGTAGTAGTTGGGGATTTTTTCGAAACTGAAAAAAGGAAATTATTAGTAAATGAGTGGGATGACTTATGAAGAACTGTAGTTTACTGTTTGGATATGGTTAGACCAACACCAAGTTCCATTTTGGAAAGGGTCCCAGTGTAGCTTCAAAATCTGCTTTTTTAGTATGTTGCGTTTAAAAGAAAAGCTATTTTCAGTTTGTCATAAGCTAAATTTGCACTCTAAATACTCGGCCTTTAAGAATCTGATGCATTTGGGTTGAACTTCAACAGGTCAATCCTGCAGCTGGCATCATTGAACCAGACCATATTGTTGAAATTTTAGTTCACCATGAAGACCACCAGACACTTGAGGAGTTTGTTGATGGGATTCCTCAAAACTTTTGGTGTGAAGATGCCAAGGATAAGGAAGTCACATTGGCAATCAACGTCCGCGGTTGCTTCTCAACGGAGACAAAATGTCACCGTATTCGTGTACGCCACTGCTTTTCAGGCAAGCCTTTGCCAACAGAGATCATGCCCAACAACTCTAATCATCTCGGGACAAATGTCCTTCACCGATCTGACTTTCAGCCTCTTGGGTTTGCGCCTGATGTTGTTGACGATCTAATAAATCTAAGTAGTCCTTGATAAGCAAGCTTGTCTCCAGGTTGAACCATGCCCAAGTCGCGTGGTTTTGATTAAATGAACTGGCAATCCAATCTGTGTATGTGTAAATAGTCACCAAAGGGTCTCAGTATTATGCAACATCTCACAAGTAGGACTTCTCTATAGGAAACCTTTGAATATGTCATTCTTTTGAGCTGGCCGCTTCTGAAATTTTCGGACCATCACTTTGAACGTGTATAGCATAAATTGCACTCTTGTAATAACCTAGAGCTAGTTGTGTATGTAACCATGTAATGTATCCGAGTGAGTGGCATATTTTGTAAAGAGAATTGAACCCGTTAAGGCTGTGGCGGGGGTTTGACCTCTTGAGTATTCTTTTTGATACACTTGTTGTTTTTACATTTTTCTGTTTTGGTAAGAAAAATGTGTGTTAAACATGACGAGAAACAGAGGTACGGGAAATGTTTCCCTCTCTCTAGCAGTGTGTTTCCTTCTTTTGTTGAACTTGCTGATATTACTTTCCATGTAGGTCATATTCACTTGCATGAAAAGCAAGGGAAATGGAGATCTCTCATCTTATTATCAGTGAATTATGTTTTGCTATGATTTTAAGCGCATTTTGGATTGCATCATATGTCCTATAATTATGAAACAAGAGTCATGCCATTCAGCTAAATTATTTTAGCAGAGCTTGAGATGGGATATGGAATCTAATCGTCGAAACAAAAGCATTTGACTTTTTAACTTAATTAATTTTTTTGGCCATTCTTGTAGTACTAGAGTTAAATAGGCGATAACTTTGATGACGTATATTCTCTAAAACTCCACTTGATTTTCATCTTCTGTAACAAATTTAAAATCTTTTGCACGAAGTCTGTATACCATCATGACAGAAATTTCTTTTAGTTTATGATATGACATTATATTTACCACTCAATTTGTACGAAAGAAAATAAAAAGACGTGTTGGAAATATATTGCACTTCAATATTAAAATACTAATTTTATTTTGTATTATATTAAGTGAAGAAAGAGAACCCACTATCACATGATACAGAAGTGGCCATAACTTTGTTGTAACCACTATCCTTGCTTCTATCACAACATGCACACTATCCACTAATTCATATTTACCCATGATTTCATAACTTATCACTTGATTAATTTATTTTAAGTAGGAATTCCTACGCCTATAAATAATGGTTAATCTTACCTTTTGAATGCGTGAAAAGAATTTTAGTGTGCACAAAAGGTGAGTTGTATTTGTAAAAAAAAAAGAGAGTTGTGAAAAAGAATTCTAAATCTTCAACTTCTAGAATTTTATTTTGTCAAGGTGTTCATTTTGTTTGAGGCTTTGAGCTAGACAAATAATATAATGAACCATTAATATGTAGTGACTTGAATCTCCTTAAAAAGAACGAGATATTCGCGCTTCGGTCCAAAGAAAATATTTAACTTTTTTATTTTATTTTTCAACAGTATGCTTGGTCAGAAACTCCTGGTTCTTGCTTGTTCCAAACAATATCTGAATACCTATTTTCATTTCAAGTATTCAAAATCAGTGAATGTTATGACTAAGAAAGAAAAAAAATGAAGTAAAAGAAGGTGCGAAAGAATAACCCTCTATTATCTTCTTCCAATAAATTTGAGCAAAAATATTATTCAAAATCCGGAAAATACTCCAGCATATTATATTGAAGTTCCAGGATAAGTATGCTAGAACTCTAGTATAATATGATGGAGTTCCAAGAAAAGTACACTAGAACTCCAGCATAATATATTGGAGTTTTAGCAAGTATATCGGTCCAGCATAATATACTGGCGTTTGGAGCACCGGTGCTCCAGTCTCTAGTATATTATACTGGAGCCAGCAAAGTATACCGGTTCAGCATAATATGCTAGGTTCATATACAAGAGCACCGAACTTAAATATATTATATTGTATCGGTCTCTGTTGCAGCAAACTTGATAAACACTAACTATTTTTAAATGACCAATCTAAAAATTGGCTATACACCCAATTTTTACATATTAGTCTGTATCTATTCAATTTTGTTTTCATTTTATTAGATACAATTTGTCCATTTCTTCTAGTTAATCATTGAGGAAAAAAAAAACTCGAATACTTAAATAAATAAAAAGGGGGTGGTCGTAGAACATTTTACATAGAGCCTGTTTGGCTTAGAGGATGTTTGGCTAAGCTTATAAGCTAGTCAAACTGGCTTATAAGTACTTTTTGGCTTATCTACATGTTTGGTAAAATTAAAAGTGCTTATAAACCAAAAATAAGCCAAAAGCCATAAGTTGGTCTCCCTCAGCTTATCAAACTTCAGCTTATAAGCACTTTAGGTTTGACCAAAATATTTATTATTCTATCCTAAAATACTTCTTTTTAGAACAAAACTTTTCGTATACCTAGTTCTTTAACTGCTTATTAATAGTTTCAGCATTTTTATCCAAATACGTAACTGCTTATTTTTTAAATCAGCTTCGGCACTTAAAAGTGCTTTTCAGCACATAATGCTTACTAGCTACTCTAAATCAGTTAAGCCAAACGGCCTCTTAGCTGATTTAGAGCAGCTGATAAGCATTAGATGCTGAAAAGCACTTTTAAGTGTTGAAACTCATTTAAAAAATAAGTAGTTACGTATTTGGATAAAAATGCTGAAACTATTAATAAGCAGTTAAAGAACTAGGTATACGAAGAGTTTTTTGTTTAAAAGAAGCATTTTAGGGATACAACAATAATAACAACAACAACAAGAACGGCCCAATATGATCCCACAAATGAGGTCTGGGGAGGATAATATGTACGCAGGCCTTACCCCTACCTCGAGGGATAGAGAGGCTGTTTTCAAGTATTTTAGGGACAGAATAGTAAATATGTTGGTCAAACACTCAAATCTAAAGTGCTTATTAAGCTAAAATTTGATAAGTTGGGGGAGACCAAATTATGGCTTTTGGCTTATAAACACTTAACTTATAAGCCGTTTAATTTTACCAAATGCATAAATAAGCCAAAAAGTGCTCATAAGCCAATGTGACCAGCTTATAAGCTTAGCCAAACACCCTCGTAATCATCCCGTCTACGCAATTGCATGGGTGGGGAAAGACCGCTAGTCTAATTAACTATTTTTCTTAATAATTCTCGTGCAAAAGTTTAAAGGAAAAAATAATTTAGTTAGGAACTAAGTAGTGAATCTTGGAAATGCTGGAACGAAGTAAGATGTTAATTACTTACCAGAAATTGAAGTAATTTTTTCTTAATTGTAGAAACTAGAAAACAAAAAGAAAAAACATAAAATGTTCATTGAACCCTTCAACTAGGATTAGAAATATTAAAAAATAGAATTTTTTTTGAGAATTTTTCACAAAAGGCATTCATTAAGACCTAATTAGCAATAAATAGAAACTATTTCCTATATTACGTGATATAAATATGTTTTACGTTATTTTATGATGTATATAGTGTATTAAACGAATTGTATTCAATAATACAACATGAAATGATACCGCACAAACAGGGATTCCTGTAAATCATGATCTGGATTTAGGTGTATTAAGCGGGAAAAAAGTAACGTTTCAGCGCAAATCATGGGAAGGTGAATCTGTATTTAGGTGTATTAAGTTGTATTAACCGGCGTCAATTCACAAAAAACGGGAGTTATAGCATAAATTGGTGAGAGAAGAATATTTTGTACCATTTAATAAGGCTTAAATATAGGAAAGTATTAAATTTAAATTTTTTGCTACAAAATAAAAAAGGTTATTATATTATATAAAATATTAAAAAGGTATTTATATGTTATAAATATGGTACTAACCTATTCGGTAAAATTTCCATTTTTTTTTTGCTCATTTTTAACGGTACCCTTAGGTTTACTCCTCGTCAAAGCCCAAAACAGTTGCTACCTAAACCCTCAGTTTTACAAAGTTGTTGTGCATATCAAAACAATGATATGTTTTATTCTAATAGTTGTGAGTATCACAAACTATTTCAGTATAGGATGATTGGAAAATGCAATCATTACATGCCATTCAGCAAAATTATATCGAGCAGAACTTGAGACGAGATCTAAAAATGCCATCATCCCAACTTAAGCATAATTGACTTTTCAATTATCAAATTTGATTTTCTCCATTCTTGTAGTACAAGAGTCAAATAGATTTCTACACAGATATTAACAATCAATATATTTATGCATGTAGGTGAATACATAAGGTCTTTAACTCCTAAAATCCTAATTAAAGTCGGGACCGTTCTTTTTCTAAAAAAAAAAAAAAATTCGACCAACGACTACTTTTAATCGGGGATAACCTTCATCATCGTCACGGTTAGGGATGTACATGGACCGGGTTGGTTTGGTTTTTATCAAAATCAAACCAAACCAACTATATCGGTTTGGATTGGTTCAGTTTCGTCGGGTATTTCGGGTTTTTTGTTACTTATATATTTTTTCAATTTTACTCTGTTAAATATTTGGGGTATACCGGTATACATCTACTAGTTTTAAAGTACGCGTTTTGCGCGTGTACCTATATCGATAAATGCTAATTTTTTAAAAACGTTATCTAAACATTACTTCCTCTATTTTAATTTACATAACATATTTTCTTATTAAAATAAAATAAACAGATAGATAGATTCATGTGCATCTTTTAGTTGTAGACAAAAATAATATATACATAATAATTAATATTAAACAAGGATCGAATGTTGTTTGTTTTAAGTCATTTTATATTAAAAAGTTATCACGACCCGGATTTTTCACCATTAGAGTCGTGATGGCGCCTACTCGTGGTAGCTAGGCAAGCCAGCTTAATTATCTTTTCATCACTAAACAATTATTTTAACAATTTATAGCATCAATTTAGAACATGAAATTTACCAAGAATAATAGCGGAAGTCTGATTTATAACTCTGAATCAAAACGTATAACAGTCATTAATAGCCTCTACCCAAGATTTGGTGCGACAATACACACGAACTACTAAGAATATATTAAATACAATGGTCTGAAAGAAACATATAAGATGCCTGTCTCGAAAACAATGAGGCAACAGTCTAAAGAAAACATAAAGGAGAGACGTCGAGCCTGCGGACGCCTGCAAGGCTACCTCGGCCTCGTAAAAATGAAAGCCTGCTCCAACACTAATGCTGCTCCTTCTCAGAATCTGGACATGTGCAAAAATACACAGAAGTGTAGCATCAGCACAACCGACCCCGTGTGCTAGTAAGTGTCTAGCCTAACTCCGGTGAAGTAGTGACGAGGCTAGACCGGACACCATATAAACATGTGCAATCACAAATATATAGCGAAAATCGAATACAAGGAAATTAACAACATGGGAGGGGAAACATGCTATGGGGAGATGCAATATCAACAGTAATCCAGAGTAACAAACTAAAGCAGCTTAGATTCACAATGAGCAAGGTATCAATATTCAATATTACATGACATCAATAACTGTTGCGGCGTGCAACCCGGTCTATAATTACCATTTATTACGGCGTGTAACCCACTCCACAAATACCACTATTGCGGCGTGCAATCCGATCCATATCATTTATCATAAATTATTATTGCGGCGCGTAACCCGATCCTCACATATTATTATTACGGCGCGCAACCCGATCCTCAATATCATTTAACAGTCTAACTCCTCAAACAACAGTCCCAATTAAGGGGCATAAATATAAGTAAATATTTGACAAAAATCCCGGCAAGGGAAAGAACCAACAAGTTCAACCAAGTGTCCCGGTAAGGGAATAATTAACAACGCTTTCTCTTTCTTACTTATCTTATCTTATAATTTACTCTACCATATTTGAGCCAACGCTCCAATGAATAAAGTCATTTCACATACTTTCAATATCCGTATCACAATTCGAGCCAATGCTCATAGGAATCAAACACATATTATTCACAACATACATAAATCCTCCAATAAATATGGAATTCACAATCAATTTAAATCAATCACATTATAAGCACTCACGGTCATGCTAGACACCAATTTATAGATACATGTCACCATGCCTATACATCGCCATTATTTAATGTCAATAAGTATGGAGCACTTCATATTCTATGAAAATTTATATCCCACAAGAGAATCCCAAATATTTCTATATTTTTTTAAAGAAAATTTTATATAAACTCTTTATATATATATATATATATATATATATATATATATATATATATATATATATATATATATATATATATATATATATATATATATATATATATATATATATATATATATATATGTCGGGTTGGTTCGGATTTCTTTATTCAATACCAAATTGAGTCGAATTTTTTAATCGGTTTGATTTGACTTTTTGGTTTGATGCTTCGGTTTGTACACCCCTAGTCACGGTGACGACGAGGTCGAATTGGAGAGTACTTCGAAGGTAGAGGTTTGTGACATTTGGAAATAGGTATATATTTTTATATGAATTTGCTCATAATAGTGATGCTCGAGCCATCTTGCACATTTCCTTACCTTTCATAAAAACTCGTGTAATCTTTTGAGAAACATTCAAGCTTAATGTAATGTTCTTTTAAATCTTCATCCACTAGTAATCTTAACTTTTTCTAGTCACTAACTAAGATGTCAAAAGTAATTCCATCATTTTGAATAATTTAAATCTATTTTTGAAGTAGAATAATGGCTTGGTACGTATTTCATAAAATTTTCACCATCTAACAATATCATTTTAGTATTAAAAGAAAGAAAACTGGAATTGATCCACTTGGACCATTAATTCTGTAGGCTTAAAACAATTGCTTCAATGGCCTTGGACTTGAGCCAGTTTGAGTTAACATGAGATCCCGTAAAGATAACTTTAGCACATATTGAATAAGTTAAGATTCCATCTTCAACTCATCAATCAACATTGCCATACAAATGCCTAACTTATGGCTCCCACGCAAGGAAATTGGTCCTAATAACCTGCCTCGATCTAGCCTAATTAGTTGAATGTTTCCATTCATGCCACATGAAACAGTACAAGTTAACTTGCTTAATAAATTGGAAGAGTGGGAACTCTTTAACCTGGCAAAATATAGATGAGAAATGAATTTATTTTGGTTGGGGGGGGAGGTGCGTGGTCTATGTTTGAATTTTTTTTTCCAGATAAAATGAATGGAAAATGGGGGTTTGTGTTGTGATTTTCGTAGTTACAAGAATTTGCTTTTCGGAGAAGAGGTCCCCTCATTCAATATCATGACACCCAGGCCAAATCATGAATGGATAGAAAAGTGAAAGAAGGAGGGAAGGCGCGCTACAACCAACATAACAGCCAGCTTGAAAACGTTAGCAAGCTAGCTCCTTTAAAACTACACCAGCAGAATGATGAAAACAGATTTGACACTCAGAAAATGATAAAAACAAATATCTAGCATAACAAAAACAAAAAAGTGATAATAGGTTTTCTCCTAGGTTAAATGTTAACCTACATTCTAGATGAACTGTTGGCCAAAGAACGTATCTCTATTGAAATCGTGAAAAAATAGAACATCATTATCGTAAAAACGGGAATACCACCTTGCTTATTCTAGGTAAGTTGGACCAGCAACGGGTAGGAAATGCCGAAGACAAAAAAAAAAAGAGGAGCTCCTCAGGTCCCCATCCAATCAGACGATTGTAAAACCCTTGATTACACCCCTTTGAAGTCACGCAGAATGGGGTCTTCAGCCTAAAACCAACATATCAATAAAACACCATAGTTAGACTAGATTTAAGTCCAATTCAAAAGCTGTTGAAGATCAAAGTAGGGGACGTGAGATAAATAACCTCTATTGCAAAAGAGATTACCCGAACCATTTGGCATTTGAAGTCGCCTCTCAAGCTAATGCAAGATGCAACCATTAGAAGTTCTGCCAAATGACTACCAAAGAACTAGCTTTCGATATGCTCCAAGCCCTTGAGTAACAAGGAATTTCATGGCATGTGCCGCTAAGCAGATCCATATGCATCTAATCATGACCGCATCTGTGATCACTGATTCACAATGGGGTAAAGTTTGTCATTGAAAAACAGAATACAAAGTCCACTGATAAATGTCCCGAACAAATTAGTTTGACATTTTGTAGATGCACAGAGAAATCTGATAGCATGGTTTTGCTTCTTGTTTGCGAGGCCATAAGTCTCTGTTTATGCATATCACTCTTTTTTCAACAATAAAAACCAAGAAGCAAGATATCAACCTAAAATACAACAGGAATATTGGTGATATTTAGGGACCGACCTACAGAACAACTATTAAAACCAAGATATGACCCATGTAGGACCCATTAAATACCAGAGTGATATTTAGGGACTAGCCTACAGAACAACTGTATTGATATTTTTCCAATCTAAATTCTAAATGTTCCATATCTGAACAGCTATCAACCTAAAACTCAATGGCTAAGGCAGTTCCGACGCTATTAAACGACCAAAACGTTTGGCAGTGAGACAGCAATTTAACTCCTGGTCGAATTCAAACCATTCTGGTTGCTCATTTCTTTTCCTCCATCTTCAACAATCCAGACCACACTCCAGGTTGTGCTCAATGTCCAGCCAAGCTTCACTGTAACTCGCTCTGCTAATATTTGGTATACTGATCAAAACCTCTAAATTCTTATAAGAACACATATACTATTTCTAAGATGCCAATGTTAGTTTGTGTATCCATCCAACTGATGAGTTAAGAAGAACACCAAAGCATTAACTCCTCAGAGGAAGAACAAAAACATCAACACCTCTAGAATACATTCATGTATTTTCATCTTTAGGCCTTCCACAGAACACAACCAATGGCATTTGACCAACTTCAAGAAAAGATACTAAAGTTACACAAGCAGGCAACACAATGCCTGGACTAGCCGGCAGACCTGTCGCACCAAACTATCAATAGGGAGAAAAATTAGCTCTGGCCTCAAGAACGTAATACCTAAGTCCACTCACTAAATATTATTGTTTTTTTGAAAATGTCATGAAAATTAGATTAAAGAATAGCACCCGGAGAGTGAAGAGGAAGAGTAGTACAACCATATATAATATGCATCTTAGTACACTAGCTATATGCAAAAAGAACTTGAGGAAATTAACCGTCCTATCTACTTCCACCACATTTTCATTTTTACACCAAAAAACTAAGAGCTTTTGTGCTTTAAGGTACAAATATTTTCCCGTTTTGCCTATAAAGTATCTCTCATTTCTTGCCCTGGGGCCTAAACACATTTTCACTTTTTGACTATGCTTATTACTACAAATTCTGTAAGCAGAGGATCACCCACAGTTAAACGAATACACAAGAAGCAAAATAAATTGCTGCAAAATAGAAGATTGTGTATGTTAACCTATGTTTAGATTAAACTTGAATGACCCAAGTTTCCACATTAGAGATAGCAGAAAGCTCTCATGCCCAAGGTTAAATCTCCAATGTCAGATGAATATCATAAACTGACAAATAGTCTAGTACCGAAACTTCAAATTTCATATTAATTTTGATAAGAACATCTTACCCAGCAATGCCAGTGCATTAGATGACAAAACAAACATGTTAATGATGAAAACAACGGAAGAGGGGAATTCCCATACCTGTAAATATATAAAAACATTAGTACAAAAGCATTACTGTGAAACAAGAAAGTTTCCAAGTAATTGAAACAATAAGGCCAAATGACAGCAAGGAACATACCATCATGGCGATAAGAAAAATCTTGAAGTAACTTGAAACAAGAATCGAAAGCAATATATGCTTACACCTGTCGATTTCAGATCCAAGTAAAGAATAATAATCATAGTAAGTTTCAGCTCCAAAGATGCTATGCTAACTTGACAGCTGAGGAAATCATTTAGACTAAAACCACTGCTGCTCACATGTAATCATATGCTCCTTAATGTCTCTGTCTAAGCCAACCCGAAATTAAAAAGGAGTGTTGCAGTAGGTTGACCGGCAAACAAAACTAGTCAATTAACAAAAAGTCTTCATAATACATAACAAAATGGATAGTGAAGATTCATACAGCTGATATCTACTAGTTGGGGATAAGAAATAGTAGTTGCTGGATCATCTGATCCTTGGAGGCCAATTACCCTACCTTCTCCCTTAGAAATATCTCAGCATCAAATCCAACGTATTATTCTTCACCACCTAATCCTTGATTTCAAATATTTGTCTGATTAACAGTAAAAAAGCAAGATGGATATTATCTACTCTTTACTCAGTAAGAAAATTAATGAATTCAAATCTTAGATAAAGAACCTTAGGCAGGCCATGTCTGAAGGCTAATCAACAGCTCACATCTACTTATTGATTGAAATATCTTTCAATCAGCAGCTCACAGCTACTTACTGATTGCAGATTATATAAATATAGAAAGAGAGAGGGGCTCAATGTGGTGTTGGAAGAGTGGTTAAAGCATAACCAACAAGAAGTTCAGTCTAGAACGTTGTGTAGAACAATAACAACAAACCCAATACAGTCCTACAAGTGGGGTCTGGGGAGGATAGAGTGTACTCAGACCTTACCCCTACCTTTAAAAGCCAGAGAGGCTGTTTCCGATAGACCCTCGGCTGAGCGAGGAAAAGGGGAAGGGGCAGTGGTGTAGAACAATATGCAAGTGAAATGGTTTCAAACATTTTGGAATGTCCGAGAAGAGAACAAGGACATTCATTTTGGGCAAAGAGTGTAATAAACAACAGAACAAATATAAAGTAAATTATTAGATGAAGGAAAGCTTTACCTTGAATCTCCTATGTTTGCATTCAGAAACCTCCTTGTGCCAAATAGAATTATGCCAAGGAATATGAGATTCCCAAAGAAGACTCCCGTGAGCACCTAACAACAGCAACCATCACATTATGTTTGAAGCAAAGATCTACATCCACAAGGGGAGCGGATATGCAGTGAAATAAATCTTTAGAACAAATTTCATGGTATGCACCTTTCCAGAAAGCCCCAAAAATGAGG
This sequence comes from Nicotiana noctiflora, assembly GCA_032618575.1. Lineage (NCBI taxonomy): Eukaryota > Viridiplantae > Streptophyta > Magnoliopsida > Solanales > Solanaceae > Nicotiana > Nicotiana noctiflora. The sequence goes on along the minus strand of JASVEL010012441.1, from coordinate 306,730 downwards.
CAAAGCTTGCAGGCGAACTCCTCTCATCTTGAGTTGTGCATACAACCAACATTTGGTCTTTACTAGTTAAGGCAATTAAACAATGTGTGTCTTAAAGGTTGCCCTCTTCAGGAACAGAGGGTTGTTGGTGAATTATATTCACTGAACTGGAAATCTGATTCTTAGTTCAATAAAGCCCAACAGTTTAATACGTCGTCCGAGATTAAAATCATACACTCACAAAAAGAGAATTTTTTAATTTTATAAAGAGAAAAGAAAACATCAGAAAACTTATAATTGAAAATAATCAAACACGACATCAAGGAGGGATACTTTAAAAATTCAAATGTATACATCTGATTTGTAATTGCAAAATGTTGGTTAGAGAAACATACAAGAAACACAGTATGGTTAAAGGCTCAGTTAAAGCATACTTAAGTCCTGAAGCTCGGTGAAGCCCAGGTTGTGCGCTTTGCGTCGCTAATTGGTGCTTTAGTGTAGGCGACAAGATGCTAAGGCATGAGCACCTTCACTGATGGGCTCTGTCTTTCAGAGCACAACAACATAAACATAACTTAATTATAGCTCTTCCATTCTTTTGTCCAAATAATTTATTTATGTGTTTATAGTCACATTTTCTTGCATGACATTTCTATTTTTATGTTTTTCTTCATTGGTATAAATCAACAGGTATGCTTCCAACGCAATATTAAAGAATTACATATTGTGATATCTAGTCCATGAAGAAAGAGTAACCTTCCATATATGGACGGAAGTTTATATATATAATAAGTTGTTGAAATATTGGAATACACAAAACATAGATAAATGCTCGATATCAGTGAATATGAAGTAGAAAGTAGAAGGATACAAGCATCTAATATCAGGAAGCCCAGAGATAATTTCCATAACAAGCCCTGCACAGAAGGAACAAAAAAATATCAAAGAAGAAAATAAGAACAACATTAGTTTGTAATGCCATGTCAACATACATTACAAAAAAAAAAAAAAAGGGAAACTAGAAATACACTATCACGTACCTCATTATGCAAAGTCTCTCGAGAGAACCTATTATAGAACAAGTGTCTGTAGGCTCTAATTTTATGCAAAATCAAGTCAATAACCAATATCTACATTCCAAACAAACAATTAGGAACTAAACCAAGACTGAAGTCTATAAATAGAATTCGCGTTCTCTCGCTCTCTCTTTTTCTTGTTCAATGTTTTTTTATATAAGTTACCATAAGTTCACATTCAATGTACTCATCAGCAATTGCTTTGCAATTTCCCTGCACACAAAGTAGAGCATCCAAATCAATGTTACAAAAAGAACTACTATTTATTGGTTTGTACATTGGATATATACTCCAACAACTACATCCCAACAAAACAAAAGAATTAACCCCTTCCTCCAAATTTATGTAAGTTGTTTGACGGGGCAGTGAGTTTAAGAAAGAACCAAGTATTTTTAAAATTTGAGGTCTAAAATAAGTTATACACATTTTTCTGGCTACAACTTGTATCTCCAAAATAGGAAGGCTAAAATTAAGTTTCTAAATATAAAATTATGACATTCTTTATGAAACACACTAGCAAGAAAAGTGTATCAGATAAATTGGGATATAGGAAATGATGTTTTAAGCAAGTGTTTAAACGAGCTAGACATATAAATCAATGTCATTATAGAAAGTTTAACCTAAATGTTTCTAAATATAGAAAAAAGGAAAGAGAATCACGTACACATTTCATGAGGCGGATATTGCCAGGAGAGTACTGTATGTATAGAGTTGTGACTGAGAATCCACACTGAACACATCTAAAGCTGATCTCTTTTGCACTTTCCTTACCGTCTTTTATCTCCATTTTGTCAAGGGCCGCTCTAGGGTAATGCAAGTGAAGCTATTGCCTTTTACGCCCCCAAATATTTAACCCCAAAGATATAAAGTATGATTATATATATAATTTATATTTATATAATTATTGATAAAATATTTTATATTTTAATATTTTTTTGAAACTTGGTAGAGGTGAGATTGAATAATCTAATAGAATAAAAAATTTCTCTCACTAAATTAAATAATGTATTTATCTTCTCATTAAATCTATTTTTCTTCTTCTTTATGTATAATCTTTTTCATATTTTTCACTATTTTCATTTTTAATTTCAATTCAGATTCTCTAAATTAGCTATTTCTATTTGTCACATTTGATTGATCCACACATCAGAAAACAAATTTTTTTGTATCTCATTTTTTTTAACTAAGAAATCCCCAAGATAAGTGTAACGACCCAAAGGGTCATCACCGTATTTCTCCCTTTTTCCGCGCTTCCGAGGCTTTGGAAATCTCGCTTGTGGTTACCTCGAATTGTGTGCACAGTCCCGGCGTGAGGCCAGAAAATTTTTATGTTAAAATATGTAAATTCTGTGAAAAATTTGAAGAATTATGTTATTAATATTAAAATAGTTGACTTTGGTTAATATTTTGGATAAACGGACCCGGACCCATGATGTGACGCTCCCGGGAGGTTCATAAAAAAATATGGGAATCGGGCATGTGCCCGGAGTCGAAATCCAAGGTCCAGAACCCCGGTAAAAGAATTTTTCTATTAATTTATTTTTCGAAATTAATAAGGAAAAATGGAAATAAAAAATGAGTTAGAAAATATAGGTATCGGGCTCGTATTTTGGTTCCGACGTCCGGTACAAGTCTTAAATATGTGTTAAGCACTATCTGCAAAGTTTGGTTGAAATTGAACGTCGTTTGACGTGTTCGGACTAAAATGGGAAAGTTGGAAGTTTATGAACCTTGAAATGAAAATTTGGAGTTTTGAGGTTTGATTCTCTGATTTTAATGTTATTGTAACGATCTGATCGCACTGATGAGTCTGTAGGATGTTTTTGGAGTTAGGCGTATATTTGGTTTAGAGCCCCGAGGGCTCGGGTGAGTTTTGAGTAGGTCCCGGGAGGCCTTGGGCTTAAAAATATCAATGTTGCAGTGTTGCAGGCCCCAGTGCGGCCGCGGTCGTTTCCGCGCGGTCCGCGCTGGAAGCCATGCGGCCGCGGTGCATTTCTACGCAGTCCACGTGGCTAGTTTCAGAGAGGCCTTTGGTTTAAGTTCAACCAGCGCGGCCGCGCACCAAATCAGTGCGGTCCGCGCTGGATAGGTTCACAGAGCCAATTTTTTCTTCCCTTTTTCGGCGCGGGCGCGTGCCATTTTGGTGCGGTCCGCGCCAACCTTCAGTAAAGTATATAAATTTGAGATTTTCAGCTATTTTACACTTTTTCAAAACCCAAAACACAAGAGGCAATTTTCCAAATAATTCTTTTTCTTCAAAACGATTGGTAAGTGATTTGTAATTTATTTTCTTTACTCCTTAACATCTTTAAATATAATTTCAACTTCAAAACAAGGATTTTAATGGGAAAATTTGGGAATTTAGGGTAGAACTATGGTTCCTAAATTTGGGGGTTTTAGACCCCAATTTGAGGTCCGATTCCAAAATAACTTGTATATCTGAGTTCACGGAGGAATGGGTGATCGGATTTCGGTTCGATCCTCGAACTTTGACCACGTGGGCCCGGGGCATTTTGGAAATTTTTAACAAAATTTTGGAAAAACTCTCTTTCATGCTTTCAAATTGATTCAAGTTACATTTGTTAATACATTCGAGTAATTTGTGATTAGATTCGAGCGGTTTGGTGGTGAATTCGAGGGGTAAAGCCATACAAGAGGGGTGAATTGAGTTGGAGCATTTGAGGTAAGTGTTTGCTCTAACCTTGGTTTGAGAGATTAGGATTAGAATATTATTTGCTATTTGCTAAATATGGAGTACGGTGTATAGTCATGGTGACGGTTATTTATGCACCCGAGTCTAGCATGAACGTAGGTCCTATACGTGTTAAATTCGGAGTTAATGGTATATCTTTCTTGCTTGGGTTGACGAGAATAATATAATGTGAATATTTGAGTAAGTTTTGTGATTGGTTTTGGCTTTTGGAGCATTGGCTCGGACTAGAAATTGTTATTCGAGGAATAGGTGATTAAAAATGGATCGCGTTGCGATTACCCCTTTGTTGGGGCGTATGTATTTTTTGTATTCTCCCTTGCTGGGATGATTGAATTGTCATTTGTATTCCCTTGCCGGAATTTTCTTGTAATTGTGGTTACTCCCCTCGCACTTGAGTTGCGAACGTTGTTTGGGTGAGATCTTGGTATTAAATATTGAGGATCGGGTTGCACGTCGCAACGGTATTGAATATTGAGGATTGGGTTGCACACCACAACGGTATTGATTGTTGAAGATCGAGTTGCACGCCGCAACGTTGATTTTGATGTTATATTGGGGATGGATTAGTTGTCCTCATATCATGCGATCTTGGATTGTCACGCCAAGACCATGACCTTGGCTTTACCAGACTTTCCCCGATTGGAGTGGAGAAGGACCCCAGGACATGCCACCCGCAGTGTTATTTCTTATGTTAAGGCTCGATGCATGATCGAGAAGGGGTGTTTAGCTTATTTGGCATATGTTCGTGATTCTAGTATAGAGGTCCTATCTATCGACTCAGTTCCTATTATTCGGGAGTTCCCAGAGGTTTTTCCTTCAGACCTGCCGGTATGCTGCCTGACAATATTGACTTTTGCATTGATCTGGCCCCAGGCACGCAGCCCATTTCTATCCTGTCGTATCGTATGGCCCTGCCAGAGCTAAAAGAATTAAAGGATCAGTTGCAAGACTTGCTCGATAAGGGCTTCATCAGGCTTAGTGTTTCTCCTTGGGGTGCGCCACTTCTATTTGTGAATAAAAATGATGGGTCGATGAGGATGTGCATTTATTACCGATACTTGAACAAGGTGACGATAAAGAACAAGTATCCACTGCCGAGGATTGATGATTTGTTTGATCAGTTGCAGGGTGCGAAGGTATTTTCAAAGATAGATTTGAGATCGGGCTATCATCAATTGAGGATTATGGCGTCTGATGTCCCTAAGATAGCATTTCCCACTCGGTACGGGCATTATGAGTTTTTGGTCATGTCATTTGGGTTGACCAATGCCCAACAGCATTTATGGAGTTGATGAACCGAGTGTTCATGCCTTATTTAGACTTGTTCGTGATAGTCTTCATTGATGATATTCTTGTGTACTCCCGCAGTCAGGAGGAGCATGAGGAGCACCTCAGAGTGATTCTTCAGACTCTGAAGGATAGCCACTTGTATACCAAGTTCTCCTAGTGCGAGTTCTGGTTGAGTTCAGTTGCATTTCTGGGTCATGTAGTATCAGTAGAGGGCATTCAGGTAGACCCAAGGAAGATTGAGGCACTAAAGAATTGGCCTCGACCAGCTTCAGCTACTGAGATTCGGAGTTTCTTGGGGTTAGCCGGTTATTATCGTCGATTTATAGAGGGATTCTCATCTAGAGCAGCCCCGATGACCAGGTTGACCCAGAAGGGTGCCCAATTCAGTGATCAGACGAGTGCAAGGAGAGCTTTCAGAAGCTCAAGATAACTCTGACTACGACACCGATATTGATTTTGCCCACAGGTTCAGGGCCTTATACAGTTTATTTTTATACGGACCAAAATCCTAAAAATGACCAAAGATGGCTGTTTATGCAAAGTCAGCCTCTCGGTGTTCCTTTTGGGAACATTCGGCTTTTTTGTTGTTGATAAAAACAGCATCCCCAAACTTATTCATGACTCTTTTTCTTTTTTTTTTCTCTTTTTTTCTTTTTTTTTTGTTTTAAAAAAAAATATAGAAAACCCGATATTGCAAACACGGCCTTTCAGCGCCTCGAGGCGAAGATTTTATGGCTGTGTGGGTCAAGGGTCGTTGTTTACTCAAAGTAATCCTTCTGGCGTCCCTTTTGGGAACATTCGACTATTATCGACAAAACAACATCACCGACTTATTTATGATGAAAATATTAATTTTGACATTTTTAGGCTATTTTTACAAAAGGGGAGGTTTGACTCGATGAGGGTTGCCTACGTATCTCACATCTGGTGAGAATCAAACCAGCGTAGTTCGCCTAATTACACGAATTATTTTTTAAAACATGACTTTTTTTTCAAATAAATCAAACAACTCTTTTTTTCCATTTTTTTTTTCAAAATTTTGGTAGAGTCTTGCCACTATTTGAAAATTGATTTTATATAAAAACATGTAATTAACACTCTACACTGCTAAAATTTTTTTCTCTCAAATTTTTCCTATATTTAAGCCGGTCATCATATATGTCTGAAGCAAATAAATGCGTAAAACAAACAGGATGCAGCAGGATGGTCTTTTTATTTTGGTTGCTTGACCTAGACGGACCCAACCCCTGTGTTGAGTTCCCTAAGTCAAATGCACATGATGCAAATAAACGTTCCTACTAGGGATTCGGCATGAAGTCTTGTCATACTAGGTTTTACTGCCTTGGGTGTTAGGAGCATCTAGACTGGCCATAAAACGAGCGGACAACTCGAGTTGGGAAGGGGCAGCGTTCCGGGAGCAATGCTTTTCCGGCTTTAGCTACTGGACCCTTCCCCTTCTTAAATATGGGTGACTGATAATCCTTCACCGGGACCCAGGCCCATCGGCTTTATCTCAACAAAGAATGGGGCGAGTATCCGCAATTCCCGAGGTTGTATTTAGAAGACTCAGAGGGGGTGCGCAAGAAGACAATTTATAATACAGTTCAACAATATCAAAGCGGTAGTAAGCAGCAATTTGCACATTAAATCCAAAAATGTGATAAATATCAGATAATAAAGGAAGCCAAATACAATAATTATTTCAAGCTCGAATTTCTAATCCTGAACCAGTGATTCTGGGTCATATGTCCCTAGTAGAGTCGCCACAGCAGTCACACCTCCTTTTTGGCGCGCACCCGCGAGGGCGCGGTAAAGGGAGTTTTTTCAATTAAAGGACAATCGAAATGGGATTTATTTATTCAATTCAGATTCGCCACTTGAGAGATTTATGGTGTCCCAAGTCACCGGTTGAATCCCAAATTGAGGAAAGGTTTGACTCTATATTACGGTCTGCGCACCAGAAATTCGGATAAGTAATTTTATTAACTCGGAAGAAGGTGTTAGGCATTCCCGAGTTCCGTGGTTCTATCAAGGTCGCTCAACTGTTTTATTCGGCTTAAATTATCTGATTTATATAATTATGAACTTATGTGCAAATTTTAACTCTTTACCTCTTTTATTATTATTATCATTTGTTATGAGAATTGCAACGTCGTGAGAATGTATCTCGGTATATAGGCATTGGGCCTAAGGCCAGCCCAAATCGGGCAAGGCAGATTAGGTTGCGCAGGAGAGACAGCGGGATCGAGTCCCTGAAGCTAGGCAGGCCCATATTCACTTGAACATTTGCCTACCAAAGTTGCTCCAAATATATCTGAGTGTGTTCAGCAATCGGCAACAAAGTACACTTAATCAAATTGACAGGATATCGATTATAAATCAAGAACCTAAAACCATGCTCAGCTAGTTGCTTCAAGTTTAACTAACTGATAGTGTCTATTCAACTTAAGCAAATCACTGATATTAACCATTATCCTAAAACTCTTAGTATCGACGCTGAGACGGTGAGCTCAACAAGACGAAAGAGTTAACATAATAGCAAACTTGCTGATATTGAATACCATAGTCCAAAACTGTTCGAGACACATGTTTAGCTTGACTTAATAGACACACTGACTTCACAATAAGCTGAAATATCAATTGTTTTTGATTTCTTATCTTCTCACAGAAGAAATATTGAATTAAAACCAATACTGACTATATTGAAGCTACAATTAGATAATCACAGGCTTAAGCAGTCCCAAAATAGTCCAATTAACTACATTTAAATCGTAATTAAATTATGAATCTAATATATAGCTAACTAGTACTACATCATGGTCCAAGCAAGCGTGATTTCCATGAGCAATGAAATGGGAGTCTATTGTATTTCCACTTCAAACTACATCATGTTAAATTTGAGAATGTGTACCTGGTATTTGAAATACAAGAAGAAGAACGAGCAATTAGCAAACAGCAGATAACAGTACAGCACGACAATGGCAACGCAGAACAATTTTTCCCAGAATAGCCTCGCGAAACCAGTCAAAATACAAAAATCGCAGGATGTTTGAAATCAACCACACTGACCAAATCAACTCTAAACCAGACTCAACGTGAACTCAAGTTCGCTCGACAAATCAAACAGAGAACATGAAACGCTCCAGTTAAAAAAAATAACGAACTGAAATGTAATCCAGTAGCTAGAAATCATAAATTTTTCAATGGAACGGTGCAATTTTTTTCACTGTTATATCCTTTGTTATAAGCTATACCCAAACTCTCTCAACAAATGATTTAAAACTTTTAAAAGAGTGATATTCATCAGACTAGAAGAAGAATCAAGAAAAAAGAACTGATTCCAAGCTCTCTGAAATGCTCTCAATCTCTATAATATCTTCTCTCTTTCAATGTCCCCCCCCCCTCCCCTTTCTATCCAGAATCAACTCCTCCCTTTAATAACTAAAACAGACCCTCTTTTAAATTCAAAGTATTTTATCTTTCCAACATGCTATTTCTTTAGCACATGTGCACTCCGTAATCTTTTTAATCATTTTTGCCATTCAGTTTCTGATTTTCAGCTCTTAAGTATTGTAAAGTAATACCAGTTTTTAATTCTTTATTAAGATCCCATGTTATTCTCTGAAATTTCCATTTAAAAGCTCAAAAAGGAGTATATTCCCCTTGACAGTCCACATGCTTCTGATCAAGAGATGATGGAGGAAGGTTATTCTATTCTTTTTAAATCATATGCCTTTAACCTGCCACCCCACTTATGCTTAAACAATGGCATTTTGACATGCCACTAGGGCAGGTCTGTACAAGTCATGTGACAGCCTAATTAAGCTGGCCTAATTACCCTTAAACCCCTTTGATTATTAAATTGTATTAACCCAAAGTTGATAAGCCTTAAGTTACATGCTATATAACCTTATGCTCAATCTCTGATTTCAGGCTTAAAACCTATGGATTTTCAAAGCTATATCAATTCATCCTAAGTTTAACACCTATTTCGGGTTCAATTCAAACAAATCACAGAAGGGGTGTTGAATTAAATGCAGTTCAAATACTAGAAGCTACAATTCATGTTCTTCTAGATTCTTTCAGTTTTCAAGTGAATTCTGTAGACGGCCTTTAATTAATTGACCATACGAGCTATAATATATAGCTAGTAGTCAATAAATAAAAATCAAGCAGGTTAACAGATGGCTTTCAATGACTTTGGATGCAACAGGGAGTTTTAACATGAACTTAACTATTATATGACTTCAAACATGTTGAACACATAACTCACCATAGGTACAAGTAACAAATAAATAGAAGAAAATGACCAAATAAAAGGTCTTATGAAGATGGACATAATTGAAAGAAAAATAACAGGAAAATCAAACAAATTAACTAAACTTGCAAGCGAACACAAATAGAAACAAACAAGGACAGAAAGAAAAAGAACTTATCTCAGAAGCGTAGGAGCGAAAAAGAACCAGGCTTGACTCGAACCCTTTTTGAGGTCGAACAGACTTTAATTGAAGTGTTCTCAACTGAGAACACCTCGATTAAGGTCTATTACACCCCAACCTTTCATTAATTTTGACAGACCCCCATGGTGTTGTGTTCTAGGGTTCACACGGTTGGTTTGGGGCTTGAGGTTTTTCGGTTAGATTCGAACTAAACCAAGCTTGGTTTGGTTATAAGGGAGGTTGGGGGAGTGTATGGTATCAATTTGGGACTGATTGGTATAAGTTGGTTTTGGCTCGAATCTTCGATTGAAGATTCGAGGAGCTCCGGTTTGATTCGAGATAAACCGTGCTAGAGGTTGGAAAGAGGGGGTCTTGGAGGTGCCATGGTGAAAAGATGGTGGTCATTGGCCTACCGAAACCGAGTGAGGCGGTTTCCGGCAGGCGGAGTACGGTGGCTTTACGGTGGTGTCACGTCGTCTCTGAGAGAGACAGAAGGGAAGGGTTTGGGTCTGAGGCGGGGGTTTGGGGATAGGTTGGTCTTGGTATGTTTAATTGATTCAATTGATCTGAGCCGTTAGATCAAATGATCTCAACGACTTAGATAATGAAGGGGTTGGGTTGAGACGGGTAAAGGGTCAAACGGGTAGGGTTGGGAGACTTGGACCGTTTGATCTAGTTAGATCAACGGTCAGGATAGGGCATGATGAAACTACGTCGTTTGGCTGGCAATGGTGGCTGGTCGTATTGGGCCGGATAAGGGGTAGCATTAGGGCCAGTTTTAGGGTGGGCCCGGTCCGATTTCCTCTTTGATTTCCATTTCTTTTCTTTTAAATCCTAATTAAATTATATTCCCTAAATAAAAACCTAAAAATCCTAGATTAAAGTTCACAAAAATCCAATCCACTTCCAACAATTAACACACAAATGAAGAACAAAAAATCACATAATGACAAGTCATGAAATGCACATTTTTTTTGTATTTTTATTTCTAACCAAATTATGGTTGATTAATTTCTAAAGATGCATGATTAATTCCTAAATATGTACAACATATATTTTTTATGTTTTTATATTAGTTCAACAAATGATACGCACAAGAATAAAAATGAAAAATAAATATGCGAAGTAACACTAAAATCTACAAAATCACACAAAAGATAAATCAAAATATTTTATTTTGGATTTTGGAAGTAATTCTCCTATAGGGCAAAAATCACGTGCTCACATTTGCTATTAGCTAAATGTGGAGTATGGTGTATAGGCATGGTGACGGTTATCTATGCACCGGAGTCTAGCATGATCGTGGGTCCTATATGTGTTAAATTCAGAGTTAATGGTATATCTTTCTTGCTTGGGTTGACGAGAATAATATAATGTGAATATTTGGGTAAGGTTTGTAATTGGTTTTGGCTTTTGGAGCATTGGCTCGGACTAGAAATTGTTACTCGAGGAATAGGTGATTAAAAATGGACCGCGTAGCGATTAGTTCCTTGCTGGGACGTATGTATTTTTTGTATTCTCCCTTGCTGGGATGATTGAATTGTCATTTGTATTCCTTAGCCGGAATTTTCTTGTAATTGTGGTTACTCCCATCGCACTTGAGTTGTGAACGTTGTTTGGGTGAGATCTTGGTATTAAATATTGAGGATCGGGTTGCACGCTGCAATGGTATTAATGAATATTGAGGATCGGGTTGCACGCCGCAACGGTATTAATTGTTGAGGATCGAGTTTCACGCCGCAACGGTGATATCTGTTGAGATCGGGTTGCACGCCGCAACAGAGTATAGACTGGTGTTGTGTTCGTACGTAGAGACTTCCTGTAGTTTTCCTTATCAGTGTTAATATTCAATTTCACTCCTTTACAGATAGTTTCTGTACTTTGACTGTAGTATTTCACCCAGCATGTCCCTCCCATTTTTATTGATTAAATTGGTATATTTTCCTGTTGTTACGCATATATCTGTACATGTTATTTATGGTAGGTCCTGTCTAGCCTCGTCACTACCTCGCCGGGGTTAGGCCAGGCACTTACCAGCACATGGGGTCGGTTGTGTTGATGCTATACTCTGTGCATTTTTTTTTTGCACAAATCAGGGCGCAGCATTCGGACTGTAGCAGTGCTAGATCGGGAGCAGGTCTTCAGTCCAGAGATTCTTGAGGTAGCCCCGCAGACGTCTGCGGGCCCAGAGTCTCTTCTATTTTCTTCCGTTTATTAATTTTGTATTGAGACAGACTGTTATACTCTCTTTCAGACGGTTGTATTTAGTAATCTTTGAAGTTCGTGAGTAGTGACACCAGGTTCTAAGTAGAGACATGTTTCAAACTTCCGCAAATTTTTGGTTTCATTTATTTATGTTAAAAGTCTTCCGCACTTGTTTTGTTGATTTTCATTTATTATATTGTTGAGGCTTATCAGGAAATGATAATATTTGGATGGTCTAGCTTCATTAGTAGGCGACATCACGACTCTCGGTGATGGGAAATCCGGATCGTGACAATAAGTATACATAAGATTCAAAACATGACTAATAATAGGCTCAAGTATTTTCACTTAATGCTACATTTCTATACAGTGGAGAGTTCAATTCTATATTGTGTGCGCCATACATTATACGTTGCTATCTTACCACTAAATCAAAGCAATGTAAACTTTTTTTTAATAGTATATGGATTTTATGACAAAAATTTAAGGGTTCTCTAATATATTTTAGTTTCAAACTACTAGTTCCGTTGAGCCGTCCCAGTTAATGATCAACAATTATTTATAGATCACTCCCTATGTACCTATTGTTCAACCAGCTTCATTCACATTTTATAACTAAATAATTCATTCACTAATTTTTGTTTTATCTTAATTGAAGCGCCATAAAATTTGATTGAGAATGAACGAACACGTAGCTCAAGTAGGAGACTAGTAAGCTTTGATATAGGTCCAAAAAATTTCAGCAATGAATTTTATGATTTTATTTCAAGTTAGACAATATTAAAATTTGTAAAAAAAAAAGTACACATAATCTTGGACAAAAGAAAAAAACAAAGATTGTCTACTCCTTTAACACCAAAAATATTTTAGTACTTTCAATTAAATTACTTAAATCTTTATATTAGTAAATATATTTTTTGTAAAAATATCAAAGGGGACATATTAAAAATACACGTCTAACATCTTATATATTTAAGTTAGTTCTTACTAATATAAATAATAATAATAATACTATCCCGTGAAGTTAAAGGCTTTATCATTTAAGAATGTTATACTATAAATACCAAATATGAAAAATAGCAACACAAACTTTTTTATGCATATGTATTAATAAAAAAAATATAAGGTCTCTTATTAAAATCTGGCTTTAGGACACTAATTGTATTGAGCTGCCCTTACATTTTACACAAACATTTACTGTAGAAATAAAATAAAAAAGTTACACATTGAGGGTTCAACAGCTAAAGTTATTTGAGGTTTTTGTCCAAACATATAATTGCCTTGGCTGCCGTGGCTTGCGCCGACGACCGGCAACGACGACGGATCTGGAAGTCAAGTATTCTTCTTTATCACATTTTTTTGATCTTTTAAGATTTCTGTAAAAATTCAAATACATTTTTTAAAATAAAATCTTTAAATTATAATACATTTAAGGGAAAAGTTATTAAAAGAATCAGGACGCCGTCGTTTTTTCACTTACCAAGGTAAATCTTGAACTCTAAATATTGATCTATAACTTATCTTATGTTAAAAGGAGATTTAAAAGTATTTTATATGCAAATAGGAAAAATAGAAAGTTTACCTATCTATCATACGTTCAAATCCCTATGATATACTTGTTGATCACAGATTTAATATTACACACCAAGCCTTTCGAAAGGTTGTCAATGACACACCACTTTGACTAGCATCGCGAACAAGTGAAACACGAACAATGTGGCGCATAAAAAATTAATTTTGGCCTCATTTAACAAATATCAACGATTAGTTACTAGATTTGGGCCCATTTTCTTAACCCTAACGCACACTTCTTCTTCTTCTCTCTATATTAAAAGGTATGTAGCAATTATTTTCAAAAAGAAAACCCCAACTCGTATCTTCACCTTCCACATCTAATATTTTCAACATCGTTATATTTGTTAAAGTAAAGTGCAATTCAAAGGTAAGATAATTATTATTTTGGAAATACTTGTGTTAGGATTCATGTTGAATGGAGAATTCGGGGTCAATTTTATCAATGTGGGGATGTAGCTGAACTAGTGATTTCATGGAGCATAGATAACTCTGATCGTCGATTCTACGATTGTAAAAGTTACCAAGTAAGCTTAGATTGTTATAATCGTTAACAGGGTGTAAGTATTTCGCATGGTTTGATCCCCCCGTCTCATGAACACTGGAAGTGAGTGATTTTGGATCTGCTTTGGAAGAAGAAATAGTTTGAAACGCATTTTCAGGAATCCGTAGAACAAAGGGATTGGAGGAGACTTTTTTCTGATTTTAGGATTAATCATTAAGGATATTGTATTTGGTAGTTTCGAGAACTACTATATATTGTAATAATATTTTCCTGTATTGGGTGTTCATTTATTTGATTGATTAAAATTGTTGGTGTTCTATGAAGGTTATCCCTTATTTTATTAGAGTTGTATTCAAGCTTTGTGATATGTTCCTATTTAGCTGATTGAAGTTGTTGTTTTTCTCTTGTATTATGTTCCTATTTATCTTTGGTATCCAAACATGGGTAATGTGGCTTTTGTATAACCAAAGTACACCAGTATTAAAAGAAGACCTAAATATACTTTATTTCATAAAATATGTATTTATTAGTAGACACCAAAATGGATTAGCAACACTTAATAGAACATACCACTTGATTGTCTATAGCAACACTTTACAAAATATATCACTTGGTTGTTCATAGAAACACTTTATAAAACATAATAATTTGTTGTCCATGGCAACACTTAACAAAACATAAAGCTTAAACTACAACCAAAAGTCTTCATTTTTTTTCCTGCTTTTTCGCTAGTCGCGATGATGAACTAGCTTGTCTAAGATTGTGTTGCGATGATGCAGCTCTTTGAAGTTTTCTTGTGCTTGTATTTTTTCCCATCCACCTCAAGTCGTCACTTCTTCGTTGGTAAGGACATTCCTTCATGAAGCTATAGACATCTTAATCTTAGTTCTAGTGCTAATGACCCTTGAATTTTGTCATCCATACTGCCAAAGTACAACATATTCAGTTACAATATTACATTAAATATAAGAAGATACACTAAATTATATTAGTTAGTTCACTTACAGTAAAAGAAGTGAACCCATTGCTTATTTAAAACAACCCAATTCCACTATCTCTACCTCTTGCACAAACTCATCTACCTTTTGAAGATTGTGAACTATATGATATAGTAGTACTAGTTCCTTTCCTCTTTCACTTCCTCAAATCGTGAGACAGTTCAGTTCTCTAGACCCATTTGCCTCTCTAGAGAAGGGGACCCCTTCCAGCAACTGATGAAGGTGTACATGTAACGATCCAGCCAATTGTTTTGAGTATTTTAGTCTCGAGACTCTATTTGTTGCCTCATTTATGTTGTATTATGATTATGTGACTTGTTGGGGAAGTTTGGTTTTGGTTCTGGTGAGTTTTGGAATGAAATAGGACACATAGTCCCTAAGTTGGAGGGCTTACGTTGTTAGAGTTTACCGTAGTTTGAGTTTTATGTAGACACCTTCGGAATGGAGTTTTGGATATTACAATAGCTCTGTATGTTGGTTTTGATCTTAGGAGAGTATCCGGATATTAATTTGGATACACGTATGTCATTTCAGCTTGAATTAGAAAAAGTTAAAAAAAATTGAAAGTTTGGAAGGTTGAGAAGTTTAATTGGAAGTTGACTTTATTGATATTCGGGTAGGATTCAGATTTCGGAAGTTGGAGTAGGTCCTTCATATCATTTATAACTTTTGTGCAAAATTTAAAGTCAACCAGAGTTTTGGTGTGATTCGACATTAGTTTTATAAGTCGGATGTGCATAGTTTCAATATGCTTAATTGGGTTGTGATTCTTAGAATCAATGTTGTTTGATGTGATTTTGGCCTTGGGCAGGTCCGTTATGTGCTTTGAAACTTGTTAGTATATACGAACGGGGTCCCAAGGACCTCGAGTATGATTTGAATTAAATTCAAAATAATATTGGACTTGTGTGATTGTTGAAGCATTAATGTGTCTGGTGCAATCACCTACACACTTTGGGCTGCAGGTACGGCACCGCAGAAGCGCCCCTCGAGTCGTAGAAGCGAGATTGGACCTGCTGGGACTACATGTGTGGCTAGTGTTAAGTAGAAGCGGACACGCAGATGCGACTAACCTTCTGTAGATGCGCTTATGGGTCCGCGTGTGCGGGTCTTCAGAGCATTAGTTGGACCGTAGGTGTGGCTAGTGCTAGTGTTAGGTTTTTCACTTCCTTTTCTCCTCATTCTCTACATCTGCTCTCTACCTTTACCAAACTCCTCATGGATATCAGATTGGAGATCATAGTCATCTGCAACATTCAAATCAACTTCATCAAAATTATCAGAAGTCTAGTCTATGTCATCTTCTCATTCATCCCCAACAGTGTCAGAAGCAACAACATCAAAAGCAACAACATTAGAAATAGCAACATCAGAACTATCTGAAGTCCGGTGTATGCCATTAGAATCTTCATCATCAACCTCTTCAACCTCTACAAGCCTTTTTCCAAAAGCCTTACTACTATTCACACCTTTTCCTTTTTCAATAGGGTCATGTATTGATAAAGGGGCAGCATTAGTCACATATATTTTTAGTGTATCACCATCCTCTAACTGATTGCAAATGTCTAAAATATCCTCAGTCAATATATTTACCACTTTGTCAATCTTGTCCATCCGACATATATACAGCTCAGCCACAGTAGTTAGTCCATTCTCATAAATGTAATCCATAAGCTCAAAGAAGGATATCATATCTACATCCACGTCTAAAGTCAAGATTAATTGTCCCCACATATCTACTAAAATGACCAATAATTAACTCACCCTTGTGATACCAATTTAAAGTAACAATTTTAAAAGACAATATCCTTGAAAAATGCAGACAATATGTTTCAATTTCACATACAAACAAGGAATAATAAATCAAATGAACAATAAAGAAATATATAACTCAATAAAACAAAAAAAAAAAAAATACAACACAAGCTCAAAAACACCAGGTTTCAGTAGACAATGACAAGAGATTCCCCATAAAGATGTCTTAAACCTCTAAAAATACTCCTGGAGAAATCTCAAATAAACCCTAACTATTTCGACTTACCCATCTAAATCAACACGATTGAACAACATAAAATGAGAATACTAACCTGAAAATGAAGAAAGCAACATCAAAATTATCATTGCAACAACCAGCAGATGGGTTCTCGTCGGAGTTGCCTTTAAAGGTTAGGGTTCAAGAAATTTTGGGGAAATAGAAATATGTTAGTTAATCTGGTTGAGGTGTATTTTTTAATCTAGCAGTTCGGATCTTTCTTGGATCATGATTAAAGCTGGGTCGGGTAGTCCAGTTTTAATTAAAGAATCGTTTGTTTTTAATTTAAATAAGTGCTTATATACACAACATTGAGTATTACTTCAACTGTGTATAATGTTAAACTCGTGGTCAACAGGTGTGTAGTAGGAATTTGGATGCAAGGTGGATGGGTAAACCATATATTTTGACTATGCATATATAACTAATTTTTCACTTATAATTTTTCGCAAAGGAAATTTAACTGAAACCAATTTATTTCTAAAGATCGAATTCTTAACTTGATGAAGGTAGCTTAGAAAAAGGAGTGATAAGAAAAATTGTAATGTCGTTATTTCATGAAAGGGGATCTGGGGAAAATGTCAAAATGTTCTATAAACTATAAGTCATTTGGTTGACGGTCTAAATATGCAAAAATTATAATATGGTAATTGTTAATATCATAAATAATACTATAAAAAAATTTTGTCAATATTGGGTGTGTTCGGTACGAACCAGAAAATATTTTCCAATTTTCCCATGTTTGGTTGGCTTAAATGTTTTGGAAAATATTTTCCTTATCAATTCATTTTCCTCCAATTGGAGGAAAATGTTTTCCTTATCAAAAGAAGGGAAAACATTTTCCAAAGCTCCTTCTCAACCATTCTCACCCTCACTAACCCACCCCACCCCCTCTCCAAAAAACAGTTTTTTTTTTAAAAAAAATTTAGTTTTTCCGTTACCATCCACCCTACTACCCCTCCAACCCACCCCACAAAAAAAAAAATTTCTTTTACCTTAATTTTTTTCTATAATTTTAAATTTCTATTTTCTTACTTTCCCCCCACCCCCCACCCCCACCCCTTACCCCCTACCCCCTCCCCCCTCCCCCGCACAAAAAAATTACTTTTTTTTGTAATTTAAATTTTTTTTTCGATTTACTGCCCCCCCCCCCCCCCGCCCCAGCCCCCCCCCCCCCCCGAAAAAAATTTAAAATATATTTTTTAGTTTTTAATTTATTATTTATCATTTAAAGGCTCAATATTTTACAAGTTCCAAAATTATGAGTTTGGAAGTTTACGGGTTTAGAAATTATAAATTTACCGATTCGAAAATACGCGATTTTTGCGTTAAAAAGTAAAGCATCACATTAGTTCCTTTAGATTGTGTCAATTTTTAGAGACTTCGGGAAGGGGAGAGGTGGGGGAGGTGGGAGGGGGAGGGGTAGGAGAGTTGCAAAAAAAATATTTTTCTAAAAAAACTATTTTTTACTCTCTAACCAAACATAGAAAATATTTTCCGAAAAATGTTTTCCACTTACCAACCAAACAAGAGAAAATAAGTGATAAAATCACTCATTTTCCATGAAAACATTTTCTAGAAAACACTTTCCATGGAAAACATTTTCCTTCGTACCAAACACACCCATTATACAATGAATAGTAATATAAAGATTAGTTTCTAAGGATTGTTTACTATCATCTCCTGTTTCCTTTTTTGCACATAGGTAGGTAACAAGAAAATTTATCCGACTCTTATTAAAATTACTTCTTCAACCCATCACATCTGCATTGCCCCGCAAAAGGCCTAAAATATTATGCATGGTTTCCTTACAAGAAAAGTTGGTCCTAATAATCAGCCTAATTAATTAATGTTTCCATTCATGCCACATGAAACAGAATAACCATATCTTTTTCCCCTATACTCAACAATCTCTGCACTTGATTAATTCCCCATATTTTCTTCTAAGTTTCAAAACTATAAATTCAATCCAGAAAATTGCAACTCCACACAACAAAAGGAAAAACAAAAAGAGGAAAACTCAGAAATGACTAACAATCAGAATGTTTTCATTCTTGGTTTTCTTTTTACAATTCTTCTACCAAGTTTTACTCTTCTTGGAAGTGCAAGGAGATCATCAAATGAGTTTGAAATTGAAAAGGCAAAAACACTAGCACACGACGCCATAGCTCAAGGCATTCGCGAAGTTAAGGAAATAAAAATGTTCATGAACTCTCTGCTTAAGCTTAAAAGCTTAAGGTATTTACAAACTACAAGTAATTCTCAAGTTTTTAGTTGTGTTGAAGGTGTAAGGGAGAATATGGATGAGCTTAAGGATACACTTTATTTAGTAAAGCATCTTAAATCGCCAGATAATTTCTTACTTGATGATTATTCACAGTCTATGGAACATGTGTTGAAGAAGACAAAAAAGAATGGGAAAATGTGTGTCAATGCTCTTAAAGATGTTGAAGATTTGGTTTCTGCTACTATGGTTAAGAGGAAACTCAAGGATTTATCTTTGATTGTTGATGATGTTGTCTACCGCCTTGGTGAGATTAAAGATGCTAGAAAAGCTTAATTAAGAATATCCAAAGAAAATGTACTCAGTATAAAAACAACATAAACATACCCAATATATTCTCTCACTGTGAAAAATGTACGTAGTATATGCAAAGGATATAATGTATATGCAAGTGACAGTGTTTAGAGCATTTACACTATCAATGCAATTTAACCCGCTATAGCAGGTTATTGTTCTACTTTTCAAGCTACCATATCCGACAATAAACATAAAGATGAACATTACCTTGGATATAAGAGAGCTATGATTTAATAATCGAATATTTAAAAAATGATTACTTAGTGCAAACAAATTCACTAGTAACTAGTATATAGATATTTCACATGCACTTCTCCCAACTGTGTTAATATACAACATTACTCAACTTAACAGGCTCTAATCCACATTTTGGCGTTCTATCAGCTTTTTTGTATCTAATCCACATTTTGGCGTTCTATCAGCTTTTTTGTAATTAAAATTCTATGATTGAATGCCTAAATAATACAACAGAACTGTCACTAATGTGATAGTGACAATCTTACTTTTATCAGGAACCTGCTAGCATACAACTAAACTCCCTTTTCTCATACTAGTAGAAATCAGCAAGAAAAAGAACTCGGCCATATTAAAATGTACTTTGAAATTTAGGTAGCACTATAAAGGAAGAGGATAACCCCGGAGGGATGTCGAGTCCACGCCTGATTCTCGCACCAATGCTACCCGGCCTGTACGAGCCACCTACAAGAAGAAGAAAAAATGATGATGTGGATAAGAGGGTAACACTACTCAAAAGCAGGCTTTGAAGTACAGGTTCTTGTTCTGAATGCATCCTCTAGTTAATTATTTTACAAGGTTCAACACTAAATCCATCTCCCTAATTTACTTCTTGTCCGCTAATTAAGATCTTACAGACCATGTTGGTAAATTTCCCGACAGTGCAGCAGAACACAACTCCAAGTAGATGGTGGGACTCCTTATAACGCAAGGCTCAAGACTCAAAGAGTGCAAGTATCAAGGCTCCATATGGATGTGGAAAACCAAAAACCTAACGACTCCAGAACATCTAATAAAGTTAAGGCATTTGCCAAAGTAATCATTCACTCTTCATACTTCAGTGGTTAAGAATTATTTACATTTCATGACTGGATGTCTTCATTGGTATGCTGCAGATAATTCAAGATCATCACAGTACATTGATGTAGGTCCATCACGCCATATAATATATGATTGTTCTACTTGTCAAATATTTCCAGGGAACAGTTTCCAGATCAGATGACTGTATGCTAGTGGTATCATCTTGAAACTTTTTACGTCTGGAACATATCTTATTAATGTCTTCAGATTCGCATGCAAGAATGATATATCAACCATGTTGCATGACAAAGATACATCAGGAGAAATCCTGCTCAAAGAGCTTGGATGTCTCAGAATAAAAAATGTAGCTACAGACTCAAGGTTAAAAATGGAAGTTTGAAGCTTGATGTTAACTTCATCTATTTCGTAGATAACTAAGGCCTCATTTGTTTGCACTTAATGGACGTCTGGATCTTAATCATTCGGATCTCAGACATTAAGTGCGTTTGTTTTTAAAATCTGAATCTTAATTATTTAGATCTTAATCATTAAGTGTGTTTGTTTTTTTTACTTCATAACCACTTAATGGGTCTGAATAGGTCTGTATGATTAAGATCTATAACATAGACTTAATTTCATTAAGATGCTATCACATATTCATTATTAACTGCCGCCGCCTACCATTATAAACTACCACCTTGCCACCACCACCACCACCATGCCACCGTCATCCTCAATCATAGCCTCCATTATCGACCATCCTCGTCACTACGACCACCATCATTCTCACCCACAATCAACATTCATCCGCCTCAATTACCACGACTAACCATCCCATCACCATCAATAACCATAGCCGGCACTACCCATCATCATAACCTACCACCACCCACTCACCACCTTCCCCAATCACAACTACTACCACCACCCAATATTATTAACTATCACCACCCACCACCCACCATCCTCAATCATAATCGCCACCATTACCAATCACTACTAGCTACTAGCATGAACCACCATCATCAACCAAAACTACCACCAACCACCACCTCTAGTCGTAATTCACCCGTTAGCCATCACCACCAACAACTATCATATTTTTAAATACTATATATTTTATTGATAAAATATTAGATTGGTTAGTATTTCATATGAATTTTATGTTTATTAATTTTCAAATAAAGATAAAATTTATACATTCAGATGTTAAAAATCAAACCGTCTTAATTATTTCTATTGAGATCTTAATATACATCTTAATATATTCAGTATATTCAGATTCAGATGTCTTAATCTTAATATACATCTTGATATTCAAATGTGTATTCAGATTCAGACGTCTTAATCTTTAAAAAAACAAATGAGGCCTAAGTCATTACTACGGTTGTAGAAACATACACATCATAAGAATAAGAGAAGCACAAGCATTACCATTGGAGCCTTTAAATGCACATACTTCGCTAGCGTTTGGCCATAGATCCCAAATTTATTTTGAAAAATCTGATTTGGGTGAAGTTTGGTTTGAAGATGAAAATGTGTTTGGACATACGTTTTCAAAACATATTTTCCAACTTTATTTTGGGAAAACATGTATATAATTCCCAAGTTGTGGAATTTTGGCTCAAAATCAGCTCAACAGTTGATTTTGGGATTTGGCCAAAATACGAGCAAAATTTATGGCCAAACATGAGATTTGAAAATAAATCCCAAATTTATTTTGGGAAAACTCATGGCCAAACGGGGATTCACAACCTCAGATCACTTAGAACTGTACTTGAAGTTCGATTCTAAAACAGTCAACTTTTGGAACACCCAAAAAAAAAAGAAGTAAAAACTAGATGCAAGCTTTCTTTTTGGGGCTAAGGGCTTAGCTCACTTGGTGAGCTTCCTGCCATCCACATTTGAGGGGGGAGGGGTCAAACCCCATCAGTAGCATAACATCCCCTTCCACTTCCCAGATCCTCCCACCCCTGATGTAAATAAAATTTATAAATAATAAAAAAAGGATGCAAGTTTTCCGAATCTTTGTCAGGCTAACCTTGCCTGTCAAGTAGCCGAAGGTTGGAGAGAAGGAAAGGAAGAAAAAAGGTTTAGAACATACAAACTCAGACTGTCCAAATGCAGGATACCACTTTCAAGATGCCGGCTTATATACGTTTACAAATCAAAATGAAGCTTAGAAAAACAAACCTCACAAATGCCATAAGGCTCCAGTAATCTTTGCAATGCCAGCAACTTGTTAAAGTCTCCAGTCAACTGCAAAGAGTGCACGCAATCAAATTCAGAGAGAAGTCAATGAGGGATATGGGCAAATGGCACAGGTATTCACGAACTGTCCTTTTCATTATCTGCGAAGAACTTCTTTGTACATGTGAGTAAATATTAATATCTTTTACAGAAGCACCAATTAAAAAAATAATATCTTTTACAAAAGCAATATGCATATATAGAACAAACTGACACCGCTTGAAAATAATACAAAAATAACTATCACAGTACTTGAAGTAGAGCCTTTAAACTACAACATTCCCAGAGTTGAACCCATTTACAAGCGGAATCGTGACAATAGACCCACGCCGCTTGTGCAAAATCTTAACTACGCCACTGGTCAAGTATGTTAATACAATGGTGTTAACATGTGTGCATTAATGATTAACTGATTGACTGACATAAGAAATCGCTAGAACGAACATGATAAATAAAGATATAAATAATTGACAATTAAAAACATAATCTTCTATAAGATGTGAGCATACATACAACAAGTAACAGCACAAAAAGAGCTGAAAATACCACCCAAAAAAAAAAGAGATTTAAATTTTCACCATGAATGTTACTTAACCCCAACAAAAAAAAAGTTTCACCTCCAATGTTACTGTATGATCAGACACATCAACAGGTTTAGCGCGGAAAATACTGGCAATATCAAGGACATCCCTCCTTGCTGTTGCATTGGCGGCTACTTTAATGAGCATTAGCTCACGCTCCGCAAATGGTAAATGAGTTATATCTTGAACCTAAAAACACCGAGCACAATTGTATTATCCGTCTGATCTAACTCCAACGAACAAGATTTAAGTACATATCTGTGAAGATTGAAATTTATTATAATAGCTCCAATAATGTGACGGCCATATTCCTAGAGTGGAAAAAAATCTCTGTCAAGCTGAAAATTTTCTTTTCCCTATAAGCTTTATTTGCTCATTGAGAAGGTGTGGTTTTAATCACTAGGACCTTAATGGCGAGGGAGAGGTGAAAGCACAATACTTGCTTGCCTTTTAAGTTTTTGTGAAACTAAAACAGAGGTGGCAATGCGCAAAGAGTCTGGAAGATGAACAAGGCTAAGCGCACTACCAGGAAGGTTGAACAGAAAAGCGCTAACTCTAAGAATAGGTGGGAAACATTAAAAAACAAAGACAAAACGATTATCAGATCACTAGGCAAGATAAAGACCAAGATTCTCACTGGTCAAATTGACGGAAAACTAAACAATTCCTTAAAACAATTACAGTAACAAATACTAAGACTAGTTTGGCCCCCTCTTATAGTATATTGAGTTTCCATGGTAGGTAAACTTTTTCCCAAGCACCTAATTCATCTCAAATCAGCTTGTAGCTAGCTCGTGAACATCTATCAGCTTGTACACTTACCTCATGAATATCTACCAACTTGTAGAATTGCTTGACCAATTTTCCTATAGTTTCATCAGTTCCAGGGACCACTGTTGTAATGCGTGAAAGCCCCTCTGATTCTGCAGGGCCAACAGCAAGACTCTGCAACATAATCATTGAAATGAAGCTCGGATGAAAAAATCAAGCAGAGAAGAAATTGTAAAGGAAACAGCAAGAATCAGTGGAAAAACAACCTGAATGTTATATCCTCGTCGAGATATAACACCAGTTATCAGATTGAGGACCCCGGGAGCATTGTTGACAAGCATGGCTATTGTGTGCGACCGAAGCCCACTCAACTGCAGTATCAAAATGATCATCAGATTTGTAGCATGTAGAGGGAATCAAGAGAAGTAGAGAACCACCAGAATAGCCTCCATAAGTTTCTTTTATCGGCTAAGACTTTGTTCTTAACTTCTTCTTCTTTTTTTTTTTTTTGATAAGGTAGACTAGAGTTCTTGTCTAACAGTGGCTCCACTTTGACTAATTGTTACTTGCTTTAACAAATAGGTCCTGTGAATTTAGAATGTGGAATTTGGGAAAGATGTGCATGAACTTTTTTTTTTTAATCATCGTGTTTTCCGACAATCTTTCTCAATTTTGGAAAGGAAAATTCAGCTTTTCACCTATTAGAAGGCTCAATAGTTCATGGCCTAAAATAGGATACACAGATACGGAGTAATGTAGGTTTCTCCATGGATCAAAGAAATAAATAGATTGATCTTGAGAAGCAGATTGGGTCCTTACATCTCCATCATACAGATATCCCCAGTGGGCATCAAGAACTTGAACCGAGATATCATCACTGGATTCCACGGGATAAACATCACCCTATATTAATTTTTAAAAAAAAAAAGATTTGCAACTTTAGATTAAATGAAACACAGCAAGAAAATCAAATAGAAATGCACACATTGGCTAAAACTGAAGGCAAATTCCGGTTATTGAGATTCAACACATTAAACCATCATAACAACAACAACAACAACAACAACAACAACAACCCAGTATAATCCCACTTAGTGGGGTCTGGGGAGGGTAGGGGAGGGTAGTGTGTACGCAGACCTTACCCCTACCTTGAGATAGAGAGGTTGTTTCCAAATAGACCCTTGGCATACTTCCCTCCAAGAACTTCCCACCTTGCTCTTGGGGAGACTCGAACTCACAACCTCTTGGTTGGAAGTGGAGGTTGCTTAATATGAATGACATCAGCTCACACAGCTAAGGACAACCATAATTGTTTTTCTTGATAACATAATCTTATAATAGATTATGGGTATGACCTCCTGAAATTTAACAAGTAAACTGAAACAAGTTTGAAATTTGTTTTGACAAGGCATCATGCCTTCATCATGAAAGAGAAAAGTAGAATCAAGAATGCACATCGTTCATTTGCAACCTGCAACTCAATGATTATGATCCAAGAATCTAAGGCCTCTAAATTCACTATTAGCAATGATAAGTGGTAATAAGAAGCCCAGTTCATACACACACTTCTGCCTCTAGGAATTTCAAAAGACTTCGAAGTGAAAGATCAGATAATTGTATAACTTTTTTCTCGTTTTCCTTTTATTTAAATCCCAGCATTCTCACTGCGTAAATTGATTCTTCTAACATCACAAAGTTTTAATTCGCAAAATGGAAATGCAATGTTTTTATAGATCCCATTACTTTTTTAGTCTTTTCCTTTTCTTGAAGGCTTAGGAAGAGAATAGCTTTCACACTGTACATATTGTTTTGTTTACACCACAAAATTTATTTTACAAATTGGAACTACTATGTTTTGAATCTTTCAGGAAGCTAAGTATGGGTGATGACTTAAGATCAACATTTAGTCAATGAAAATCACATCAAAAGGGAAAAGCCATGAGAAGTTGGGAATAGAAGCTGGAATCGGACATCTTAATGAGCTAGTTAAATGAAATTAGACCCATAACATATAGCAAGATTCTACAAGTTTCCACAAGAAATTCATGGAACTCTCAAGCATGTCTACGACAACAAAGACCTGGTGTATATGTACCATCAGACACCAAAAATGCATGAAAATTACTTACAACCAGAAAGTGGGTTTGAGAACATTATATACCCTTGAATCATTGCTTGCTTCATTGGCAATTGATCGACTTTTGTTGTTCAGGATACCAACGCTGGGAATTTTTTCCTCAAGATCTGGATAAGAAGCTGCAGAGAACCTCCAAAAAGGAGCATCCTCACCCATCTTTTCTCGTCTCAAAGCAATCTGTGGTGAATGGTGATAATGATCAATCAATAGATAACCATCACGTCATTCCTAGTGCATTCTTCTTTTTATCTTTGTAACTACTTGATTGCATTAAAGTGAGTCGGCTCTATGCTAGAGTCTAGAGGTATTATACCAACATCTGACTTGTAGCAGATAAACTATGAAAACTGGGACTCCTCAAACTTTAGCTAGTTATCCAATTTATTATCCCATTTATGGACGCAAACCTTAAACAGCACACACAACCTTGATCACCACAGCGTGTCTCCAAAAAAAACTGGCTTAAACTCAAAGGAAACTTATTAACCTAGAATTACGCTATCAGAGAACATGGTAACTAAAATCATCAAAACTATTTATGCATATATGTAAATATTTGAATATATCAAACATGAAAACGTACCTTTCCAGTTCGAGCTAGTTCTTTGATCCCGAACTTGCTTAAATTTCTCAAAACGGCAGCCATTTTCCCTGGATCACCAGTTACCTAAGTCAACCACAAGACAACCAATCTACTTGTTATTTAAAATAGCACAAGAATGTGATTAAAATGAAATTATGCATCACCACTCTAGATTACAAACACTTCATAAAAGAAATAAACCTGCAGCAAAGTTGAACTCTTTGCAATGGTAATCTCGCTAAAGACTTAACACTGAAGAATCAGATGTCAATGGCTAGCCAAAGTGTTACTAGCTTTCTTCCTCTATCTTTTATTTATTTATTTTAAGTTTAAACATAGTAGGGTCAAGCAGCCTAGCAGATTGACAAGTATTTTGTTTCTTTTCTTCTAGATTCAGATTATCACGTCTTAATACCCTAAAATATGGGGAACTGTGGGTAAACAGCCATGATTGGCAGCACAGAAAAATGGCTGAAAAGCAAGCCATATGTATGGGTCAAAATCTGTCTTTAGAATATTTAAGCCAAGGTAATACTGGGGAAGGCGTTCGCAGGTCAACGTTCGTCGAAAAGATCTAAGAAACAGCAAAGTCTGTGGTCGAGGAGTTAACAAGGGCTGGACTCAAGAAGTCAACAAGGACCAAGGTTGAGGTCGAGTACTTTTAACAGAGTTGTAACGGCTAGTTTCAAGATGGGACATTAAAAGAGAATATTCTAGTGGATATTCTCTGCACCAGTACTATTAGGGTTTTTAGGAACGTGTTCCCTATAAATAGAAAGAGACACAGTTATAGGGGACATGTGATGTTCATTTGTACGAATACACGACTTGAGATCTCATTGCTAGTATACAAACATCACCTTTTCACTAAGATTCTTGTCTACATTTTTCCACTAGATCCGAGAATAACTCAGATATTCAAAGGATTGTCTATCACTCATCTTGGGTGACTCATTCATTCTATTTACTCAAATGCCTTTATTGTTATAAATTGATATTGAATGCTACATTATTGCCTTTGATTTCTAGAACATTTATTGCATAGTGCCGTCGTTATTCAAATACAGCTACGTAACATTTGTTGCACTTTCGAGAACTCCATCTTAGGGATATTATTGTTAGCTAGGATTAACTCTCATTTATATAAATTTAATTAGTTGAACCAAGATCTATATTTTTTGGTCAAACATCATAGAAGATGAAAAAAAATAGCAAATGAACACGAACAAATAGCAAGTGAACATGGTTGCATAGTCGGTTAGCAAGGATTACATATTCAAAGAGAATAGGTATTTCAAAAAAAAGGAAATAAAGAATTAAAAATGAGTTCTTCTTTCATCCCATTTTAATTCATTAATTTTCATATAGTTCAGTACTAAAAGTCTAAAATAGTGAATTGATTTTATTAAGATTGGTTTATAAAAGTTTGAAATACTAACATCTTGTTTGGATGGTTGTTACCTACTGTATTTGTATTGTTACTTTAAATACAATGTTTGTTTTGGTTGTTACTTAAATTTTATTGTATTGTATCGCTAAATCCATCGTTACGTAACGACAAAAAGTGACACTTTATTGAATGACGGATTTGATGTGGTGGCATCGTTTCCTTGTTTTTTTCTCTCATCTTGCCCTTTCTTATAATTAGATAATAATATTTTATCCTTTACCCAACTTTTTTATATAATATTTTACTTAGTATCCTATTTTTTCTTAGTGATTTTGCAAGTTTATTCTACATATTGTTAGTGCGTGACATCATGAAACTACGGCAAATAATACAATCTATTAGATCGTTGTATTCATCAAACAATACAACACAATGTAGTATAATATAATACAATACGTTATGAAAGAACTTGTAACAACAATCCAAACAAGCTGTAAATTTATATATTTATATTTAAGAATGGGGATAGACAGGGTATGTTTGTTGTTGAATGGCATTGCATCAAACTTGAAATAACATAAGTTACCTTTTTTTTAATTAGTTGTAAAAAGTACTATTAGTTTACAGTATTAATTTGAGTTGTTTGGAAGAAAATGTTTGCCAAGAGTTCAAAGTTTTACGATAGACTTGAATAAAAAGTAGGCAAGCCAACTAAAAAGTGGGGGAGAGAGTGTGACTTGATTCCAATATGGAAGCATGGAAGACAACAGTGAACTCAATTTTGTTTGATATTCCCTATTTTGCATGCTACATGACAACTAACAACATAAGAATATGCAAAACTTTGTGTGAGAGATGAATCTAAGATCTTTAATGGTGTTTTGTGATTAAGTTTCTAAACAATCACTGATCAAGTACTAGCCACACATTAGAACCCACGGCAAGAGTTATATCATAAACACTTCAAATGACATGTAAAAGCAGGGAAAGAAGAGTGGACTCACCTCGATAGTCAAAAAGTGCTCTGATATATCCACAATTTTTCCTCTGAAGATGTCCACCAACCACATGATCTGAATAACAAAGTAAAACATAAAGAGCTAGTACTGTAGTACATAGACTAAAAAAGAAAATAATGGCATGCCACCAATCTTAAACAATTTATGCACTGTTCATTCTATATACATTGTAACTGAAATATTGAAAGGCTGAAGACCAAGGAACCTTGACAATTTCTTCTCTATGCAATCAAATTACTGCCTAAAAGGAAAAGGACCCCATTTTCTGTTTTATAATGGATCATCATGGAATTAGATCCTTCTTTACTTTATAAATTTCCAGCACCTTTAAAAAATTTGATATGAAAGATTTCCAGCTTTTATTTTCCCATTTGATCATTTTGGTTACTTCAGCGCGTAAACGGACTTAGTTAGACTGTTTCACGCAGATAGTGTATTAATATGTTAGCTGCAGTACATCAGAGATGTAAATTTGGATAAAGTTACATCCTTGACAATTTGGCCCCTAAAGATCAATCAATAGGAAGATTGTTCCAACTCGTTGATTTAGAAATATTGCTGATATAGGAACAAAGTTAAACGCGAAAAGTGAGAGGTGTCTTGTATACTTCAGCTTTTGTGCTTGCATCTGCATTCAGCTTTATGAGCATCAATTCTCGTTCTACTTGTGGTTCTCTTGACAGATCCTCTACCTGAAATATCATACCAATACAAATTAGGAAATGTGATCTCTTTTATGACAACAGCCAATACTAGCTGAATACAGGGTTGATATAATTTTGTTTCATTGCAGAAGCGGATATACCTCGATTCAATGCTTATGCACGGGAAGTTGACAACAAGTCATATGCCTGTTAAATTAATGCATATACAGGTACTACTTTAACTATTCCATGGATTTCACAGGAGAGGACATTGAAGAATTAGAAAACAATGGCAATTACTAATCATTCTCACGCTTTGCATGTCAAAGGAAGGAAAATAAATGCGCAAACCTACTGCTATATTATAAATCACAGCTTCCTCTACAAAATACCTCAGAGAGCTTTTGCAAATGATGATTGCTTACAAGTATAGCAATCATAAATGCTTTTAGAGAAATATATCACACAAGCAGGAAGATGTTATGCGAGTTAGCAGGGAATCTGATTGACAAAACTGTAGAAACGGGCATCTGACGTGTGCCGCTAGTCATGCCATAGGCATAAACACACAACTGCACCCACTAGAGCCTATGGAAGCTATCAAATTGGTAACCTTCCTACTATAATGATATACTCAGGAAACCCGGAGAGAAATACTATTAAGAAGCTGAACAACGAAATACAGCCTGATATTTCAGAAAATTACACTAACCTTCAAGACATTCACAAGCTTGTTGAGCTGCTCTACAACTTGTTGCAAGACCTTCTCAGTTCCAGTGACAACTATGGTAAAGAGAGCTCTATCCTTGTTCAAACCAACAGCAAGTGACTCAATATTGTAACCCCTTCGAGCAAAAACTCCAGCAATTCTGTTTATTATACCACTTTCATCCCCAACAAATACTGAAATGGTGTGACATTTTACCCTGGTAATAAATAAACGGTGAATTGCAACTCCACGAGGGGCGGACATATAAACAAGCTCTATATAACTCATGGTGAATCAAAAAGTAAAGAAGATTATTTTTTTGATCAGTCAATCAAAATGTAAAGAAGGTGGCGTACTAGTTTTCTGAACAAATAACCAAATCAGGTTGATTGTAACACTTGCAAATCAATCCTGGATCTGCCATGATACAGCCCTCTTCCGGTTTGAGTTAAGTTAATAAAGAACAAATACAGGGGGAAGGGAATAACCTATATAAAGAGTTCTAGAAGAGTGTGATGTGAAAAAAAAGCTCATTAATCATTATATATTCAGAACCAGAGGATTTTATCCTTCTATGAAATCAGTTGGCTAAAAAGCTGGTTTTTGGATAAAGAAATCTGCTACCCCAGCAATATAGCACCTTTTCATGGCTTAATATTCTGTTAGAATCACGAGCCCGACTATTCCACCTATTACCCACTACCTCCCACAAGCATAAGTACGGAGTAACTTTGCCCACCAAAGTAGGCAGATGGGGAGTCAAAAGTTTAATCAATCAAGAACCAGTCATTCATGCATGGAACATCAATGGACTCGTGCAAATAGAGATAGGTAGAGAGAAATGGCAAAATAATTGAAATCTTATCTACTTTTACTTATCAAAATCGGAAAAAGGCTTAATAATCCACATTTAAAAAAATATTAATCCTTTCCTTTTTTGTCTTTTTCCTCTAAACTAGCGTCACCATCAAAGCGATGATAAACAAACTTATCTCATTTTATTTCAAATTGACAAATAGTTACTAATCTATCAAAACACACGTTAATGATTTTAAAAAAATCGCATTCATTAATCAATTGTCAAAACACACATCTATACAAGCAACAACAAAAGGTAATTAAATAGAACTATATTCCGAATGGAAAATGATCAGTCGATAGAATGAGCAAAGAACAACCTTTTTGAAGCACACAATATTGTATATTGCGCTATTCCGGTAGTACGTTAACACAAAATATTTGCAATCCCTCGTACTAAGCTCCAAACAACTCAACAATCACAAAATTACCAAATCTCAACTTCTCATGCACCTAATAGTGAACTAAATATACTAATTGTAGCTTACCGAGAGGTAGAAGGCGACGGGGGAAGTGGCGGAGCCATACGTGTCACGGAAACAGCGCCATTGTCAGTGCTACCACCTCCACTACTAGTCGCCGCAGCATTTGCCGTAGTTATAAACGGCGAATGCTTTCTAAGACGGAAACTAAAATTCCGGCGACTGAGTTTAGACGGAAGAGTTGGTTTACTTAATGCTGGTAGGAAACTTTTGTTACTCAACCCCGTAGCTGTCGCTGTCGCCGCCGCCGCCATGGCTGTTTTGCTAAAACTTAGCTGCAGGCACAGTTCGGAGTGAAATGTAAAGAAAGGATGAATGATGAATTTGTAATTTGCGAATCATTTTATATAAGAGAAAATAATAAAATTGGTAGCTTATGTTCGGGAAAGTTCAAAATTATCCCTGACGTATAATTTTGAGCTATTTTAGTTCTCTCAGTTCGCTAATAATGAACACTTTTGATCCCGTCAAATTAATGCCAATAAAACAGTGACGGGCAATTTACTAATGTCACTGTGAAATCATTGAAAGCCACTGATAGCCTGAATGACACGTGTCAATAATTGGGGTAAGGTCTAGTTATTTTAGCTTGGGAAAAAAGAGCACTCGTAGTGTAGGCCAGGGGAAGCAGGGCTACGATGGTATGGACAGCAATTAATAAATACGACCACTGTTAAATAAAGGGGTGCGGAAACGGGTCCCACCAATTGATTGCCTTATACGGCGCCGTTCATAACAAACTGAAACATTTACTTCTCCCCATGTTTGACTGAGCAGGATTTAAAGAAAAAAAAATTAAAAATTGAAATTTTTAATCCTAAACAAATTAAATTATGTAGTTGTAAAAACATTTTATTAAAGATAAAGTTGGATATTTAACTAAATTGTTTTCAATATTTAAAAAGGGGATATATTTTTTAAACAGATCAAAAAGAAAATAAGTTTACATAAACTAGAACAGAAGAAGTACTAAATATATATTTTTTGTACGTATTTGGTTCATCATATTAGAAGTGAATATAAGAGAAATATTTTGATTTATAATAAGATAAATTTAGGTAAACTTTTATTTTAATTACTGGAACTTGTTTAATTAATGAATATACATTATAATCCCTCTTCAAACCTATGCACAAGTTTAATGATTGGTGATTAATTTAACGATGCCTTTCCAAAACAATGTACAACATTGGTATTTTTCTTTTTTCCTTTCTTCTTTTTTTGCAACTTAATATTTCAATATTTAAGAAATATCATAAATAGAATAAGTTATGTTTGTCTTATTGTGGTAAATATTTAAACACAATAATATATTAAAATTTTGAAAACTCTATTACCACAAAGTAACATTTGAATAAATAAATTAATTTGTGCTACCATAAGAAATTACATACTTTCTAACTTGCATAACATTGGCTTATTACAAGTAATCACTTACTTCCAAGCGATAAAGTTGGATGCGATCAAAGTCAGCTATGCCCGATTTTATGGGTTCGAAGAGTCGCTTCGAGCCCGAGTTCATAATGGACCAATCTTGAGTCCGATGGATCGAGCTCGAGCCCGATGACGGAGTACAAGGCTCGAAGATCAAAATACATAATGTGCACCAAAGCTGAGTATGACCAACCTTGAGATGATGTTGTTATGGGTTTGTAACGGAAAGAGCAAGATTCCCGCAACGTCCCTAAGGTCGCGGTATAATCAGGAATAGATCTATACGAGTTTGTACGGATTTGTACTAGGCGGTTAGACAAATGTCCCAATAAGATTCCCTACTAAAAATGGAAATGTACCTTGTAAAGGACTCCCCTATTATATAAAGGTGAGCCCATCCATTCGTAACACTATCAATCATTGACAAAAGAATACACATTATTACTTTCTTGCTCATTACTCATCATAATTATCTTTTAACTTTACTGTTCTTATTGACCTACCTCGTGTAACGACCCGGCCAGTCGTCTCATGAGTTACCGCTTTGTTTCCCCTATTCTGCTTACGTATGCTTTGTTATTCGTATTTTATGGTATCGGGTTGGTCGGGTCGATCTCGGAATGATGTTTGATAAGGTTTAAGACACTTAGTCTCTTTTAAGAAGGTTTGGGTTGGAAAATAACCGAATGTTTACTTATGTGTTAGAGGGTTCAGATGCGAGTTTCGATGGTTTGGTTAGCTTTCGGGAGATGATTTGTGATTTAGAAGTGTGATCGGAATGGGTTTTGGAGGCCCGATGAATGTTTAGATTTGAATTGGCGAAATTGAAATTTCGACATTTTTCGGTCGATATGTGAATTCGATATAGAGGTAAGAATAAAATTCCGAGAATTTCAGTAGCTTTGTTTTGTCATTTGGGATGTGTGTGTAAAATTTCACGTCATCCGGACGTGGTTTATTTGGGTTTTTTATCAAAATTGTATTTCGGATGATTTTAGAAACTTGGGTTTGAATCCTATGTGTTTTGGGTAATTTTATGTTGTTTGAGGTGTTTTGATGATTGGAACAAGTTTTAGTAAGATTTTATGATGGGTTAGTAATTAGCCAAAATCTCGTCCACATCTTAGTTCTAAAATACAAAAACAATAGAAACTCTGAAAAACTAAAAATATTTCACTGTTTCATTGATATCAAATGGCTATTTAATTTTATGGGTGCAATTGAAGTATGTGTGAGGCTGTTGAAGTTAGTTTTGGGTTGATTTGGTAGCTGCTATTGGATTGTCAATTACTTCTTATTTTTCGAATTCATTCCTGGTTTTGGACTGTTTGTGATTCCTACTCGTGTTGTTGTTGTTGTTCGTTGATCATTCGAGCTGTTACTTCTATTGATTCTCACTTTATTCTCATTTCAATCTCAGGTACGCACTGGAAATTCATATGACGATATACTTGAAAAGAGAATGAAATTGTTAATTAGTTGATTCTGAAGCATGTTTCGTGACTTGTTGTATATTGATAATTTGAGGCATAGTTGATTTGTTTAGTTTGAAATTAGCTCATGAACATAGGAATTTGGCATTGTTTAGTTGGTACTGAAATGGACTATGTTCTATATCATTATGTTATTCAGATTCAACTGTGATACATGTCTAGTATATGAACGTGTAGATGAAGGTTATAATTAGATTGTAAGTCCGTTATCGTTAAACTCGAACTATGAGTTGAATGTCGGGTTAAATTTAGTAGTTATAGAAGTAAGTTGAGATAGTTTATTATGCGAACTTATGTAGTCAAGTTTGAAGCAACGAATTTATTTGAATAATTAACACGCTGATTCAGTAGTATTGACATTGAGCTGATCTAAGATAATTAGTTTGTTTTGAATTCACACCTGCATTTGTGTTTATATAACACTAGAAGGAATCATGCAATTGAGTTATTTTACTTGTTAATTGAATTCACATGTTTAGTTAAAATTACACTTTAGTGACATTTGAGAAATTATTGTTAAGTAAGTAAATAGACAATTCACGCTGGGATAAGTTCCATATGATGAATGAATCCTACTGTTATAACTATTGAATGCATGAAGAACAACTTCGGTGGTTTGACCAGTTTAAATAAATCTACTGTTAGTCATTCGCTGCAAGTAATATGGGCTCTAAGTGCTTTAACAGATGGCCCAGATTGGTGGCTGGCCTGCCTCCTTATGAATATTAACCCGTTGAAATCTAAACGGGCTATGCTAAAGCCCAAACAATTTGAGTAATTAATTCATAGGCCTTAAAATGATAATTTTAAATAAAAATTAATTTGCTAGGACTTGACTATCATGCTTAGAAAGAAATTAAGTAGATAATTGTAGTCGCTTTTAGGATGACTTTAAATAAATGATAAGATGAGCCTCGCCAAACTATAACATATTTGTGGGACCCTCACTAATTATTAAAAGAAAAATATTAGACTCGGAAGGACCGTTTAGCGAACTTCACGAACTTTCCCAAAGTTAATAAGACGTAGACACTTTTAGGTACGATTTATAATAATATTACTTTCCTAACACGGGTGCATATTTATATGACCAAAATCAAAATCTCAACGAAGTTAGAATGTGTTAAAAGCCACGGACGTACTAGTACGACATGGTTCGAGATACATTTTTACGATGTTGTAATTCTTATAAAATTCAACAATAAAAGCGGATTATTAATAAAAACACATAAAAAATAGAATATATATGAAAAATTAGATAAAAATAAATACAATAACTGAGCGACCGTGCTAGAACCACAGAATTCGGGAGTGCCTAACACCTTCTCTCAGATTAAAAGAATTCCTTATCTGGATCTCTAGTTTGCAGACTGTAACAGAGTCAAACTTTCCTCCGTTCGAGATTAAACCGGTGACTTGGGACACCATTATTTTCCTAAGTGGCGACTCTGAAAAAATTAAAATAAATTAATTCCGTTCCGATTGTCCTTAAACTGGAAAAACTCCTTTCTCTTGTTATATCCCTTCCTTGGGTGTAAATAAATAGAGGCTAGGTAAAAAAGGAGGTGTGACAACAGCATGGAACTAGTGTAACTCTCGGAATTCCATTCCGACCACTATATCAAAATCTAATCTACCAACTAGAAATCGCCAAAAATCCAATTTCGCCAATTCAAGCCTAAATCTACTCCAAACCTCCGAAATACATTCCAATCACACTCCTAAGTCCCAAATCACCTCCCGAAGATATCAAAACCACTAGAACTCATATTTGATCCCTCTAACACATAAGTCAATATTCGGTTGACTTTTCTAACTTAAGCTCCCTCAAAAGAGACTACGTGTCTCAAACCTTACCAAATCCTTTCTGAACCCGAGCCAACCAACCCGATCATATATAGAACCGATAAACAAAGCAATAAGAAGTAGAAATGTGGAAAATGAAGCGGTAGATCATAAGACGACTGACCGGATCGTCGCACTTTTATTATTGATCACTTTACTATCTTATTGTTTTATTGTATTTTTATATAGTTTTTTTGATGTCCCTTCTTGTCTATAATTTTATTAAGTGGTGCTTATGCTTTCTTGAGCTGAGTGTCTATTTGAAATAACCTCTCTATCCTTCCAAGGTAGGGGGTAAGGTCTACGTACACATTACCCTCTCCAGCCTCACGATGTGGAATAATATTGGGTATATTATTATTGTTGTTCTTGCATTAAGTAGAAGCGAGTATATTGAATTGGAAATTGTGTTAATTCATTAAAAACTCTATTGACATCCATTAAAAAAATTTAAAACTTTGAATTCGAAAATCAAATTTTTACGAAATTGTTATTTATTTGGATTGAGTATTATTTCAAATATTTAGGAATATTCTTTGGAGTTTATATCTCAATCTGAGAGAATTTGATGAAGAATTGAGGTAATTTTGGTCGAAAACTCAGATTAAAACTCGAAAAAGAAGATATAAATATATTGTATATATTTTGTATGTCAGGTGTACAAAGAACGTACAAAATATACAACTAACATAATTGTACATAAATTATAATTTTTGATCGAATCCTATACGTAAAATTTGTATTTAATTATAGATAAATTGTAAATATATTATAGATT
Organism: Nicotiana noctiflora; assembly: GCA_032618575.1. NCBI lineage: Eukaryota > Viridiplantae > Streptophyta > Magnoliopsida > Solanales > Solanaceae > Nicotiana > Nicotiana noctiflora. The sequence continues at coordinate 269,331 of JASVEL010012441.1, read as the reverse complement.
TTGATCGGATTTGTATATATTTTATAAACTTTTTAGTTACTTTCCGTAAATAAAAAAACTAAAACAACCTGATAAATATATTTAAAGTTTAGCATGTATAGGAAAAAATCCCTTTTAAAAACCTAGATCCCTTTACAAACCCACCCCATTTTGAAATCAATTACCCGGACCAACATACATAAATTATCCATCTCAATACAATACTGAACTCCAAAAGATTTTCTCTTTAATTCCTCTATTTAACCACTGCAACTAAAAAATATTATATAGTGCAACAAAAATCTATCGCTGCAAAAGCCCTTTGCAAGTTTGAATCCACCGTAGATATACACTTTGAAGTGCACAGTTAGCCGCTACTTAGAGAGTTTTTATTCTTTATCTATTATTTAAAATGCATTTACTCTTTTGTTGGTGCTTAAAAAAAAATTATTCGTCCGGACGAAAATACTTCTGTGCTAGACATGGGTGTTGTGTAAATATTAAGGACATGATGACCTTAACTTCATGAATATTGTATCAATATTAAGGATAAAGTGTCGTGTCATGTCTTTAAATTCATATGTGCAGTGTAGATGTTAAGGACATAAGGTCTTTAACTTGTATTTGCACCTTTTCTCGATAAACTTTAGCACCTCGTGTCCTTAACTTCATACGTGCAATGCAGATGTTAAGGACATAGTGTCCTTAACTTTATGAGTTGTATAAATATTAATGACAAAGTGTCGTCAAATCTTTAACTTCATACGTGCAGTGTAAATATTAAGAACATGGTTTCCTTAACTTCATGTGTGGAGTGTGAATGTTAAGGACACCATATCCTTAATATTTACACTACACGTATGAAGAAAGAGTATATATATATATATATATATATATATATATATATATATATATATATATGCAAGTATGCTATGTCGTTCTACTTTTCCAATTTATTCATTCCTAATAGCATTTGAAGCTTAACATCCCTGCAAGCCTTCGAGATACATTTGATGTTGTATAAAGTCAGTCACATATCTATTAAAAGATGTTGTACGAGTATTTACAAGCTCTAAATCATTTCTCTGAATCATCAGGTCATCATGTATACACATTTCATCTCTTTAGCTTTCAAATCTTATAAATAATTATTTTTGACAAGGTAGGTTAATCTAAATCGTCATAGACTAAACATTGTTGTATAGGAAAAAATATGTTCGTTTTAAATACTTGTATACAAGAGCGGATTTACGTGGTGGCAAGCGGTGTTACGGAACACCACTTCGTCGAACTTTTTTACTATATATATATATATATATATATATATATATATATATATATAAATAATAAGTAAAACATAAATATAAGATAAAATCATTAAAAGTGGCACCATTTGTAGTAAAATATCTTAGTAGTATAGTGATTTTTTGCTTCAAGTATTAAATAAGAGGTCTTGGGTTCAAACTCCCTTGGCTTCACAAAATATTTTTTTACTGTTACAGCCCTCTTACTAGATATAGTGACACCACTTATGAAAAATTCTGCGTACGCCACTGCTTGTATAATATATGTGAGATGTGGAGCTGAAAGCAGATGGAAAATGAGACAAATAGTAGTCAAGTCCGAGAACAACAATCTCATTTATTCCCGAAGGGAATATTGCTCATCAAGACAAAATAAATGTTTATCACCCAGTATTATTTAATGGAGATATTCTATGGCATTAAATACATAGTCCGTTGGGGAGGATGTGACATTCATAGCTTGCCATTACACCTTCTTTAATGACCCCTATAATTGATTTTTAAGAGGGATTTGATCCTAGGATCTTGTTTCCCAGGAACAATTATAATAGTGAGTTCAACAATCATTGGAGTGGAAGAATTTCGGAGAAGCTTATACTATATACTTTTCAAAGTTCAATAAAAACATACCTTCTTGCTTATTATATTGCTCCCGGAATAAGGATTTCTGCTATCTTATCTTGCTTTCACCGCAAAATCTTATATCCTTGTTTAATTTATTTATCATTCGGGGTCAAATCGATTCACTTGTCTATAACTCACGTATAAATTTAACTGTTGCGTTTTACAGGTAAGCAATTGTCCAGCCAAAACAAAGGAGCTAAAAAAGTGATCAGTTGTCACTGGTAGAACTCCATAAATAAAACATTAATTCGTTTTTCCAATGACGTGTGGGACTAATTAGCATAACTGTCACGCACATGTACAGGAGCGGTCCGACGAATTTTGTGGCCTAAAGCTAAGCATTATGAGGGACCGTAATTATTTGAAGTCTATCTTTTTTGCTGAAGCAACGGTAACATGAGTTATGAGTATTATTCCATAAACAATTTAGGCATTTGGAAAAAACTAAATTTTTTTATTTGATTAATGTATCAATTAAACTATTATGTTCTAATTGTACTATTTTTCTTAGAACTTTTAATTCAGAAAATAAATCTAAACCATCAATATCGAATTGATTATTATGCTTTAAGGAACATACAATATTAAGACAATATTTTTTCAAATTTCCAATATTTAGTGATTTTAGTTTTTACTGACAAATTGAAAACTAAAATATTTTCATATTATTCGAATTGTTTAAATCTATTTTGAAGTAAAAAATAGCCTTGTCTATTATGTATAAAAGTAATCAACTTCATAGGACTTTTCCAAAGATTTTGAGATTTGACTATCAACATTCTTATAAAATTGTTACTTCCTATATATCACACGCTCCTTACAAAATTAGGGTTAGATATTCATTTCAAGTGCAATTTCCTTGGTAGAAATCATAGTAGTTGCAAATCCTTCTTTTCTATATTTGTTAAAGAAATAAATCAATTTTTTTTTACATAACTCTTTTTTAAATTTATACATAGTCTATTATGTATAATAAATAATGGGTCCCGCACAAATATAAGGCTTAAAGTGGTTGCTAGGGGTGTACATGGACCGAGTTGGTTTGATTTTTATCAAAACCAAACCAAACCAATTATATCTGTTTGGATTGGTTCAGTTTTGTCGAGTTTTTCGGGTTTTCGGGTCTTTTTGTTCATGAATATCATTTCAATCTTATATTATTAAAATTATAGATAAAGCTTTGATAAGTGAATATATGTTTAGTAAATATGAAAAAAATTGACAAACATATGATCTATTAAAATATTCTAATGGATTTTTTTTTGGTAACACATGATAGTTATTTTCTTAGTCGTCTAACAATAATTTTCGTTAATTTACGCTTTCAAGGTTAATACATAAGAGGATCCCAAATATTTCTATATTTTCTAAAGAAAAATCACTACAAACTCTTGAAAATATAAATAAAATTTATATATTTATATGTCGTTTTGGTTCGAGTTTTTTTACTCAATACCAAATCAAGTCAAACCAAACCTAGTCGGGTTTTTTAATCAGTTTGGTTTGGTTTTTCAATTTAGTGCGATTTTCCGATTCGGTTTGAATACCCCTAGTGGTACTTTACTTACTTTACGGAAGGACCGCCCTTGCACATGTACAAAAACTCTTTCAGAATAGATTGGTGGCTTGTTGACTTTGCCAAACACTCGCATTTCGTAGATGCAATTGGTAATATTATCATTGTGGTATGTTTTCATAAATATTTTAGTCTTGTTGACTTTGTCACAAGCGGCTGGCGGTGGTTGGCATGGGGCGAGGCAGAGGGAGGCCTAAGAAGTATTGGGGAGAGGTGATTAGGCAAGATATGACAATAATGTGGATTTCCGAGGACATGACCCTTGATAAGAAAGTGGTCTAGAATTAGGGTTGTAGGATAGAGGCTTCTAAAGCTTTTCGTACTTCTTTCCTGAGGCTAGGTGTGGTTTGGTAGGGCCCTCCATAGATGTCTTGCGTTTTGTATCGTGCTCCCTATGGTAGTTACTGTTACGTGTTATTGCATGCTTTTTAATTTACGGTTTTATGTGTAGTTATCTGTTTATGCATTTTCTGCTGGAGTCACTAATGCTTTTTTTTTCCCTTTTCTTTTCCTCCTCTTTCCCTTCCCTTTCACTTGAGCCGAGGGACGATTGGAAACAACCTCTCTGCCCTTTCGGGTAGGGGTAATGCTTGTGTACGTATTAACCTCCCCAGACCCCACTTTGTAAGAATACACTGGGTAGTTATTGTTGTTGTTGACTTGGTCACAAATTATAAAACCCATTTTTAAGGCACATGTACTAAGATGTTCACAACTCAATTTTGATTAGGCCAATGACGTAAATAGACCAACCAAATGTTAAAAGTGGTTAATTAGAGGTAAATTTTTTAGATCAGTAAGTGAATTTTGACTTCTAAATTAAATATTAATAACAAGAAGGTAAGAAAAAAGAAATCTGTTTTGCATGTTTTGAGTACATACTGAAGGATTATTATCAGGAAATAAATTGTAACACATGATTGAACCAAATGTATTTTGTAGGTGATCCTATGGTGTCTCTAATAAATCACAATTATTATAGTACTGTTTGATTTCTTAAATAACTAGTGTTTCAATCACGCGGATAATTTGACAAAACTTTTTTTTTTATCACAATTTGACGGAATATTAATCTGACTGTGTTGTGCCTATTAGCACTTTGTGGGAACATACTGGGTAGTTGTTGTTGTTGTTGTTGTTTAGTTTCCACACTTATTGTTTTGATATGGAAACAAGCTATTAATGTTAATTGATCAGTACTAATTAATAATTGGTTGGTAATATGGATAACATGGTCGGGTTTGCCTAGCAATGTGTTGGGTGCTATCACGACCGGGGTTTGGGTCGTGACAATAACATATGTATATATTTTCTTAATCTAGAAATATATATTTTATACCTATGTTATATTGTTTAAACTTCTTCAATTGTTTAAATTTATCAATAATTTTTTTGAGTTTTATTTATTTTTTGTTTATTGGTTGATTCAAAATATAAATATTATAAAATATCTTTATTCACCTCTTTTCGTACATTCATTTCTACTATTAATATTTGATTAGTTTTCTCATTTTATATTTACTGTATATTTTGATAATATTATTTTTAATTAAATTATAATTTTGAATTCATCAAAAGTATAAAGATTAAGCCTTTTATTATTTTTACAAAAAAGTACTAATATTTTTAATAATAAATAAAATATATTTTGTATATAATATAATATCGTATGTACAATATCTTAATAGTTTCTTAAATAATAATAATAATATCATATTTTAGATGGACAACAACAACAACAACAACAACCCAGTATAATCCCACTTAGTGGGGTCTGGGGAGGGTAGTATGTACGCAGACCTTACCCCTACCCTGGGGTAGAGAGGCTGTTTCCAAATAGACCCCGACATCCTTCCCTCCAAGAACTTCCCACTTTGCTCTTGGGTAGACTCGAACTCACAACCTCTCGGTTGGAAGTGGGGGTTGCTTACCATCAGAGCAACCCCTCTTGTCTAATATTTTAGATGGAGCGAGTAGTAAATATTAATGTTGACGTAAATTTAGTATTTTCTCTTCAAGCGTTTCATTTCGATGATAAGTTTTTATTAATTGCAACTTATCCCTAAACCTTTTTCAACAGTTGTCATCGAGTTTTTACAGGGTATAATTTATTTTATTTCAACAAGAAAAATATTTAAAAAAAGGTAGAACAAGATTTTAAAAAAGGGAAAAGAAAACCATGGACGGAACTTTGTATTTTGTCAAATACCTAAAGAAAAATAGAATGCGGATTTTTTCCAAAATGGTAATTTGGTATTACACATACAAATATTACTTACCTTAATAGAGAAAGATCGATCTTTTTCTTTTTTGGTCCCTTTTGTTCACCCTTTTCCTATCTTTGAATTCAGTTCAATAATTCTTGTCACAAATCCTAAATTACGTACACTTGTTGATTGCAATTCAACTATCTGTTGGTCCTGATCCTTCAAATAGGTAAAAATCTTTGGCATTCTTTGCTTTATTTCATTTGGGTTTTTGAAGATTAATGCTTTCTCTTATTTGTGATGTATGTCAAGATTGTATTTTTTTTGTTGCTAATAAATATACCAATGATTGTTTTTTTATATTTATAAGTTTCCTTCAAATTAATCGAACACATTCCTGTAACGGCCCATTATACATTTAGCCCAGGTAAAAAAGCACGACCCAGTCTCTTTTAGTGGCTATGCACTCTATTCTCGGGAATATACTTGCTCCCTACTCCAGTGCATCTCTCTTTACTATAAATTGATTAGCGCGAAGACTCGACGCTCTCCGAATTTTCTATATAAATTTCTATGACTGAAAGACGTGTTCGATTTGATATGCTAAACTATTTGGTGAAAAATCATTTACACGTGACTGCTGGTTTTACTCCATTCTTCTAGAACATTCGAACACGATTTTGTCGATCATCAATCTCAGGTCAGAGCTTATTTAATTGTTTCATTTCATATTTTCGGTTGATTTTGATGATATTTTTGTGTTTTTTTAATTAAATTTAGCTTACATTATTTTACTCTTTGTTCTCATTTGGAATGCATACATTGAGCGAGTTATTGTATTTACTTAGCTTGAAGCAATTCAAAATGAATTTGATTTTTATGAGGTTTTTGTTTGCTTGTATGAGCGTATATTTGTGGATGATGAACTAATAGGTACGTTAGGTTTGATTTTGTGTAAAACTGTGTAGCTAGCTGGTTGTAGAAACTGAATTTTGAGGATAAAGAGGAAGGACTATGATAATGGAATCTGTAGATTGGGAGAACTTTAGGTTTCGCAGTAGGGACAGTCTGCTCCAGTTTTATTGTTTTGCATTCAGTAATGTAAAGATATTATAACTGAAAGTTGAAATTGGGAAGAGAAAGTGAAGTTTTGAGGTGAATTGAATGGCACCATGACTTTGAAATACAGATACATGAAATGACCGTTACTAATAACTGTAGCAAATTGGTATACATATTGACACTAACTCCTCGTTCAATTCTATTAACTATGAATCCTTTTTTTCCTGGCTTGCAAGGAGGTGGTTGTAATGAGGGAAGAAGATAATAAAATTGGACTAATTCACTTGCTTTTTAATTTGTTTATCCAAAAAAAATCTGTTAACTAATAATGTGTTCATGTGATCCCATATGTTTATATATGATCCCATATATTTAGTGAATTATGGTCTTTTATTCGTATAATAATTTGTTCTATCAAACAGGCTGGCTTTAGGCGAGGAATTTCTGGAATATGTTTCATTAGCTGTATGCAAAGAAGAACTTTTTGCTGATGGCTTCAAGAGCAATATTGAGAAAGAAGAGGAATCTCTTTGATTCTACTGTGAGACCTCATACTTTCATTCGAGGTTTTTCGAGCTATGAGAACTGTGGATCATCTAAGGCTTCTAATTCTTGGGATTGGTGCTCTACAGTAACTCATCAACCTCAAAATGCAGATAACAAAAAGGAAAGAAATTCCAATCCATTAACCGGAAACGAGTTACTAAAAGTATGGGGAAAACGTGTCCTATCCAACTCATCTGAAATTCCAGCCTTGGGTCTGAGAGTAGGAAGATATGGTTCTCTTTCTCCTTTGGGGACCAGGTGGATAATAGACGAACAACAATATTCGACAGCTGCAGCAGGTCAACCTGATTTCGGTAAAGGAAATGATAAGGATGAAGAACCAACTGTTAGACAGAAGAAAGAAGCTTCACCAGAAGAATGTGATGAAGCAGTTGAAGATTTAACCATGGCCAAAGCCAAAGCAAAAGCAAAACAGCTGCAAGATTCACAGAATATTCAACCTATACTTAAGAAAATTTGGGCTGTGCTATTAGGGATTGGTCCTGCTTTGAGAGCTGTTGCTTCAATGAGCAGGTTGAAAATATATTGTATTCCTATATAACAGGTAGATAATGTTCTATACCTATGTATTAAGTCACTTTTTCCACTTCTTCCAGGGAAGATTGGGCAAAAAAGATGCGACACTGGAAGGATGAATTTAAGTCAACAATGCAACACTATTGGTTGGGCACCAAACTGCTCTGGGCTGATGTTAGGATATGTTCAAGGCTGTTGTTGAAGACAGCCAATGGGAAGAGTCTTTCCAGGAGGGAAAGGCAACAACTAACACGGACAACGGCTGATATTTTTAGGCTGGTTCCTGTTGCTGTGTTTATTATTGTTCCATTTATGGAGTTCTTGTTACCTGTATTCCTGGCAGTGTTTCCCAACATGCTGCCGTCAACTTTCCAAGATAAGATGAAAGAAGAGGCAAGATTTGTGCCAATTGTTCCAGCGGCTATTTTCTTTTGTGCTAAAACTTGATTGCTGCTCATTCTCTTTCTCTATCTCTGACGCCAGAATTTGTGACAGATTCCACGTGTAAAATTATAAGTAAAATAAAATTTCAATCAAGATAGTAAACTATGAAATAATTTTTTCTTTGAGACAGGAAAAGAATGATTTGCTTTCCTTCCTATTCCCTTCAGAGAAAAATATCCTCTGTTATGGCCTGACGTTCCCTTTGATTAGTCATCTGAGGACATGATTAGCGTTTCCTTTTAATGATAAGCTCCTTTGATCACTTAATTTGAAGGATATCTTGGAGGCAATGATACACTTCAAAAAAACTTTTATCCAGCTACCCCTTGCTTCCCCCTTTTAAGTAGTGTAGATGCTCCATGATGTCTGAGCTCTTGGTCTCTGTGGCAGTTTAAGGATTTAAAGACATGGAATACTTTACTTCATAAGTTAGCATGTGCTGTTTGTCAAGATTGCTATCCTTGACAAATTCAGTTATAAGAGTTATACGCTTTTTATAATCCAAATCTCCTGGAGGTAAGTCAGTTCTCAAGATAAGGTTTCCTTGGATATAATAGTGTAAGAAAAACTTTGTGGTAAAACAGTTGGGAGAAATCATTATATCCTGTTTGGCTCTTTAACATATCAGTGGATTGGTGTAAGGGGCAAAGCTTTTCATTTGGTTATTATAGCACTTTAATATGGAGCCTTCTGTGCTTGATATAGTCGAATCCGCTGCTGGTTGTGTTATAATGGAATACTTTACTTCATAAGTTAGCATGTGCTGTTTGTCAAGATTGCTATCCTTGACAAATTCAGTTATAAGAGTTATACGCTTTTTATAATCCAAATCTCCTGGAGGTAAGTCAGTTCTCAAGATAAGGTTTCCTTGGATATAATAGTGTAAGAAAATTTGTGGTAAAACAGTTGGGAGAAATCATTATATCCTGTTTGGCTCTTTAACATATCAGTGGATTGGTGTAGGGGGCAAAGCTTTTCATTTGGTTATTATAGCACTTTAATATGGAGCCTTCTGTGCTTGATATAGTCGAATCCGCTGCTGGTTGTATTATACCTTACTGTCATATGTGTTCTTTGTTATACTTTTAGGGTATTTCTGATCTCTTTTTCTCCATGGAAATGCTTGGAAAAGACTAAATTCTGTTTCAATTATGATATTATCTATTTAATGTTGTAGAGATTGTCTTGACTTTACAAGTCAACTAATTTAAGTTACTGACCCTCCCCCCCCACCCACCACCCAAAAAAAAAAAATAAAGAAAAAAGAAGAAAAAAGGAGAAGCACTCAGTTCTATTCAAGATTTGATAACCTTATGCAAATATCCAAAGTTTATCCCCCTAGTGGAAGCACCGGCACTACACATTGGTGGGTCTGGTGATTGTTGCCCTCTTGTATTATTCGCCTCGCTAGGAAGAATATGAGCATTTCCTTGAAAGCTGAGGAACATCCTCTACGATACCATGATCGCAACTTCTATTTTGTTAGCTTCTGCTTGTTAGACTTGTATATACTTATGTCTACTGATGGAAGTGTGCAACAGGGACAATCCAGCTAGTAGGTGTTTGGACAATATTTGATTGAAGTTGAAAATAATGTGCCATGTTGAAGTAAAAAAATGAGTATTGGAAGTAACAATGGGTGTCTCTGGTCGGTCGGATGTGATTTCTAGGCTTTTTATTTCCATTAAACTCTGAGTATGCACATCCTTATAGTATTTCAATTGCTCAAAGTCAGGAGGCTCTGAAAAGGAAGCTGAATGCTAGGATTGAGTATGCGAAGTTTCTACAAGAAACAGTCAAAGAGATGGCAAAGGAAGTTAAAAATTCACGAAGTGGAGAACTAAAGAATACAGCAGAGGATCTTGATGAATTTATGAATAAGGTAAAATATTTATTTGTCACTTCTTTTTTTGGGTTTTCCTTGCATTTTGTATTTTCTGCCTTTGCCAAATCTTGAATGATTAAGCCAAAGCTTTTATTTGCTCTTTCCCCCTCCTTTTCCTATCTAACTACTGTAGATGTTTATATGACAATTGATCAGGTCAGAAGGGGTGCTAGTGTATCCAATGAAGAAATTTTAGGATTTGCCAAGCTGTTTAATGATGAGCTCACTTTGGATAATATCAGCAGGTTTCTGCCTAATTACACTTTCTTGGTCTAACTCTGACTATGTGGAAATTTCTTGCATATATTGCTGGTGGTTAAAATATTGAAGTGGAATTGATACTCGTCAAATGCAGACCGAGGTTGGTGAATATGTGCAAATATATGGGTATCAACCCCTTTGGAACTGATGCATATTTGCGATTCATGCTTCGAAAGAGGCTCCAAAAGTGAGTCTCGTTGTTTTCATTTTGAGTTAACTTGTATCTAATAGTTTATATATCCATTTCTCTCCACTTATGCTCTTTTTTCCTTCTTCAACAAATATTTTGTCCGCTGATCTGTATTATCTTTTTAATTTTGAATAAGTCAAGCCTAAATGGTTCATCTATGTCTTCTTCCTTCAATTGTTCTTTAAAGTAAACTGGTCTTCACTATTATGGTTCTTCATTTTGAGTGGACTTGTGTCTAATAGTTTATATATCCTTTTCTATCCAAATTATGTTCTTTTTTTTTCTTCTACAAATATTTAATCAGTTGATCTCTGTTTTCCTTCCAAATTTTGAGCAACTCTGCCCTAAATGGTTCATTAATCTTTCCCTCCTTCAGTTCTGCCTTTTTTCTCTTTAAAATAAACTGGTCTTCATTATTATGGTTAGTTTGTCTGAGAACTGATATTTATTCCTAGTCTTCATTATTATGGTTAGTTTGTCTAAGAACTGATTTTCATTCCTATGGTCATATCAAATAAGGTAGCTTTGATATGTTAAAAAGTTCTGTTAATGGATTATAGCCCCTATCATTTCCAGCTACAACAACCTCGTGGCAAACTAGATAATCAGGTGGTCTTGTTTGTTTGACTTTTTCTTGGGGAATTGCTGGGTTGGTTGGTAACAGGGAATCAGTAAAAAAGGCATAAGGGCTGACAGAATTCTAGAAAATGGAGGCCATAGTAAGAACAGTCAGCAAATCTATTCAGAGCATGCAAGACCTGTGATGTGCAGGCAATTTGTGTCCTCTCACAATAAAAGCTTATCTTTCTGTTGCTTTGTTCGTGGTAGATTTCCTCTAGATCTTGATGGTTACATCTTCATTTTGGAGATGAGTTAATGCTTTTGTTGATGCATGTGTTGTGGAAGCAAATTTTTCCCCTCATTTGACAAAACTTTGCTGCTTTTTGGTAGGATCAAGAATGATGACAAGATGATTAAAGCAGAGGGCGTAGAGTCCCTTTCAGAGGATGAGCTCCGTCAAGCCTGTCGAGAACGAGGCTTACTTGGATTACTTTCAGTAGAAGAAATGCGGCAGCAGGTATGCTTTGATCTTTTGTTTTCGAACAAATTAACTACTTTTGTCTCAAAATTTGGTGTCTTTATGCCTTATCTTGTTCTCAGTGGTTTACACCTTATTTCTGCATCTTTTGGTTCTTTATTTTGAGAGTCTGGTGTATCCTGCAGAAACTTCTGGATATAGTCATGCTAGTTAGATTTGTAATCAGTATAGTCATTTGAAACAACTTAATGGGAAACCTGATATGTTCTCTATTGCTTTTGGAGTACTCTTTGGCTTTGGGGATTTTCAGTTGAAAAGTAATTACAGAGTATTGTGCATTATTTTGAGTGGTCTATACGACTCTACCCCTTATTTTCTTTTTGATATAGGTAAATACTTTATTGAAATGTTGGGCAAGTAAAACCTCATTACAAGATGTATACAAAAAGTAAAAAAACCTATGCCAAAACCTGGTTCTCAACAAAGAGCTTCTTGTCATCAATATTTACTAGAGTACGACATTTGTTCGAGAACTTCACAGAAAAACAAAATGTTTCACCCAATTCTTCTTCTGATCTTGAACTTCCACCTTTTTTTTGGATGAAGTAAGTGTATATTATTAACAAAAGCCATCAAGAAGATGCAGATGTTACAAACAAACAGAAAGTATCACCCCAAAGATATTAACAAAAGATCTATCATAAGACTAAAAGACTAAGGAGCTGATAAATTCCAAAAAGGATTCAGGTTATAAACAAGGGTAAGATTAACCCAGCTAAAAAGATTAACTAAACATTTGGCTTTAAGAGAATGGTTGACAATTGAGATCCCATCAAAGCATCTCTGATTCCTTTCGGTCCATATACACCACAAAACACAAGCAGGAACCATAGCCAAGATCCTTTTGATGGTTTTATCAACTTTCCATGAGCATCAACTCACAAAAGCCTATCTGACACTGCATGGCGTAGACCAATGCAGAACAAAAAGAGCTAGGAACATGTTCCACATGTCTGTTGCAACTGAGCAATGAAGAAACAAATGATTAATTGACTCAGACTTGCAGAGGCACATGTAACACCTATTACGTAGCTGAAAATTTCTCCTGGTGAGGTTGTCTTGAGTTAAGCAAGAGCCCTTTAGAGTGATCATAACTTTTGGTGGCAGCTTAGTTCTCCAGATTAATTTCCAAGGCCATTGATCAATCATTTCTTTATTGGAGCTCAAGTGGGAGTAGCCTGCTTTGACGGAGTAAGTGCCCTCTTTGTTGTTGCCCCATTTAAGCCTGTCTCTTCCCTGGATGGCGACTATGTTGTTATGTAGGCTTCTAAGAAGTGAAGCCGTATCTTCTATCTCCCAATCATTAAGATCCCTTCTTAGGTTTAGATTCCATGTATTGTCCTCCCTGTTTTCAGCAGTAGTAGAGTCTGGAGTGGTTGCAATTAAGAATAATCTTGGGTAGACCTCCTATAGTGTAGTTGCCCCAAACATTTGTCCTTCCAAAATTGGGTGTGTGCACCATTTCCCACTTGCAGTGACGTGTTTCTTGAGAAATCCTCCCAAACTTTCATGATATTCTTCCACATCCCAGTTCCATATGGTGTTCTAACCATATTAGTGCACCACTGACTAGAAGTCCCATACTTTGCTTGGATGATCTCTTTCCGGAACCCAGCTTCCTCCTGGTTATACCTCCAGTGCCATTTCATAAGCATGCTTTTGTTGTGAAGTGCCAGATCTTTAACTCCAGGGCCCCCAAGTGTTTTGGGCATTGTAACTTTGGACCATTTGACTAAGTGAAACTTATGCTCTTTACTGTTACCCTCCTATATGAATGATCTTCTGAGTTTGTCTAGTTGTTTTTGCACTTTGACTGGGATTGGGGATAGGGACATAAAATAGGTAGGTATACTATCCAAAACACTACTGATGAGTGTTAATCTACCCCCAAAAGAAAGGTACTGTTGCTGCCATGATGCCAATCTTTTCTCAAACTTTTCAATGATCACATTCCAAATATCAGTTGCCCTGTGTCTAGCACCCAAGGGTGTCTCCAAGTAGGTACTAGTAGGCACTAGGCACAATAGCATGCCTTTAGCTGCCCTAGCATCATTCATTGAATTCCAAACATGTTCCGTTCTGAACTCCATATCCTCTGTGTAGTTTGACAGTGACACAACGAATGGTTTACTTCCTCCTCCACTGTCTGATACACATGAAACACCAACTGATACATATTAGCTTTCTTTTAGTCTAGTTCTCTTATGTAAGAATGGATCCCATGCAGCTATCAAAGCGAAGGACAGTTTTCTTGTTCCTTTTGACCATATTGACCAGCGGGGGAAATCTTTCTTCTCTCTTAAGACTCCATCTTTGTGTCCTTCCCAAATCCACTTGTTTCTTCTCTATTTGAAGATGATACTTTTTGCTTATATAGTAGCCCAAGAAATTCAGCTCTTTCATCTCCCAATCTTGTAGATCCTTCGGATATTCACGTCCTATAGAATCCCGGTTCCTATTCTTTGTATATCTAGCCAATTACTGCTATTTGCTGGCTGGATATGCAGTACTTAGTATTCCCCTAAATCTTTTACCAGCCTTAGTTTTGCAGCTAGCTTTGGTTACAATGTTCTCCTTCCTTCCAGCTGCCTGTAATAGTGCCTGGATTTTGCATCAATAGGTTCACATAATCTTTTATATGGAATCTAAGTTTTTTTTAGGAAAATGCTAACCAGGCTGGTATTTCTGCTACAGTTCTTTTTGATTGTGAAAATATGTCCCTTGTGCCTAACTCAAAGACCATATAAAGAGACACAACCTATTTCGTCAATCAATGCGGGATGTTAGAGTGGGTTAGAGCCCCCCACAGTGGTTGAGGGAATGGGTTATGACCTCCTTATAATGGTCTTGGGCAGTGTTCAAGAAAGCGGTCGCTTTTTCGCTTTAAGCGAGAAGCGAAGCAAGGCGGAAAGTCAGCCGCTTCCAGTGTTAGAAGCGACGCAGGTACGATAAAGCGGGCACTACAGCCCTAAAAGCGTGAAGCGGAAGAAGCGCGGGAAGCGGTCTCTTCTTGAATTTAATAGCCTACCCGTGTCTATTTCACTTAAAACACCCAAAAACCTATTCTGTTCAGCAAGTCTTTCTTCTTCTTCAGTTCTTTTTCTTCAACATTACAACAAACAAGCTAGGGTTTTTCTTCTTCTTCTTCAACATTACAACAAAAAGAGGACAACTTTCAAGTTTCAAGACTCGAGAGGTATGTTTTTATTTTCATTCAATCCTTTTTTTTTTCTTTCTAAACGTCCAAATAGCGCCGAAATGCTAGGGAATTTTTTCTAGAAATTTTCTGCCCCGTTTCTGCCCATAATCTGGCCAAATTTCTGCCCAAATTTCTGCCAAATTATATATTTCTTCCCAAACTTCTACTTTGTCCCAAGTTGATGAAGAAGATGTAATTGAACAAGATGACGAGCAATATAATAATGATACTGGAATACAAGAGTTTGACAATCTTGTAGAAGAATATGATGCTCATTTTGTGGTTTCATTGATGTTGCTCTTGCCAATCTTGAAGAATAGGATGCCTTTTTGTGCTTTAATTGATGCTACTCTTTAGTTTTTTAATTCAAGTATTGAACATGTACTTACAATTCATGTGTTGTCTAGGCCATACTTTTTTTTTTTAAAATTCCACTTCACTTCAAAAAAGCGGGCGCTTCGCTTCTCGCTTTTCGTGAAATGGGGTTGTCGCTTTTTCTCGCTTCACGCTATTTTGAACACTGGTCTTGGGCGATCCTCACCTGTTGAGCTAGTTTTTGGGATTGCGTTAGAACCAAGGTCCATTTCTTGTTATGGTATTAGAGTCAGACTCATCCCAAGTGTTTGTTTATCTTATGTTAGGCCCCATATTATATTATTCATGCTCCAATTGTTGGGATTGGACGTGTGGGGGCGTAAGAGTGGGTTAGAGTCCCAAAGAAAAGACTTTTGAAATATGTGGTCCTAAAAGCTTAAGGGGCAAAAGCTTTGTGGGGCCATAACATTTGCGTGGTTATAAAAGCTTCTCATTACGGGTAAAGTGGTTAAAATAAAAAGTTCAAAGTTAAATTGTCCAAATATAGAAATGTGTAATTTTTTTGGAACGGACTAATAAGGAAAGTGTCATTTGAATTTTTTTTTTTGAATTGGTAACTATTGTATATATTAATAAACATCAGTACATAGGTTGCACTGAAAACCAAATTTACACGAAGAGGATAAGTGGATGTTCTGATTTGAAGCCTAGCAATATCCTAGTATGTCTATGATTGTCACTGTATCTTCTGTGTAAATCTGTTTACACCAAAAACAAAAAAGAAGAATACAATTGAGTTTGTTCTTCTGTACTGGGTTGCTTTTGTTTTCAAAATATCTAGCGTTCCTTTCCTTCCAAACTGTCCACCAAATATAGGCCGGGACAGTCCTCCATCTATCTCTACTAGTTACTTCAGCTCCAGCTTCTTCCCAGCTATAAAGAACATCTTTGAGTCTGTGTGGCATTGACCATGAAATACCCCTAAGGCTAATAAAGATTTTCCATAGTTTCTGTAATCTTGCAATGTAGAAATAAATGGCTGACAGTTTCAGCATTTTCCCCACATAGAAAACAAATTGAACACAGAGAAATTCCCCTTTTTATAAGTTATCCTGTGTTAAAACCGCCTCCTTTGCTAGTAGCCAAGTGAAGCATGCTACCTTGTACGAAATATTTGTTCTCCATATATGTTTCCAAGGCCATGCTTCTACCTGTTGATTCTTGTTCAAAATCTTATATGCATCCTTCACATGATAAACCCCTCTGTTGTGCCTTTGCTACCAAAGTTAATCAGACCCTTCCTGTAGTCCTTTAAATTCTTCCAGCTCTTTGTAAAGGTCAGCTAATCTTGTTATCTCTCAGTTGTTTAACTGTCTTCTGAGGGTGAGTTCCTATCCATGATGACTCGTCATATCAGCTATTGTCCTATGTTGGTTTTGTGCTAAATCAAACATATCGGGATATATTTCCTTTAAGCTTCCTTGTCCTAACCAGTTATCATTCCAGAAAGATGTGTTCCTTCCGTTGTTCACTCTTATAGAAGAGTGATTCTTCATTATAGGCCAAAGTTCTCTGATGGATTTCCACACTTACACCATATGAAGTTCTGACTTTTTTTGACACCCAGTTATTTTCCTCACGATACTTAGCTTTGATCACTTTGCCCCATAAAGATTGTGGTTCTTGAGAGTATTTCCATAGCCATTTCATTCTAAGCCTTGCTGTGATTCTTCAAATTCCTTATTTCTAAACCACCTTGTTTTTTAGCCCGTGTTAGCATCTTCTATTTAACTAAATGGAAGACCCTTTTCTCCTTATTACTTTGTCAAAGGAATAATCTTCGTAGTTTGTCCAATCTCTGTAAAATGCCGGCAGGAATTGGAAACAAAGACATCATATAAGTAGGAAGTGAGTCTAATACTGAGTTGATAAGAACTAGCCTACCCCCCAATGATATGTATTGCGATTTCCATCTTGTCAGCTTCTTCTCACACTTTTCTATGACTGAATTCCAGAGTTCTTTTGATTTGGATTTTGCACCAAGAGGCATCCCAAGGTAAACAGTTGGTAGGGATCCAACTTCTCCTCCCAATATCCGTGACAGTTGCTCCATGTTGTTAGCTTCATTTATGGGGAAAATATTGCTCTTTCTCCGGTTGATGTGTAATCCCGAGACTCCCTCAAATAAGACCAAAATGGTTCTTAGGAATCTAAGTTGTTCCTTTTCAGCGTCACAGAATACTAGAGTATCATCAACATATTGGAGATGTGTGATCTCTAGATTGTTTACCCCACTTTTGTTCACCTAAAAACCTTTCACCCATCCACTGACTTTAGCCGTTTTGATCATGTTGTTCAGTCCTTCTATGGCTATAATAAATAGAAAGGGAGATAAAGGATCACCTTTTCTTAGACCTCTGTGTGATTGGAAAAAACTTTTAGGAGATCCAATTATAAGAATGGAGAATTTTATAGTGGATATGCAAAATTTCATCCATCTTTTCCATTTCTGCCCAAAACCCAATTGTTCTGACATTATAAGAAGGAAGTTCCAATTGACATGATCATATGCCTTCTCAATATCTTATTTGCATAAAATTCCAGGTTCTTTCTTTTTGATTCTTGAATCCACAACTTCGTTGGCAATCAACATTGCATCTATTATTACAACAACAACAACAACGACCCAGTATATTCCCACAAGGTGGGGTTTGGGGAGGGTAATATGTAGACAAGCCTTACCTCTACCCGAGAGGGCAGAGGCTGTTTCCAATCGACCCCCGGCGATTGCATCTATTATTATGAAAGCCATTTGTTGAGCATCAACAATTTTCCCTACCACTCTTTTTGAAGTCTTTCTGTCGTCTCTCAATTCTTTCGCACCTGTCTTCTTTGGAATCAAAGCTATATATGTTGCATTGAAGCTTTTCTCAAACATCTCCTGAGAATGGAAGTTGTTAAAAGCCTCCATGATGTCTTCTTTCAAAATGTCCCAACACTTAATGAAAACACCCATTGTGTATCCATCCGTACTTGGGGCCTTGTCACTTGCACATATCTTCAGACGGCTCAAAACTTCTTGTTCCTCAAAGTTACTCTGTAACGACTCCCTCCCTGCTTTAGAAATTCTTGGACTATTTTCGAAGCTAACCGTTGGTCTCCACTCTTCAGGTTCAGTGTATAACCCCTTGTAGAATTCAACGATCTCGTTCTCTATTCTGTCTGGTTCCTCGACTACTTCATGTTGAATCAATAGTTGATCAATGTTGTTATTTCTCTTGTGTGCATTGGCAGTACGATGGAAAGTTTTTGTATTTCTGTCCCTTTCTTTGAGCCACAAAGCTCTTGATTTCTATCTCCATGCACTTTTTCGTTCTTGAGTTGTTCCTCAATCCCCATTAGAGTAGCTGCCTTCCTTACTGATTCCTCATCTGTCAGCGCTCTTAGTTGTTGTGTTGCCTCAAAACCTGCGAGTTGACTCAGCAGTTTTGATTTTTGCAATCCCAAATTACCTTCACAACTTCTGCTCCATTCTTTTAGCTTGCCCTTGAGAGCTTTTAACTTGCAAGCTAAAATGTAGTCTGGTCTTGCTGTGAATTCAAAAGATATCCACCATTCTCTAATTTTGTCATCAAAATCTTCCACATTCAGCCACCAATTTTCAAACTTAAAGTATGATTTAGCTTGTTCCAAGGTACCACAGTATAGAGCCACAGGTGAATGGTCAGAAATGAGCCTTTGTTGGATAGTTTGCTTGATGTTTCTGAAGCTTTCGTCCCATTGTGCTGAAATGAGAAATCTATCAATTCTTGAAGTTGTTGTATGATTGTCCCCTTTGAACCAAGTATAGTAGCCTCCTTCAAGTCTAAGATCTATCAACTCCATATCTTCTATAAAATCCGAGAAATCCGTCGTCGCTCTGGACCTTCTTGAACAATCCTTTTTTCAGAAGGATACCTTGTAACGTTAAAATCACCACAAACTACCCACGGACCTTCCATCAATCCCCTCATTGCACTGATTTCTCTCCATGCTATTTTCCTTTCTATTATGCAATTAGGGGTATACACTCCTGTTACGTGACATTGAAAATTCTGTAAAAGAGCCTCGAACTTGCAGGTCAGAGTGTATGCTCCAGTTTGCAACACCTCCCCTTTCCATACTCTGCAACCCATAATAACAAAATCCCCCCTCTCGTGCCGCTAGCTTTTACACTTGCATACCTCATTCATTTTCCACCCCATATTTGTTTGACTATTTCCTTGATATCCCCCTCCACTTTTGTTTCTTGCATGCATATAATGTCTGCCCTCCAATTCTGCACTTGACTTTTATGATCTCCCTTTTCTTCTTGTCGTTTAATCCCCTTACATTCCAGGAAATTACTTTGATCTTCATATTGGAATGATTGATAGATCTCTTCCCCTGCTCCTTTTCCCCCCGCTCTTGAATTTGACATCAAACGAAGTTAAGCCTTTTAATTCCAATAATCCTTTGAACCTTTGTTTCTTCACCTCCAACTATGTCTCCACCCTTCTAACCTGTTTGTAGCTGTCAATTTGCATTAACAACTCCAATGCTTCTTCTTCATGGCCTTGAAAATTTATTCCAAACATTTTCCCCAATTTGATCATATTTTGACGGACCCATAGTGTTGCATCCATGTCTTTATCCATTAATGGGTTATGTTGTTGAACTGCTATATGAGTCACCTCCTCGATTTCCCAATGTTGGATAGAGCTGAAGTGCTTTAGTTGTTGTCGTCACAGTACTTCCAGCTTGATCTTCCCCATATTTGTGTTTATGATATGCTCCCGTGCCTTCTATTCCAATCTTGCCGTCTTTGCTCCGTCTTTGGCTGACCGCAACTATAAGGTGTTGCCTTTGGCATATTTCCAAGGTTTGCATTGTAGATTAGATCCCCTGGATTGGACTCTTTTGCCTTCAAGTAAGAAGGGCCTCCCATTTCCTCTACATAAGGCTTTAGCCTAATTTCATCAGAGAACTCCTGTGATAAATCATTAAAAATGACATGAGCAACCAAATCCTATGACTACGATTAGCCTAATTGCATTATGGTGCATTCTACTTGATCGTTCAAGTATCTCTCTGGTTCAAAGCATTGTTCTTTTTCTAGCATATTCAGCTCAAATCTTGCCGGTCTTTCAGCCCAGATTGGGATGAAAAATTTGATCCTGTCTCTTTCAATCCCAACCTCATTAGGAATCTTTCTGCCATCACCAACAATTTTAATTCTGGTCCACTTAAGATGATTTTTGAGACCGGTTTCTTCTTCAGTAGCTATTCATCCCAACAGAGATCTCCTATTTCTTTGAAGATCTTTTGTGACCATAGATGTAAATGAATCCCCATGGCTCTAATCCAGCATGTTTCCACCATTTGTGAGTTTGGAATGCATCCAGCAGTATGGTTCCACCATTCCAGATGAAGCTTGAATTTTCTCCATCTCCAGTCTCTTTGCAAAATCTGCTCCGCCATGTATCTCTTTGGGAATTCAAAGAGAAACATGTTTCCGGTGATTTCATACATGTTGACTCCATATGCTTTGATCCATGAAGCACTAGCCCATCGCCTTATGTCTGCTAAAGTGGGTCTCTCATTGATTTCTTTTCCGAAAAACCCGATAATGCATCTTTTAAGTAGACCAGTGTCCTCGCTTCCTGTCAGTTCAACAACTGAAATATTTCCATTGTTTATACTAACCTTTGCCTCTTGAAGGGTATTGGATTGTCATTTACTCTCCTTAATAGCTTTGACATAAGGGTAGTTGTCCACAGTTATTCTGGGTGGGGCTATCGGATTCATGTTGGGGGTCTGATATATGAATCTTTCTATCTTAACTGCTATGTCTTTCCATCCTGCATTCACAGCTAACTCTGGGATTATAATAACTGACCTCCCTTCTCCCTTCAGTGACAGAATACTCACGTATCTTCCATGAACGTTAAATTTCCTAGTACAGAAATATTCTGTCATTTGACCCTTGTACTTCCATCGCTTCACTAAATTCATTTGATCTGTCGACGCTTCTTTAAGTACAAAGCAAACCCATTCCATAGCCTTTCTACCCATGGATGAACGCCTCATCATGTTGTGGCTTCTCTCCACCCATTCGAACCATATGTCTTTGTTGGAATTCCATCTGGTGATGTCAAACGATTTGAATCCTGCATTGAAATATATCCTGTTATCTCCCATTTGGTAATAGACCAGCTTCTCTGATTAGGATTTATATGAAATGTTTGGTAGTTATCACAATAAGCTAAATAGGTAAGGAAATGCCGAAATCTGAACAGAAAATAATTGGTGCCCTGCCACCAGAAAAATATCAAAAGTTGTCGGAAATCAGAAAAAAATTGGATGGATGTGGTCGGAATAACCCCGTGAGAAGTCTGTCCTTAAAGAAAATTTTGAAAAAAGGTCGGGGTTAGCCGCACGTGCCGGCGCTTGGCGACTGGGGTCGCCGGAAGATCCGCCCGTGGCGGCGTGTGAGTGGTGATCTGCCGGAAAGAAAAAGAGTGTCTGATCGGAATTCAGTAGGGAGCCGGTGGTGTTCATGAAACCTCAAGAATCCATGTTCTCAGGCTCCTCGGGGAGTGTGCTTGAGAGCTTCAGAAAGTAGAGAGAAATTTCTTAGTATCAAAGCAGCAGCAAAAAAATGATCCCAATCTTGCATGTTCCTTCTAAATGAGAGGTCCCATACTACCCCTCCTAAATTGAAACGGAGGGAGTAACTTTTGTTGATGTTTGGGCAAAAAATAACCTTTGTACTAGAAATATACCAAAAAGTAGACCTACAAAACTGTATGGTTTTCTACGAACCTCACTCAATCTTCTATACATAAAGAAACGTCAGGGGTACACCAAAAGAAAAAGGAATAAGAGAATACTCCTCAATTGTACAAAATTCATCTCTACACCCTCTGAAGCGCTCTTATTTCTCTCCCCAGACGACTTGTGTGAATGTTAGTGGAGCAACTATCCACGCCCCGTGTCTTCTCTTTCTTCTACCATAATTCCAGATTAACATCTTTGCACAATGCTTGGCATCACCCAAAGTATTCCAAACCATCTCAGGAGCAGCCTCGAAGCTATTGGATTGTGCAAGAAAATGTGTTAAGTACATCAAAATATGGGACACCTGATGGTGTTCGTTATATGCAAGGATCAGTTGCCTTCGAATGATGTATATAACGCAACAAATGATCTGAGCAAAGAAGAATAATATGTGGACTTGCTTCTGTTTCACTCTTTTTTATTTTCTGCAAGGAATATTTAGAGCAGTCTAAATATCATTAAAATGCAACTAGATGTGAAGTAGTTGAAAAGAATGAAAACAATGGCAAAGACAAGCTGGTATTTATTGTAATGTGTTTGCACATCAGTTGAAGCATAACACACTGCACTTATTCTCATTCTCCAGTGCAACAAATTCAAATCCTGCTTGTGTATGTCAATATATTGGCTTCAGTATGAAAGTGCAAAAGACTTATCTTTGATTCTTGGATGCTAATATCTTTGCAGTTGCGAGATTGGCTGGACTTATCGCTTAACCATTCAGTACCATCTTCTTTGTTAATCCTTTCCAGGTAATTCCATTCCCTGTTTTTAGGATCTTGTGATTTAGACTATCAACTGAGTATGTTTCCGTGTTATCTTATGCTCGTCAGAGCCTTCACAGTATCAGGCAAAGTAAAACCAGAGGAAGCTGTTCAAGCTACACTTTCATCACTGCCAGATGAGGTGGTGGACACTGTTCAAGTTACATCTATGCCATCTGAAGATTCTCTTGCTGAAAGGAAGAGAAAGCTTGAGTTCTTAGAAATGGAAGAAGAGCTCATCAAGGTAAAATCTTGTTTTTGAATTTTAGGGGTCATGAAACCTCATTATAAATTTAAACCTTTGGGAAGAATTCATATTGTTCAAGTTTAGAATACTGTTTCCAGAATTCATTAGCAATATTTGAAAGACGAATTGTATTTTCAGTTTTTACTACTTTACTCCAAACTGAATGTCCTTGGTTAGTGAGTTAGAGAAAATGTATATTTTTCTGATAAGACAGTTCTATAGTGCTACACGCCACAAATAAATTATATAGGATTTTCCTAAAAAGTGTTCTTAGTTTAACCTTTTCATTTCCGTTTTGTTAAGAGAGAAGTTAAGCAGTTGGCTCAATGTTTGACATCACTGTTATTTACAATTATGTTATTGAAAACTTAAGATAGACTAGCGACCAGGAGGATAATATAAAATCCTCTTTTTCACTTGCTTGATACACTTGCTAATCCTTCCTTAACCCAATTCATGTCCAATTCCTTCTTCAAGCATATTTTTTGCCTTTTGGGTGCAAAATTTTAAATGTACATATTACAGTGTCAGCTTTCAAATGTTATAATTATGTGATGTTGATTGAAGATAACTGTTGACCATTTTGAAACTTACCTCTGATTTCGTGGCATTGGTAGTATAAGTATCTTCGTTGAAGGAAAGAACCATGTACATTTGAGGAATAGCCTCTCATTCCTAGTCTCTTTATGGTGCATCCATGGAGTTACAGTGTGTAGTGTGTACAGAAGATTGCATCTCGTTCATAGAGAATCATATATGCTGTAATTCTGTACCTCTCAGTATACTGCTTGTATACGTGTGACTTTCCCATTATTTAATGAAATTATTTACCTTATCAAAACTACTGTGTGTAGACTACACTAATTCTGAAGTCATTGCTTTTAGGAGGAGGAAGAGGAAGAAGAAGAAGAGCAGGCTAAGATGAAAGAAAAGCAAAAGGATGTAGCTTTGGAAGAGATGACTCTTGCAACAGCTAAAGAAGCAGAAGAACTAAAGAAAACCAAAACTTTGGATCAACAAGAGCAGCTTTGTGAGCTTAGTCGTGCATTGGCTGTTTTAGCATCGGCTTCAGTACGTATTGGGATGGAGTTTTTCTTTTGTAAATTGGATCTTTGCTGATCATGTTCTGCTTTGTTGCTTATTCTTTCAGTCTGTAAGCCTGGAGCGTCATGAGTTTTTGAGACTTGTCAAGAAAGAGGTAATATATCATTGCTTGAGCTATTACCATTCTGAAATATCGTAACATGCCTGATAAGAAATTTAAGCAAAAGCGAACTGTCTCCCTAGACTTCATGCTAGATCTAGTTAATTCAGTTCTTTGTTTTCTGCTTGTTGTTTTGTTTAAAGAAACTAAACTGGAGAACCTGCTTTTTGAAGTCAGATTATTTTGTTTATCATTATTTAAATAATATGAATGTTTATTACTTCTCTTTCCGGTTTGAAGGGGTTGCATTGTTTATTAGTTCAAGATTGCTAAATATTGAAGTTTGTATCAATTTCCTTTTGAGAACTTAAATCGCAATTCGCTTATTGTGGCCTTGGTTGTAAGGGGAGTTGTATGAGTTTCTCCTAATTTCCAATAGCTTAGTGATTCTGATGAAGTTTCTGGAATGTTCATCAATGGGACTTGAATTGTTCCTCTGATATCTGATGCCACCAAAGTTTGTTATCTTTTGCTTGTTTCAGTATCTTATATTTGTAAAATGTTTTCCATTGACGATCTTAAGATTATACTGGGCATTTTCTAAAGAGCTCTCGTAATAACATCTTTTGGTCATCGGCATTATGTGAGGCTTAATTAGTACCATTTTGGAGTCGTTTGGTTTGAGTAAGGCTTATGCCCGGATAAGTTATACTGGTATAAGTTATGCTGGGATAAGTTATGTTGGGATTAGTTATGCCGAAATTGTTTTTTATCCATTGTTTGGTATGTTGTAGTAAATATGATAATTGCATAATTTTATAAGAAGAATGTTTAAGTTATACGGGTGTTAATTACCCCACCCTCTATAAGGTATAAGTTATCCCATTGTTAATTTTAATCCTAGGATAACTTATACTTAGTTTGCTAACCAAATGAAGTATTAAGGTGGTATTAACTTTGTATACCAACACTATACCTTCTTATACCTCATATCAAACAACCCTTAAAGTATTATGCATAGATATCTGGTGATGGTGTACTCTAAAATTATTGCGTTTTGTTATTTTGATCTTTCAGCATCAGCCATGTTATTTTATGTCTCTATTGGTTTTCCTTCTTCAATTACTCAATGCACCTTGTTTATGGGTAGCTATCTTTTCTAGGATTCTAATTGGGGCATGTTCAATCATCAATGTGATAGATTACAAACTTTAAAAGAGCACACTACACAGGTTTTGGACAGTAGAATCTAATTGGGTATGTGTTTGGGTACCCAACCTGCTTGCTTTGCTGTTCTTTTAGGTCTATGGCAGCATTTAACATAATTTCTATTATTTAAAGACAAATGTGGTACTACCATAAGGAGGATGGAGGATGGAGGATAGTTTGGAAGCTTTAGAACTTTCATATGACACTTTGTTTGTTCCTTGACTGCTTTCAGTCACCTTGTCCTCTTGCAATCATATTAATCATATTCATAGTTGTTTTGCTACTGTGGCTGTAAATTCTTTTGACAGCATAGTGTGTATGTAGCTAATACAATGGAAACACTACAAATTCAACGTTGAAGCTATTTTTGTTTTGATAATTACAGATAGAGTTGTACAATAGCATGGTGGATAAAGGGGGCCCTGAAGGTGAAGAAGAAGCCCGAAAGGCATATAAAGCTGCTAGGGAGGAAGACACTGACCACACTAAAGAACGGACTGTGGACGATAAAGTTTCATCAGCACTTATTAACAAGGTAAAGCTGATTATCCTAGGAATATTTAGCTGGGGCTTTAAAATTGCACCAATTCTTGATTTCTTTTTTGCATTATAGTTGCAAGATTATGCATGAAAACTCATATACCTCCTGTAATTACCACTCAACAGGTTGATGTAATGCTCCAAAAACTTGAAAAGGAAATTGATGATGTGGATGCCAAGATTGGTAATCGTTGGCGGTTACTGGATAGGTATGTATATAGAAGCTAGTAATATGGGCTACAAATCGCGCTCGAGGTACTATCTAAAAATTTAAAAAGAGGCAGCAGTTCTACTTTATCAAAAAAAATAAGAGAAAAAGCCAAGGAAAATAAAAGAGAGAAAGTTCTACTTTATCAAAAAAAAAAAAAGAAAAAAGAAAAAAAGAGGCAGTTCTAAACAATCTGAACAGTCTCTATTTTTCACCGAGTTTAATGAACTACTACTGCCACTGCTCAACATTTTTTTGATAAGGTAAATTGTAATAATAAAAGGGAGGAACACTCCTGTATACAAGAAGTATACCAAAAAGTAGAGAATTTACATTACTGCCACTGCTCAACATAAAAGAGATAATAACAAGTTTGCAAGTGAACATTGAGGTTTTGTATCCCAATATATACCTGTTCTGCCAGCTTGTTCATTTGAAGTAATTTCAGCGTTATCACCTGTGAGCTATCAATTTACTGTTTTCATGTACATGTTAATATCATGAGGAAAGCCAATGGTTGGAGGAGTTCTCATTAGCCACTTATAGTGGTTGTGGTAGATAATGTAGTGTATGGAGTGTCTTTCGCAGTGTTAAAAATAGCGTGAAGCGAGGAAAAGCGACAACCCCCATTTCACGAAAAGCGAGAAGCGAAGCGCCCGTTTTTTTGAAGTGAAGTGGAATTTCTTTTTAAAAAAATTAAAATAAATACGGTATAGACAACACATGTAATTGTGAGTAAATGTTCAATACTTGAATTAAAAAACTAAAGAGTAGCATCAATTGAAGTACTAAATGAGCATCATATTCTTCTACAAGATTGTCAAGAGTAGCATCAATTAAAGCACGAAATGAGTATCCTATTCTTCTACAAGATTGTCAAATTCTTGTATTCCACTATCTTTATTATATTGCTCGTCATCTTCTTCAACTTCATCTTCTTCATCAACTACAGATGAAGTAGCTCCCTGTTTTCCCTTCCTCTGTGAACTTGAGTTGAGGTACACCCCCTCTACCTCAAACCATAAATCCTCTCCCCAATTCCACGCGCCTTCGCAACATAACCCCAAGTGATACCAGAAGTATCATCAAATAATTCTTCATCTGCATGATCTTCCCAGACTCCAGTTAGCCATTCATTAGCATCATCGATGTTGTCCAAACTAATTGGATCTATTACGTTGCGAGCATTCTAACGATGCCTCAATGTTCTATTGTACTTAACGAAGACTAGATCATTGAGACGCTTCAAGGTTAGGTTGTTCCTCTTTTTGGTACGAATCTGCAAATAATAAGTAATCAGTAAGATTAGGACAATTGAGATATAATTTAATTATCTCAATATGCTAAATCTTTCTTATTAGTTCTTACATGCTCAAACACGCTCCAATTCCTTTTACACCCGGATGAGCTACATGTTAGACTTAGAACCTTGATGGCAAACTTTTGTAAATCTGGAGTGGAATGACCAAATTGCTTCCACCATTCAACTGTAGAAATAGAACAAATTTTCAAAACATAATATTGATAAAGAAATAACTTGTTAACTATAAAACAACATATAAGTACTCGCTCACCTGGTGACTTTGTCGTTCTCTGTCTAATGGCCATGTTTTTTCCTAAAAGTTGTTCAGCATTCCTATAAATACTAAATTGCTCTGTGATTTTATCTTGCACAGATTCTTCATGTATCAACTTCTCTATGCATTCATAGTATCCACTCCACAAAGGTTCATCTCCTAGAATCCTCTTTTCATTGGCATAAAACAGTTTCGGGTTCAAAACAAGCCGCGCTACATGCAAAGGGCTATGAAGCTTACTATCCCACCTTTTATCTATGATCTCAAGGACTCTTTTGTATTTTCTTTGATCACTAAAGGAGTCTTGAATAACCTCCTTTGCCCTATCAATTGCTTCGTACAAGTAGCCCATTGGTGTCCTTTGCTCCCCATCCACCAAACGAAGCACTTTAACTAAAGGTCCACCAATCTTCAATGCATGAACCACATTGTTCCAGAGTGAAGTAGAAAGTATAATATCTGCAGATTCTGTCCCTCGAGCTTCCCTTCCATAGGCACTGTAGTGTACTCATTTGAAACAAACAACTTCTTCAAATTGCCTTTTTCCTCATACATCCTAGCCAAAGTCAAGAAAGCAGTAGCAAATCTTATCTTTGCATGTTTCACCAAGCTTCTTTGTTTAGTGAATCTCTTCGTCATGTTCAATAATAAAGGCCTTTGAACAATATAGGAATGCACTCTAACTGCTTGATTAAAGATAGTACTGAAGGGTCTTTCTTGAAAATATTACCAAAGATCAAATTAATAGAATGTGCTGCACACGGAGTCCAATAGATATGCGGGTATGCAGCAAACATCAAATCACCAGCTTTAACAACCAGCTTTAACATTTTCACTGGCGTGACAACTTGAACAACATTTTCTACTCCAAATAGAGTCTATTGTACTCTTGAACAAGAAGTACATTTTGGTTGAATCAGTCGAAGAGTCGCTTGAATCAACGGACTCAAGAAACATGTTTCCCTTAGGAGAATTCACCAAGATATTGATGATCATATTTCCATTTTTCACTGTCTACTTATCCATCATAATAGAACAACCAAGCTTGTCCCATTCTACTTTGTGCTCCTCAACGATTTTGTTCACCTCTGCCACCTCTTTTTGTAGATATGGCCCACTAACTTCATAATAAGTTGGAGGCTTCATTTCTGGGCCATGTTGGCATACGACCTCAATAAAAACAGCAAAAATGTCAGTATAATTAACACAATTAAAAGGAAGACCTGCCTCATACATCCATCGGGCAAAAAAGGTTACTGCACGGTCCTTCAAAATCGCTTTTGCATCAACTTGAGGATTGCCACTTTTTCCTCACTTTTCTCTAGATTTTTGCGGGAAGTAACAATCTATAGGACCTTTGGTCTTGCCAGTAGATCCACAACTAGAAGACATTGGTGGAAGCATCATTCCCGCTTTTGTGATTTTGGTGGAAGCGACGAAGCATCGTCACCTTCTTCTGTTATCATCATCGTCATCATGGTTATAAAGTTCCTGTTCATGAATCATTTGAGTCTTTAACTCTTTCTTTTTATGAAGGTATGTTTTCAATTCTTCATTCACATGACCCGGAACTTGACAAGATGCGATATTTGGATCACCACTGATTAGGTGCGCTTTTTGACGATAGATTCCTCCATTTGTAATTTTATCACAAAAAGACATGTAATGGCCATCTTGTTGGTCTCGCTAGCTCTTGCCGTGTAAGCCCAAGCCGGGTCTTTCCTATCTTCTTTTGGCGCCATTAAAATATCAACTACATAACACATAAGAAAGGCAATAAGAACTAAGAATAAAAAATATATAATTTGGCAGAAATATGGGCAGAAACGGGGGCAGAAATTTTCTGGAAAAAATTCACCAGCATTTCAGCGCCTTTTGGACGTTTAGAAAGAATAAGAAAAAGAAGAAGAAGAAGAAGAAGAAAGAAGAAGAAGAATGAATGAAAATAAAAACATACCTTTTGAAACTTGAAAGCTGTTGTTGACTTGTTGTAATGTTGAAGAAGAAGAAGAAAAACCCTAGTTTGTTGTAATGTTGAAGAAGAAGAAGAAAGACTTGTTGGTTTTTTGAGGAAGAAAGGGCTTCTTTAAAACCCTAGTTCACGTTGCTGTTGAAGAATGACAAAAAAGAACTGGATTTTGGGTCTTTTAATTGAAAAAGACACGGTTGGGCTTTTATTTCAAGAAGCGACCGCCTCTTCCGCTTCTTCTACTTCTTCCGCTTTTTAGGTAGTAGCGATCGCTTTTCAGTACCTGCATCGCTTTTGGTACCGGAAGCGCCTGACCCTACGCTTCGCTTCGCTTCTCGCTTAAAGCGAGAAAGCGAGCGCTTTTTTGAACACTGTTTTTTCGTTTCAGAAAATCATGGCATCGGCCATCGGGTGCAAATGCCAGATGAGTAAATTTGGTGTATGTCAATGCATGTGTGCGTCCTGTATCTTTGGTTAACGCAGAAATTGGTATCCTTCTCTTTTATGATCGGGCTAAAACTAAAATCTTTGTATTTCATAATAACTCGTTTCTCTAGCTGAACTATCAGCCATATAAAAAAGAAAAAAATTCCTCCATGGAGATCTTGTTTATTGTTTCTCCTATATTACTTTCTGCTGCTTTTAGTTTCTACTTGGAAGTTAAGTGGAGAATGAAGGTAAGTCTTTTGCATCCTGCGGCAGGGATTATGACGGGAAAGTCACTCCAGAAGAGGTGGCATCTGCTGCTGCATACCTCAAGGATACATTGGCTAAGGAGGGCATTCAGGAGCTCATAGCCAACCTTTCCAAGGACAGAGGTTAGACATGAAAAGTTATCTGATAATTCTTGTTTCTATCTGTCATAACGTATTTTTTTCCCAACTTTACAACTATACCTCCCAATGTCTGATGTATCTTTTAGGACCTAGGGGGGAACAAAAAAGATAATCTGGCGTAAGAAATTCAGTAAGATTTGGATTGACATTTTGATGTTGGTGATTGCTTGCTGCTCGATGAAACAAAAGAGATATCTTGTTGCTGTACTTATCAAAGCAAAAAATAGTAATAATAATACTTCCTCTGTTCACAATTTATGTGAAAAAATTGTGAACTTGTTTGACTGGGCACGAAGTTTAAGAAAAAATAGAGACTTTTTGAATATGTGGTCCTAAACTAGTGAAAAAGGGGCCCAGAGTATTTGTGTGGTGATAAAAACTTCTCATTAAGGGTAGAATTGGAAGTTTAAACTAAATTATTTTCAAATTTAGAAAATGTTTATTGAACGGACCAAAAAGGAAATACTTTCGCTGGAATGGGGGGGAGTAATAAGGAAAAAAACAAAAGATATAACTTGTTACTGAGGGTGTGTTTGGTACGAAGGAAAATGTTTTCCATGGAAAATGTTTTCCTAGAAAATGTTTTCATGGAAAATGAGTGATTTTATCACTTATTTTCTCTTGTTTGGTTGGTAAGTGGAAAACATTTTCCGGAAAATATTTTTTATGTTTGGTTAGAGAGTAAAAAATAGTTTTTTTAGAATTTTTTTTTTGCAACTCTCCTACCCCTCCCCCACCCCTCCCCTTCCCGAAGTCTCTAAAAATTGACACAATCTAAAGGAACTAATGTGATGCTTTACTTTTTAACGCAAAAATCGCATATTTCCGAATCGGTAAATTTATAATTTCTAAACCCGTAAACTTCCGAACTCATAATTTTGGAACTTGTAAAATATTGAGTCTTTAAATGATAAATAATAAAATTAAAAACTGAAAAATATATTTTAAAATTTTTTTTGGGGGGGTGGGTGGGTGGGTGGGGGGGTGGGGGGGCTGGGGCGGGGGGGGGGGGGGGGGGGGGCAGTAAATCGAAAAAAAATAAAAATTTAAATTACAAAAAAAAAGTAATTTTTTTTGTGGGGGGGTGTGGAGGGAGGGTGGGGGTGGGGGGGGGGGTAGGGAGTGGGGGTGGGTGGTGCAAAAAAATAAGAAAACAGAAATTTAAAATTATAGAAAAAAAAATTAAGGTAAAAGAAATTTTTTTGCGGGGTGGGGTGGATGGGTAGTAGGGTGGATGGTAACGGAAAAACTGAAATTTTTCAAAAAAAAACTGTTTTTTGGAGAAGGGGTGGGGTGGGTTGGTGAGGGTGAGAATGGTTGAGAAGGAGCTTTGGAAAATGTTTTCCCTTCTTTTGATAAGGAAAACATTTTCCTCCAATTGGAGGAAAATGAATTGATAAGGAAAATGTTTTCCAAAACATTTAAGCCAACCAAACATGGGAAAATTGGAAAACATTTTCCAGAAAATGTTTTCCTTCATACCAAACACACTCTGAGTGTAGTTTAGTAGGGTTTCCAGAGTATTCTTTTAGAGAAACTATATTTGAGATTGTGAAGGCATTTAAGGATGACAATAAAATGACAGGCAACTAGTATTGGTTACTGTGGAAAAGCAAGAATGACGTTTACAATCTGATGTCAAATTGTCCTCCTTTTGTCCAAGAAGGACGGTATGGCTTGCTCAGTTTGTCAAACTAGTTAATTTTGAGTTGGTTGGCATTGGTCATTCATACTGCGGAAGGGAAAGTTTTGTGTAAAAACTATACACAAGTACATAATCATGCAGTTCAAAAACAAATTTTATTTTGAGGACAAGTTTTTTGACTCTTCAAAATAGTAACTGCATCGCATAAATGGGATAGGAGTATTAACTAGTGTCGATTTATTTCCCAGCCAGCCAAAAAAAAAAAAAAAACAGATGCTGTGTCATGTTATAGAGCCCATCAATAGCAGTTAGCAAATAGAACTCTAGATTCTCCTCTATTCATCAGTAGCTAGTAATGGTTAACTGGGATCTCTGGCTATTATAAAACCTCTAAACCTCTATGATAATGATTAGAGGTGGAACAATCCATATTGTGTGACCTGCTCCAATGTTCGAGCTTGTATGGGTTGGATTATTAATAAAATAGTTGATGGATCATACTGAGTTGAACCCAAAAGGAACCATGGAAATTTTGGGTAATCTGTTCAAACAATGTAACCTGACAGATTAAAATCAATGTAGGAAAAAGTCCGTATACAAGCCATATGGCAAAGTTATTAAACTTTACCCTTTTACTTCTTTCTCTTTTGCTTCTTTTCTCCAAAACTAAGTTGAATTTGCTTCTCTTCTGGCTCCTGCCAAAGGCAACTCCTCTACAGGATTGGTAACTCAAAAACGAATTACACTTCTCTGTTTCTATGATCCACCAAAGAGTCACTTGTAAATGTCTTGTGTGTTTATTCTTTTGTTATTAAAAAAATGTAGTCAATTTTTTCTTTTACTATTTCTTGCAAATAAGTTATCTACAATACTTTTCATTAGTAATCCGCTTTTACTGTTATATAGTCCTTTTCTTTTCTTCTAGTCTACATTTTTTTTTGTAAACGCTAAACAGTCCAATCTTTCAGCTTTTCTCTTAATGCTACACATACTAATTTGATATGGAAAGAGTCAATGGTTGAATCTTTTATTACGAAAAATCAAATACTTGTAACTATTTTTACAAAAAGATTGATGTAACACAGTAGTAACTTGTAGTCTTTCTTTTTATATGCTTCAACTTATAGACATGTTTCTGTCATATTTTAACCACTTCCATTAAAGGAAATATACGTTTGGAAAACTGAAGAATGTACATTTGAAAATTTATTTCAACAAGATAAACATTATTATTGTACAAATCACAAATGAAATATGCACATCAATTGGAATAGATTGGAGAATGATTCACCCAATCAGTTAACTAAATACATACACAAAATCATTGCTAGCTTTCACATTCTGTTTACAAAAAGAAACAAAAAGGGAGGGGAAGTTGGGTCATGTTGAGCAAGTTGTGTTTCAACCCATTATTAAGCCATCTTGACTCAACCCATATAAACCCAAATAAACTTTGGCTTGGTAGGTTTAGGACCCGCTTTGACTGACCCAAGTTTAAGTCAACCCGCATTTTGATTCCTCCAATTAAAGATATTTAACAATAAATGGTCATGACTTAAAGCTGCAAGAGAAGGAGATTTCAAGAGTCGGGATGTTTTATCAATTTTAAAGGTAGAAGGAGACTTTAAATAGCAGCTCAATTGAAAGAAGGGTATTCTCCAGTTAGTCTCAAACTTTAAGTTTAATTTCTTGGCTTGGATGGAGTAGCACGATTATCTTTTGTTCTGTGAGTTCCAATTATACATAACAAGCTTCAACTATATCTGGAGATTTAAAGTTAATTTGACTTGCGCTATTATAGTGGTAGTAGTAGAACAAATTTAAGTGATTGATTGTTGAATTAGATCTGGTAAGCATCACGACAAGGCTTGGTTTGAATTTTATAGTGAAATGTTTAAAAATATTGCTGTGCTATTTTAGAAATGTCAAATGTCCCAGAATAGGAGATGTTGATTATAATTGGGACAGAGAACATTATATTATTTGTCTATGATCGATATCCTTAATAATATCATTTTTTCCCTCTTTTGTATTAACTAGTAGTTCGTATATATTGTAACAGAAGGAAAAATCCTCGTCCAAGATTTGGTGAAGTTAGCCAGTGAAATAGAAGATGCTGAAGAGGAAACAACAGAAGAGGAAAAAGCTCAAAAGTAGGGCAATACAGCAACAATTTTGATCAATTTAGTGCTATTCATTTAGTCTCCAACCTTTCCTTTATACTAATATATGTGGGTGCTTGTAGTTGAATTTGGGTGATTGATAAAACAGTTCAGATCCAATTCACAAAAACTAAAATGTGTATGGATATGACTGTGTCAACACACTTAATTGACAAAGCACATTCTTTAACCCAAGCTGTTATAGTTTTTGTATGTCTATGGTGGAAAATATAGCGGTATGATTTATTAGCGGAGTAATTTGAAAATTGGAGGTTTTCCCCTTTGAGTTTAATTCTAAGGTGGCAATCATGGGATGAGTTTGATTATGGTTCGACTTTTTTATAAGGAACTTATCTCGCAGATATCGAATATGGTAATCGAAAAAAAATAATCTGAATTTTGAAAATCATACACTTCACTTTGCATGAATCAAGCCTGTGACGTTATTGATCTTTATGACAAAATCTGGCTTAGATCTTGCTGACCATTTCAGTTATAACAAGTAGCTGGCTCAGATCTTTATGACAAAATCTGGTTTTGATTATTCTGATGAGATGAGGAGATGAGGAGATTTGTATGTACGCTAGTTAACTAACTTGTTTTCCTCGTAAAAAAAATTATTTTTTCATTCAATTGAAATGTCAATTTTTTTGATCCATACCACATATGTAAATTTTACTCTCTTTATAAGTGAAAACCCTTATGAATAGTTATTATACCACAAGTGTATTATAGCATATAAAATTTTGTGTCGAATCAAGCTACAATCATGTTGGGATAGGTAGCACAGTCCTCTACCCTACTCTCATAAGGTTTCTTGTATTTTGTGACTCTTCTCTTAATACCTCCAATTAATGCAACTCAAGATAATTTGATGCTCCAAACTGTGTTTAATAATTCGCCATTGTTCGTATTATCGATGCCCCCAGCTTTTGTAAAAAGTGGAAGGTTTCCACTTTAGTCCATAAATTAGAGGGAGGTTATCAATATACTTTTTATCAGTTAAGTCTTGGTTACAGAGATGTTCAATATCTATATTGGTTGTAGGTAAAAAAAAGGCGTTGGCACATTGACAAGCAACATTTTTCAAATATAAGTATATATATAAGTAATGGAAAAATTACGCTCAAATACAATTGATATCATGATGCTACCAAAATTGGCCCATATTTTTAAACCCTACAAAAACTAGCCCACATTGTATATAATATGTAAAAATTATTTCACCCTTTAGCCCTAACAGTTGCTAACAAGATAAAATGAATGATGAAAAGACTTTCCCTCTTTTCCTTTGTCTTTGTCGCCGCCTCATGATTCTTTCCATCATCCTCTCCATCAGAACCCCTTCCCTTTTCATCTTCTTCCATTACTTTCTATTCCTATCTTTTCAAAGAAAATATTTCTTTACCTATTTCATTTTTTTCTTTGTCACACCACAAAAGATGTATCCTTTGAATTTAAATTGTAGTTTTATATCTGAAAATGCCATCTTCACTGAAGTTCAAAGCTCCATGATATGGGCCATGAATGTCCCTGTGCGTTAAACTCAGTTATGTGAAAAATTTTGAAAGAACAATTTTCGATTCTACTACTGGTTTTCAAAAACATCGACTCGGATATTTTGAATTTTTTTAATTCTAATAACACTATAACTTTGTGCTTCAATTTGGATGGGCGTTAATTAATAATGATATTATTAATTGGTGAGGCAAATTTTTGGTGTTAAATAGAGGTGTGGTGGTGGACATAAGGTGTTTTCCAGTTTAAATTTTGATAATTGGTATTTATACATACTTATACAATATTAGAGAAATTATGTATAATTGTGTATAAATATGTATAAGTGTGTATATGTTTGTATAAATATGTATAAGTATGTATATTTGTGTTTAATGTTATATAAATATAATTTTCTTATTGTGCAATATTGTGTGTATAATTGGCCTCCATAAAAATTTGATACTTTCTTCTTCTTCTTCTTCATATATATATATATATATATATATA
The DNA here is from genome assembly GCA_032618575.1 of Nicotiana noctiflora. Taxonomy (NCBI): domain Eukaryota; kingdom Viridiplantae; phylum Streptophyta; class Magnoliopsida; order Solanales; family Solanaceae; genus Nicotiana; species Nicotiana noctiflora. The sequence continues at coordinate 232,937 of JASVEL010012441.1, read as the reverse complement.
TATATATATATATATATATATATATATATATATATATATATATATATATATTGATTGTACACGTGCAATTAAAACTAAAATTGAAATGTTTGTATTTTATTCTTACTTTTTCTTGGAAAATCCACATATAAAATTAATTTATTTGTATTTTTTTGCTATATTTCAAACTTGCAGTAATTTTTATTTTTATTTTTATTTTTTGATTTCTACAATTTGAAACTTGGGGAAGAAACAAATTAAGAAGATCTTTCAATTACATTAATGGTTCTAAAATACATCTTTATTCTCATTTTATCATCTAAACAGTCTAAGTCTCCTCTAGAATTGTAGATGTTTCTATTGCTTTCACTTCAACACAATTTTACATTACGGAAAGAAAATTCAAATATAAAAGCCTTACGTGTTTTCAAAATTTAAATGCCACTATTGAAGTTGGTTGTTTCAATTGGAATCTATCCGAACCGTATGAACTTATAAAGAAGGAATAATAGCAGTAGTTGGTAGTGCAAAAAGCCTTTTTCGGATCTTAGCCTTTTATCTTTAGGCTATAAATTTGAAAAGCTGTAACTGGGCTAACTAATTGTAATACATGTGTATGAATTGTACTAGTGTGTAATTCCCCCATAAGTAATTGCATATTCAGTAAAATTAATGAACCTTATCTCTAATATAATGAGCTTGTTCAATCAAATTTTGAACCGGTCAAAACAAGTCAAATCAATAAATGGGTCATGATCCAACTTGTCTAATTTGTTTAGCTCAAGCTGAGTCAAATAACAAGTCATAATTCAAATCTCACAAATATAATTTTAGCTTCCCCTCCTTAAATATACTTTTTATTTTAAAAAAAATGAAAGCTATTATATTTTTCTAACTAAATTATTAGCTTAAGTTCTTCCAATATATAATTTTCAATCTCTAAGCCCTCTTTAGTCATAAATTTTGCTAAATATTTTTTAACTTTTTTGGCATATATTCCTGTTTGTCTATAGATTTAATTCATATTTTGGCAAATTTCCAAATCCCAAAACCAGCTAAAGAGCTGTTTTTTGACCAAAAGTATTTCTGTTTGGTTTTTTAAAAAAAAATCAGAAATTGTCCCAAATTTTTGCCTTTTTATAAAAAATTCACTTTCTGTTATTATGACCCAATGAATCCATATCTACCCACTTTTCCTCATTAAACTCACGCGACTTTGCACTTCTCTATAAGTAGAAGAAAACCTTCGCCAAAGTTGCTGTGCCAGTATGTGGCAATCCACTTCAAAGATAAAATTTGAAGGTAATTTGTTAAAATTGGCTAATGTTTATATAAATTTTCTTTAGACTTGTCTTGTATGAATGTTTTTTTTTATTTGAATTGCTTGCTTATGAATTTTGTAATGAGTTATTGGGTATTTTTAATAGTTTTTAGAACTTATGAGTATAAGACATATTTATATTTTTTTCTTAAAAAAAGTTAAGATAACAACAGGCACAAGCAAATTGATCGAAGGGGACCAACGTTTTTACTCCTCCACCGAAGAGCCCTTCTTGCGAGAAGCAGGGGATGTCGTGAACGGTGAGAGATCACAAAGAATTGATCTATTCATAGAATGATCCTATGATCGATATATGATATGTCTTATCTTATTCTTTATTTTATTCTATTTCAAAAAAAAAAAAAAAAAAGATGACTCAACTTGTTAGAGTTGGTGGGACCTATTGGCATACTGCACGTTCCAATAATTTGAGAAACTGGTTATAATAAAAGGGTTTAAAATGTAATTACAGCATTAGTTTCCGCCATCTTCCTTTCTCCCGCAAAATGCAATTTAATCAAAAACTTTCAGCTCCATTACCGCTGCTATGGCCACAAAAGCACAAAGAAACCTCTCAATTTTCTACACTAGAAGACAGTTCACCGTCGCCGGAGACACAGTCGCCGTAACGAGGTCTCTGGCAGCATCGAAGATCGGAAACTTACTCGTCGTCGCTTCAATTGCAAAAGCTTTGACAGCACCAGGAGGAACACGTAACCTAGAAAAATACGACGATTCAATTCCCCTATCAGAAAACCTAGTCCTTCAAATCCTTCGCCGTAACAATTTAGATGCCGCAACTAAACTCGACTTCTTCAAATGGTGCTCTCTCAGGCCCAATTTCAAACACTCCACCGAAACTTACTCTCAAATGTTCAGATCCATTTGCTATTATAATTCTCACAATCACCGGGAAGATATTTTCATTCTCCTCAATTCCATGAAGCATGATGGAGTATCGCTTAATTCGGCCACATTTAAGTTGTTGCTAGACTCGTTTACTCGAACTGGTAATTTCAATTCTGCGCTTGAGATTTTGGAATTCATGGAGAGTGATCTGGAAAATTCTAATAATAATTGTTTAAGTCCTGATGTGTATAATTCTGTGCTTATTGCACTTGTACAAAAAAATCAAGTTAATTTAGCTTTGTCAATTTTCCTTAAATTGTTGGAAACTAATGATGGGAATGGTAATAGCATTGGGATTAGCGATGCTGTTGCATGTAATGTGTTGCTTGTTGGTCTTAAGAGGGCTAATATGAGGGATGAATTTAAACAAGTTTTTGATAAGCTTAGAGGAAAGAAGAGTATTTTTCCGTTGGATAGATGGGGATATAACATATGCATTCACGCATTCGGGTGTTGGGGGGATTTGTCTAGTTGCTTGAGTCTTTTTAAAGAAATGAAGGAAAGGGGAAGTTGGTTTAGTCCCGACTTGTGCACTTATAATAGCTTGATTCATGTGCTTTGTTTGCTCGGGAAGGTTAAGGATGCTCTTGTTGTGTGGGAGGAGTTGAAGGGATCTTCGGGCTTGGAACCTGATGTTTATACTTATCGAATTGTTATACAAGGTTGCTCTAAGGCTTACCTGATAAATGATGCGATTAAAGTGTTCAGTGAGATGCAGTATAATGGTATACGTCCGGATACTATTATTTATAACTCCCTCTTAGATGGATTGCTCAAGGCGAGAAAGTTGACAGATGCGTGCAATTTGTTTCAGAAAATGATTGAAGATGATGGTGTTCGAGCCAGTTGTTGGACCTATAATATTCTTATTGATGGATTGTTTAAGAATGGGAGGGCTTTGGCTGCTTATACCCTATTCTGTGATTTGAAGAAGAAAAGTAATAATTTTGTGGATGGCGTTACTTATAGCATTGTCATTTTGCATCTTTGTCAGGAAGGTAGGCTTGATGAAGCACTGAAGTTGGTGGAAGAGATGGAAGCTAGAGGGTTTACTGTTGATTTGGTTACCATAACTTCTCTGTTGATTGCGATTTACCGGGAGGGGCATTGGGACTATACAGAGAGGCTTGTAAAGCACGTTAGGGAGAACAATTTAGTTCCAATTATTCTCAGGTGGAAAGACAGTATGGAAGCTACAATGAAAGCTCCACAGAGCAGAGAAAAGGATTTTACACCCATTTTTCCATCCAATGGGAACTTTGGTGATATTCTAAGACTAGAAGATTTAACAGACCCTGAGACTGATACTGCCCTTGGGGCAGATGATGAAAGGGATCCGTGGTCATCATCACCATATATGGACTTGCTGGCTAGTAAAGCGAGTTCCCAAAGTCATGCTACAAGAGTGTTCTCTCTTACCGGAGGAAAACGAGTAGACACTAAAGGTGCAGATTCTTTTGATATCGACATGGTGAATACCTTCTTATCAATATTTTTGGCCAAAGGAAAATTGAGCATGGCTTGTAAGTTATTTGAAATTTTCACCGACATGGGTGCTGACCCTGTTAGTTATACTTACAACTCTATGATGGGTTCATTTGTCAAGAAGGGATATGTCGACCAGGCTTGGGGTGTATTACAGAAAATGGACAAGAACGTTTGCCCTGCTGATGTAGCAACTTACAATGTGATAATCCAAGGGTTGGGAAAGATGGGAAGGGCTGATCTTGCCAGTGCAGTACTCGACAAGCTGATGAAACAGGGGGGTTACCTTGACATTGTAATGTATAACACCTTGATAAATGCGCTCGGGAAGGCTGGCAGAATTGAGAAAGTAAACAAGCTTTTCCAGCAGATGAAAGATAGTGGAATCAATCCAGATGTTGTCACTTACAATACACTAATCGAAGTTCATGCAAAGGCAGGTCAGCTTAAGCAAGCTTACAAGTTTTTAAGGATGATGTTGGAAGCAGGGTGTGCCCCCAATCATGTCACTGACACAACTTTGGACTTTCTGGAGAAAGAGATTGAAAAACTGAGATACCAGAAGGCTTCCATTAAACGCCCCAATGTAGATAACTCGTTATGAGAAGCACTTTAACCTTTAGAGGAGTGAGTTCAGGTATGATGTTCTTCCATAAACTAGTGAATTCAGCATTTGCATTGTATTCAATATTGTTTAAACAGTTGTTCTTCTGGTTTAGAGTGGGATTTTTTTTAAAGTAAAGGTGGGCAATTCATCTGGCTGGTATTCAGAATAGAGTTGGTTGTTTTTCATGAATGTAAAAGCAGGTAAATTTTCTACAAACAGCAATTCAGGAACTACTTTGATTTTCTTTTAATGCGTAGTCTGGAGATTTGATGTTTGATTGATGTTTGCCATTGATCTTGTTGTTTCATGTTTTATCTATGGCTTTCTGTAAGTAAGCATGTTTCTGATACTTCTGGCTTTTTTCGAAGTAATTGTGTATTTGTATGCTCATTGGTAACACATTCTGACCTTTTAACTCCTGAGTTTATATTTTGAAGAGTAATTCGAATTATGTTGGTCACCAGATTTGATTACCTTATTTGGATAGGGCTGAAGATTATATCTACTTAGAGGATAGATAATTCATTTGATTGAATAATTCATTATAAACCAGTGTTCTGATTTTTTGAGAATGCAATGTGATTGGTTAGAGCTAAAAATCAGGATTTAGCTAGGGCTTTTTCGGTCCACTTAGTCTATCCTACCTGTCATGCAGAGTTCAGATCAACTCAGAAATTTATGAAGACTGGAAGCTATAGCATACAGAACTATAATCACAAGATTAGGTAAATAAAAATGAATAGTGTCAGTCTCCATATAAATACTCTTCATTGATAGATTCTTAAAATTCACATCTTCTATGTTATCGTTTCAAAAAAAAAAAATCACATCTTCTATTATGGTTCTCTTTTAGTGACCTTGTAGGTGCGCCAAATACAGCACTAGAGTTTTCAAGCTCGTTTTGCTTGGTTGTTACATGACTTGCATAACTTGTTATCTCAGCAACTATATATGCCTGACATTGTCCTCATTCTGCATTTCCAAATTATGCTCTTACATTCTCCAGGCTCCATGTCTTCAGTTTTTCATTCGAACAAATTCTTATATTTAGGAGTCTCAGGAAGAAGTTGAATTCATAGAATCAAGTTTCTAGAATTCATAGCAAAAGTGAGTGCAAAGGGTTGTCAAAACTCATAAACTGGAGAAACAAAGAAGCAGAAGAAAACCATCTGACAGGGACTTGATGATGCACAGAACTGAGCTCTCACAATGGCTGTTTCTCATCATAGCAGATTGCTTTGAAATGTTGCTCCTGGCCAATGAGCTGCTGACTGGCTAAATTTGAGATGTCAGGGGGGAGAATAAAGATAAGAGAAAGCTAGAAGTTAATTGAACATATCATGGAAGCATGCATCTATTGGCAGCAAATACATGTGGATTGACACCTCATATATTATATTCTCGGAAGAATAAGAAGGCCAATACACCCGTCAAATAAGTAGGATGAAAAACATAGGAGGATTCTTTGGTATGGGAGGGGTCAAGCACCAGATATTTCTCAGTGAATTCTGCTTACAAAAGCCTAAGGGGCAATGCCCATTTTGGTAGGAGTTGGCCTTGGAAACTAAAAGGTAAATGCACCCACAAAGGTGCTATGGTATGAAAAGCTTAAGAGAAGGGGATATCAACTGCGCTCCAGTTGCTATCCCTGTGGAAGGGAAGCAGAAGACAACTCCCATCTGTTTCTTCACTGCATTGTTACCTCTCAACTGTGGCACACGTTTCTGAATATTGTCAGAATGAACTGGGTCATGCCAGAGATACAACTGACCTCTTGAGATGTTGGGCTGGTGTGACAGGTGGAGTCAGATAGTAGAAGATCCCAGCATGCATTTGGTGGGCAGTCTGGAACGAGAGGAACTCTAGATGTTTCGAGGATGTTAGCAACTCTATTCTCTAGTTTAGTACTTTTTCTTTTTTGGTGTAAAGAATGCCCCGTAAATGATAGTGACTCCATACTTGATAGTTGATATCATGGAATCGTTATAAGTTTCTGTAGTAGGGCATTCTTTACTGTTTTGGGATATGTATTTGACACTTTTAGCAGCACAAACTTTGTGCTGTTTTCTTTTGTAAAATGTTACCATTCTCAAAAGAGTTATCCGGGATGTCTGCTAGTGGGACTTATGCAAAAAAATTGGAGATACACTCTGCTACACTTCAGAAGTGTACGAATCTTGTCGAAATTTCATCAACAGACTCGAATTTGTTAATATTATTACTATTAATGTTTAATAATATTTTCCCCTCGTCAACAAGAATCCATATTCCACAAAATATTTATTTATTTAAGAAAAATATTTTTCACGGAAAATGAGTTTCCTTTACTGATTCTAGAAGGGTTTTGATGTGTTTCACTTAATTATTTTCCGTGGCATTCCTAATTATATTGGCTAACCCCATAAGGAGATTGTTCAATCTAAAACAATAGAATCAAAAAGTCAAGTAACAAAAGAACCATACTTTTCTTAACCTTCTCTACCAATTAAACCTCTTTTTCATTTCTTTTTGTATGTGAAAAGTACATAGCAACGGTGGAAGAACTAGGCTAGTCCCGTGGATTCAAAGATTATTCCAATCCTCTTTTAGGAGTATTGCAAATGAGATAATGATTTTCCGTCACAGAGCTTTAACCATTTTTCTAAGTGAAATTTATATCCAAATGCTACTTACAAATACTTTTTTTCCAATTCAACTTCAAAAGAAAACGCAATTTTTAAATTTTATCGACATTTTGATTATCTCATTGGCATTATTCCAATTTCTACCGCTGTAGGTTTACATTTTTAATAGCACCTCGAATATGGAATTCAGAGGAATCAAATTTTCCACATTCTCTAGATAATTCAAATTGAAGCAATAGGATATGCAACTCGAGCTCCCCCAGTTCGTCCTAGAAATATAGTCTTATATGTCCCTCGTGTCAATCTTATTAACGATAGTACATGAGCAATCTCGCAGAGAAACTTCTGTATATAAAGTAATACGTAGAACTAGATTAATTAAAATAAGAATTGAAAGATTTTGGATTTTAATTTCAACTAATTAAATATTATCCAAAAAAAGATAATTATAAATTTGAATCTTATAAAGTCCCTTTTCTTTTCTGTACAAAGTTGCTATAATTCTCAAGTGGAATGCTAAGGCAACGCCATGCAATGTTTTCGCATGGAAAAACAACTCAATGACTTGGCCAACACGTTAACCAAGTGGGGCCTACTCCTCAGCCCCTTTATTTTTTCGGTGGACCCACTCTTATTCTTCTTCTGACTACTCTTCACCAACGCTGCCGTCTCTCCGCCGTCACTTGCCGTAATCACCGGCGGCAGAACACGACGGCGGCCTTGTCTTTCCTTGATGGCACTTAGCTCCATTTCAGGCTTGAACTTCACGGGCCCGAACATGAACATTCTTCGCCGAGATTTCGCTGACATGGAGGTTAGTGCAGTAATATTCACCTTTTGCACATTTTGTGAATTGTAAAAACGGGCCGAGTTGGCCCTTTTCTGGTTCGTTGGCGTCATAACGGGCCGACGAAATGAGTCGGAACGAAATAATGGAGACAAATTGTTCTCATTCAATTGCTCTTCTAATTGCCTTTTGTCATCATTTTCATGACAAATAATTTTTCCGCAGAAAATAATATCTGAAAATGTATAATTTTCAGAATCAGATTCAGTTAAAAATTCAAAAAAATCTTGTGGCGAAGAGGAATTTTTTGGGCTCTCGTTTCCATCCTTCATTTGTAGGCCAGATAAAGAAATTGTTTCAAAATTATCTATATCTTTTTCAGCTTTGATATCCATAATCAAGAAGCTTTTAAGTAAATTACGAGTAAAAGATATACTGTACTATGTTGTGAAGAAGTGGAGATTTATAGGAGAATATATATACAAGCAAGGCACAAATGTGATGTCCTTTCATTTTTATCTTTATTTTATCTTTCCCTTGTTGATGTAACTTTACATGAAACGGCTTCTAGATTGACAGGAATAGAAGGCAAGAATTTAAGATCCCGTCATATAGAGTGGTCATAATTTTCATTAAAGAATGTCAAAATATCAAAAAGTAAAATTACAAAAAGCAAAGAGAAATCAATATATAGTATAAATTCATTAAAAGGGAATCTTTTCTACTCAGATACACAATGAAATTTTTTGACAAGCGCCTTCGTCACTCAAAGGCGAATTTAGCGAATTTAGAATTTCAAGAGGATAGGTGTACTAATGTAAAAAGGTGCAACTAAAATTTATATTTGACGGGTTTAACTTCAGTCTTTTATCGTGAATCCACTATACTATTAAAATTATAGGTTCAAAATTATATTCCTTTTGAAATTTTAGTAATGTTTACATATACTTATATTCCATGCTGAAAATAAGCTAATTTTACTTTTAAAGGTGCTCCCAATAATAGTTACAGCATAAGAGTCTTTAAGCATGGGTTCACACACATATATTTAAATAAATTTGAAGAAATATAACATTATTATACATAATTTAGGGAGTATATGGGTTCACGTAAACGCATATCTCCCAAGCTGAATAGGACTCTGCCGCCACTGATCATATGCTAGTTATTCAAAATTCTGAAATATTGCATAAAATAATACATATATTCTAGCTTAACTTATAATGCTATAAGTTAAGAAATGATTATTTCTTATACTAATTATACGAGATTTTATGTTAGTAATTATTTTTTTGATACTCCCTCCGGTCCAAAATAAGTGATGTTTTGGCCATTTTTTTGTGGTCCAAAATAAGTGATGTTTTCGGATTTCAAGAATGACTTTATGATGTTTTTCCTATATTGTCCTTGGAGTAGATAGTATTGGAATATGTGTTAGGAGTGTTTATGTGAGATAGTAAGGTTAAAATGGTCAATTCTATTGCTAATAAATGCTAAAATGTGATTTTCTTAATATGTGTGCAAACACCCAAAACATCACTTATTTTGGACCGGAGGGAGTATCTCCAATCCAATGACCCAAGGAGGGTGAAAAATGGTAAATAAAATAAGGTTACTAGAAGAAGACTGGAGGAGGTCAAATAGTGATGTGAAAGGTGGGAAATGGGAAAGAATGTAAGAAATTCTAAAACGTTTTCTAGATGAAGATATGACAGGAGTACTAATTTCTAATGTCTAGAAGATAATAATGTGATATTGTCTCGGAATGACATTCATTTAACCATGGATCCATTTAAAATTTAAACTTCAAAAGTTCAAAATTCAAGGCATCATACCTTAAAGTTAAAAAATTATGCTTAATAATTCGAATCTTGTATCCTGAATTATAAGTTAGTATTTCTCCGTTCACTTTTAGTTGTCAAATATTCTAAAAAAAATTATTTTACTTATAAATTTTCGCATATTAAGAGAAAACTAATATAACTTTGCCACTTAACATTAATTACTCATTCCAAATCGTTTTTCAAATCCATTAAGACTCAACAAATTAATATGAGTATTATGGTAAATTATACACTTTTTTATTATTTCTTAATAGATGTGCAAGTCTATAATGGACAAGTAAAAATGAACAGAGGGAATACGTAGTTGAGAAAAGGACACTTAGTCCTGAGTTTCAAATTAACAGCTCGAAAATTTAGGACACCTAAATCCTGAATTCCAAATTAGCAGCTCAAAAATGTAAAAATTACATGAGGTGCCCTATTTGATAGCCTCATTTAACATATTACACATATTTTTAAAATTATTTAACCTAGACCCTAACTTTTACAACTTCAGTTGCCTCCTTTTCTTCTTCTTCTTCTTCTTCTTCTTCTTCTTCTTCTTCTTTCCTCTCTCAAACACATGAGACTCTGTGTAAGTATTATTGATTGAATATGAAATACACAATAATTTAGCACTAAAGTATGAATTTTGCGTTAAGTACATTATATTTTTCCCTTACACGGGTGGTTTTATATTTATAACCAAGATTCTTTTCTTGATCTTTTATCTAATTTGGTTGTGTTCTTCAGCTAATTCCAAGTCTCAGGTTCTTCAGCGAATCTGAAGCTTGCAATACAAACTGAAGAATTTCAAACTAATTTGTCTGAAATTTGCACTATAAATCGAAGTTCTTCAACCCAAACTTCAAGAGAAAATATCTGAAATTTTGCTTTGATAAGATTACACTTCAGTCAAAAAATTCTGAAGTTCAATGCTACTTAAGACCGGTATATCAAAGTAATTCCAAAAGCGAGTAAACTTGTATTTTTATTTTTATTTTGCAAAGCGAGTATAATCAATTGTGACCCAAAAACTGAGTGTAGATACAAATGCCCCTCAAAAATTCGGAATATTCATGATACTTACTCCTGAAGTTTGGCACAATTGACTAATTTTTAAATACATTCTAAATTGTGAATATATTTTAAACAACTTGCTTAAAAATTTGACATGGGTGCACTACAGCCATTTAATGTTGGTAAAGCAGTTTTAATGGCAGGGGTAATTACGACGGTCCGAATTAAAATTGCATGATTAATAGAAGTGTTAACGTGGAAAAAAATTAAAGAAAATGATAATAGGGGAATAACAATAAGCAAATAAGAACAAAACACCTCCACCGCGCTCCTTCAATCAACTTTCTGATAAGTAAATTTAAGTTGATACTAGAGGAATTCTCCAGATTATTAACAAAGGAGACAACTGCACAAAAATGGTAGAATTACAAACTACTCTCGTCGGCCACAAAGATTAGTCAGTCTGACAAACAAAATCTGTTTTACAAAGTATTTTGGGGGAATTAGAAGTCGAAACAAGCATGAAGAGTATTGAAAGCATATGTTTGAGTTGCAGAAAAAAATCAGAAGACACTAAACATAAAAAAATTTAGATATCAAATTGCAAACAGTAACACTAGAAACAGCCCAAAGCTGCTGATACCTTTTGCAAGCAAGTATAAGCGTCAACTCTATTTGTTGCGCTTCTTAGCCTGCTTGCCCTGGCCCTTCTTAGGTGGTCCCTTTCCACGACGTTTCAGCATTTCAAGCTTGCTCAGTCGCTCTTGCTCTTGACGTGCCATCACAAGAGGATCATCTTTCATGATATCATGTGGGTACCACTGTGATACCTTTTCGCCAATAAGCTTCTTGCGTAATACCTTGTGAGATGATCTCTGCCCAGTTGGATTAAGCACATGACCAAATATCCTGGCCCTTGCCTCAGCTACCCCTTCAATGGCTGTAGCAGCTAGCACATTCTTCAGTCTGCCAAAGTTCATTTCTTGGTTCTGAAAGCAGCTCAATACTCGGATTCACTGCACAAAGAAGACGATGTCTCAACAATGGTTCAGTGAGATTTCTAATGCAAATCACAAAATACATCAGACTCCGTGTTCTTAGAAGCGCAGCAAAGAGACAAGGTCTCTAACGTTTGAAGTGAAAATCGAGAAATGAAGCACATAATAAGTTGAAATTTTAAGGAACCACGAAACATATACTATGAATTTAGTACTATAATAATCAAAATGCAACTAAAATAACTAATCCCATTATCTAATAGAGCACTATATAATAAAGCCGAATTTTAATCGACTCCTCAAAATAGAGACTCAATGAACCAACTAAACCTCCTTTGGATCACTTAGCACATCGTTGCAAATAAAATAACTAACTAATACTATATAATAAAGCCAACTCCTCAAAATAGAGACTCAATGAACCAACTAATCCTTGTTTGGATCGCTAAGCACATCGTTGCAAGCTCACACTTCTTTGAAGCACATGGCTTCATCTAAGAAGCACTACCACCCCTCGCCCGCTTCGCATCGATATCTTTAAAGCAATGAAGAGATGACTTTTAATAACACTGATCAGGATCAACAAAACCGAACTCTACCACCTGAAAGGTCATTCAAATGGCCTCTTGTCGGTGAAATCTTGCTACAACACACTGTCACCTCAGAATAACAGTGGAGCTTAGCCACGGAAGAATATATGGCATAAAAATGCCCCTCTGAAAACCTCGTGTTTCTCTTCGTTAGTGGGGCAAGGGAGGCCTGCCTCATCCAAAACAACCTTCAGCTAAGAGGCTTTCAGATTTGTAGCAGATGTCCTCTCAGTGAAAATCATTATAAAAAGAGATGCAAATCACATATTTCTTCATTGCTGTAATCATACTGTGGAAAATATTTTTGCTTTACTCTGCGTCTTCTGGACAATGCCAAACTCCATCAGAGAGCTCTTCACATGCTGGAACAGGGACAGACTCAACAAAAAGCATTACAAAATTTGGAATAAACTCTCCATGTTATTCGGTGGACTGTTTGGACAGAAAGGAACTGTAGAATCATTGATGGCAACAAGAGAAACATTCTTAACCTCGAGTCCAGAGTTTTTCATAACTAGTTTGTATGTGCATAATGTCTAATCTAGGATCTCACAATTTGGAAATATGTTTTATTGCACTATCTTAGTGCTGTTTATTCTCTAATAAAATTTCTTACTACTTGTAAAAAAAAGTTCATTACTTTAACAACTTTCATGAGAACTTCTACCTCATCCTTAAAACCCCTGATCAACAAAGGTGAGTTTTCCCCTCTCCCATTGTCTTTTGGTACAGCTTTATAAAATGCTTAGCATCCACTAAAATGGATCAATAATAATAATTTCCACGAGACCTTCTAGCTTCTCTTTCATATTCAAGAAGGGTGATGATGTCGAACCCTAACGGGTATGAACACCGCTGTCACCTTTGCCCAAGAATTTCTCCTACCTATTGCACCTTCACTAGTGCATGTTTCACTTCACCTGTGAATCTACTTACTCTACATATACCCCAATGAAGAAACGAGTGTCAAAAACCAATTAGCTAGTACAATTTTCCATCTAACAACGATATTACAACAGGATCATACTATTACCTTAGGCAGAGTTTGAGAATAAATTGAAATGACAGCAATTGCAGTGAAATGTTGGCATTCTCAACGAGATGGTCTACAATCAAGTATACTACATGAAGTGCAATTGAAACTGAGTGTGGCCTAGTAATATGAAGGTGCACCTTTTTCTTGGTTCAATAAAATTGTAGGACAGAGATGGAGCCATCAACGCGCTATTAATGCAACTTTTTTACAACAAGAAAGTAAGATATGATAAAATAGCACAAGAGATGTCATAATCATTGGCGGACTTTGTCCTTGCTAAAAACAATCATGGGTGGACCGACAATATTTGTGCTATGATATGAGTTAAAATTAAAAAGACGTGTCTGTATAAACCATACTTATTCTGATCAGTCTAAATATAAGAGTCGTCTCAGGTTATAATTAATAAACCATAGGATTTTCCCCACCTTCACTCGTGGGACTATACCGGGTAGTTGTTGTTGTTGTTGTTGATTTTCCCCACCACATAAATTACAAATGTAGGATTAAAAGATGGTGTTCTTTAATCCAAACGGAAGGAGAAAAAAAAAGATTGAAAAAGGCCGATGAAGAGAAAACATGGCTCCTCCCATGTTTAAATTATGAAGGGCTTACTATTATACTAAGAGTAAATTAGAAGAGGGCGACTAGAATACGAGGTTCTTACCCTCATGTTTAGAGTACCACGGACTCAAACAACATTTCGGGCTCATTGTATTAATTCACAGCGACAAGTTTCATAACTTATACAGATTCTATGTTATTCGTAAAAATTTATTAATACAAATAATTGCAAATGTCAATAAACAGTCCCAAGGGAAAAATGAAAATTGAACTGAAACCAAAACAGCTTAAAATGAAGACTTCGGAGTCTAAATACTAGCTAACAATTTATTTTAATGCAGAGAATTGAAATGAAAAAAAAAATATGAAGATTCAGAACACAAAAAAAGAACCACAGAGAGAAAACAAACGGAAAAAAAGTTGGTACTGTCTGACCTAAATCATTGGCAGAAACAAATAATTAAAATGCTGGCAGCAATACAAGTTGAAAAATGACTATTTCTGATACCGTCCAAATTCAATTTTCCATGCGAAAAAATGGAAATGGCAGGAAAAAGTAACTACACGACTTCAGAACTAATAAATTGCCAGTAGGTAGAATCAAATGCACCATAAACCCAATTACATAACCACGCAGGAATACAACACCATGACACCACCAGCAAAATCCCACACAATACGCTGGTCTATGAATTGCTCCAGGAGATGTCATCATAGCTGGCACCGATGGGTTGTTTGACAATTTGTATAACAGCGATATAACTGCAATCGTGGTGCATGCCACAAGAGCTGGCTTAACACCTCAGGTTACAGCTCAGAAGATAGCTGCATTGGCTCGACAAAGGGCACTGGACAAAAACAGCCAAACTCCTTTCTCTGCTGCAGCTCAAGAAGCTGGCTTCCGTTACTATGGTGGGAAGTTGGACGACATAACTGTGGTTGTGTCTTACATAACCAGTGACAAAAATGTATGAGCACACACCCTACAATCTACACTGACCACCTTACCTGTTCTCTGTTCTTTTTCTCCTTTTTATTTCTTTTATCCATGAGATGGTTTTGCATACAGCTTGCAGGTGTTTCAGTTCATTATTTGCTCGTGTTGTATCTTTTCTGGCACATATCTCTGTTTATCTATTCACTATAACATCGATTTTGAGTCCAATCCTGAGAAGAATTTGTTGATCTTAAAAAGTTTGTGGTATTCAATAGTGTTAAGCATTTGTGCCGAAGAGTGAGAAACGACTTCTTGTATAATGTTCTTGTCAAAGTTACTGAGAGTGATAGTTTCAATTGGTCACTCTACTTTATTTAATTGCACTATGATAGGAGCTTTGTAAAATTTCAAACAGAATGGAACCTGATGCTTTACTTTCTGTTGTCCGCAGGAAAGCTCCAACAGTTTGAAGATTAGTTAAACACGTTTTATCTATATTGGGTTACAGGTCAAACTGCTGGGCTTGGGGTCAGTTTAGAAGCTTCATATAACACAGGCGTTTGAGGATGCAAATCTAGTACTCTTCCACTTGTATATATTAGTCTTTTGGCAATTCTCTACCTCTTCTTCCCATACTCCAAACCACACCCTATACAGAACCTTGAGCCCCTTTGTCCCTCTGTGGAGAAGATTAGGAGTATGTTGCATGAAGTGTACAAATATGAGATGAATTCTCTGGTGCTTAATGAAGGTTTGGACTTTTCTGGTAATATTTTGGTACCTTTGGAATTGCTGTAAGGAATATAACTAAGTTGCAGCATAAAGCTTATTCCTTCGTGAATCAAAATTTTTGTCAATCCACTCTGTAGTTCTTGGGACTTCATCTCTCTAAATTGTTGGTCAATGACCTCCCTTTTTCTTTAAGTGATATTTTGGAGCCTTGAGTTTTATAGTCAGTCTACAGTTCAAGATTTGATCATGTGTTCCAAATTTCTGAGTTTGAGCTGAGGGTTTATTGTAAACAGCCTCTTTACACCTTAAGTGTAGGGTAAGGTCTCCATACACACTATCCTCCCTAGATCCACTAGTGAGATTTCACTGGGTTTACTGTTGTTGCTCCAAATTTCTCAGTATTATTATCTGTTGTGTAACTTCTATGTGAAGGGAGTTGTTAATTACAAGTTCTGTAAATTTTCACTCAGAAAATTCAACGAATTTTTCTTGACAGAGATCAGCTTAAAATTGTCTTTGTGGGTCTCTTCATCTATTTTACCTCATTTGATTTAATACAACTTTGAGTTATATAAGAAATTAACCAATGAAAGAAGAGATAGTTGAAAAGTTAGTTTGCTATAACAAAGTTGAAGATTCAATATATAAATTTGCCGTCTTGAACGTTCAATTTTTTAATACAACAAAATAATTACTAAAGCAATGTCAAATAACTTGGCATGTGATAGAAATTAGGTAGGAGGTACAAATAATAAGACGTAATGTAGGAATGAGACGACTATAAATTTGTTTATTGCACAATATTAGAACCTGCGTCACGTTATACCCTCAATTAATTAAGGATCTCTGTTAAGTAGTTTGGTCAGGGCAGCACTTTTCGTTAATGTTAATTAAATCTTGCTAAAAGATTTGAGGAATAAGCTAAACAGGTACTAATTGATTCTAAGATTAGACTTAACCAGTATGAGTAAATTATAGCTCTTCCTAATTCTAGAGAGGACAGCTATCAATAGCTTCAAATAACAACAATAACAACCTAGCTTCGAATAATAACAACAACGACCTAGTGTAATCTCACAAGAGGATCTAGGGAGGGTAAGATGTATGCAGTATAGCATATTTTATTGTTTCCAATAGTATAGCAAATTATATTGTTTCCAATAGTATAGCAAATTATAGTTTCAAATTTCAACAATTACTATGGCAAATGTAACAAACACTTTGAGTATCCCAAGTAAACAGGGGATTTGCAGTCGTAGCCTATATTTGAACCACCTTTTAACATGTATCCTATTTTTAGAAATTATTGATTTGGTAGCCATATGACCAAAATCCGTATTAATATGACAATTTTAACCCTGACAAAAGATATAAAACCTGCATCACGCATTAATCGCGTGATCTGCAACCTCATTCGTGAAAAAAGAACTCCCCCATCACTCCATCCCTCCTCAAAAGATCTCCTTCAACCCTGGTCGAAGGTCTCCTCTCCTCTCAGCAACTTTATCCAAAAATCAGAACTAGAACCAGCATTTTTAAAATTCAAAAATACAAAATAAATTGTAACTATTGCAATTCATCTTCAGAATTTGCATTAGTTTGTCAAGCTAATTGAACATCATCATATTATTTCTACAATTATTTTGGTAATTCGTCATGTTTTTTAAGTTTTGAACTTAAAAAACAAAAATCTGAATTCAATTAATGCCTATAGATATTTTCACTTATGCTCATTTACAAAAATTCGGTGCACCATGGTGCCCCTATGGAAACCGGGTAAAAATAAATGCAAGAGGTGGTGCACGGAGACTTCTCCCTCGGCTAATTCCGCATACTTAGCCAGCAGAAGAAGCACCTTCAGCGTGTATGACGTGAGTTGAGCTAGTTAAATTTCATAGAATCTGCAGAACTCGTCCGCCAAAGGAAAAAGAGAAAGGGTGTAACCAATTATAAAAGGGTACTCATAGAAAGAACAATACGCTGGTCTATGAATTTCAACATAATCCCCCTCCACCAGAGTTGTCTCTACATGAGCGGGGATACCATATTTTATGCGGATAGCGTTGAGTGAGTTTGATTTGTCTCCGAGAGTACATGACTCGAAGTGGGAGATGGGTTCTTGCTGAAGTCATTCCGAGATGAGGGGTGCCTCGGTAGTAACAACTCCACTATAAGAGGACTATCGTCTTCCTCCACCTCCACCTCTCCGCAATCGAAGAAAGGTACTATACTCACCGGGAGGATTTTGGAAACCTCCTCATTAGGGTGGCGAGCCTTTGGCATGATTTTGTTTAAAGAAAGCAAGCCACACCAGTGGAGAAAAAGAGAAGAAGACTTATGATCGGGAATGAGAATGAGGAAATGCGAAAACCGAAGAAGAGGACCAAAGAACTCTCAAGAATAGCTAAAGTTTTTGATTGAGTCTAGTTTGTGCAGCTTTACCTTGCATATTTTTCAAGAGACTATTCCCACTGCTTGAACTCGTGACCTCCTGCTCACACTATAAAAACTCCTACCATTGTACCAAGGCTCTTCAGTAGTATATACAGATTAAGAGTAGTCTCTTTGTCTCATAGCTTCTTTGTGTTCAGAATATTAAAAAGATCATAGGCTATGATTAAATGGATAACAACTATGATATTTTACTTCAACGTGACAACAAGTAAAGCACTAAATTCAAAAAGAGAACTGCTCACTGGGTACTGGACAGAGCACATGGTTTTTCAAACTAATTCCAGCATGACCTCAAGTAAAGCACTAATATCAAAAGAGAAATGATTATTGCATAGAGCACGTTGTCTGTCACAGGGCAGACAGAACTTTGCCATCTATTAGAAAAAACCATACCAGAGGTGAACAGTTGGTTGCCAAGTTCACTAGGTTTATTGCTTCATTACCACTCTCTGCAAATATGATATCCTCCAGAAAACTTTATCAAATTCAACAGAGATCCTTATTTCCATAATATCTGGTCAAATTATCACCACAGGCACGCAGAAATATATGTGTGACCAAGATAAGAAGCAGAATACTACATACAATGCCTTTTGAATGGCTAGCTAGTTGAAGTTTGATTTGCATATCAATTCACCCAAAAAGAAACTCTTTGTTAGATTGAAAAGCAGAAGCAGAAACCTTGTGCAAAGACAAAGACGTAAGCTGATCACCGTTGAAAATCTTTGCCCTATTTCCACCCCAAGTTGAAAAAAATTCCCACCACAAGAAACCATGCAAAAAGTAAACACAAGTGCTAAAATCAAGAAAATCTTTTACCCCATTTTAGCTCTTAGCTTATATAAATTCACTTGTAGTAATCAGAATGTGTTATGTTTGTTTGTGGTGGGAAAAGAGATTTAAAGAGAGACAAGTATTTATAGTAAGTAGAGGGAGATTAGAGCCATAAAGAATAGGGCAAAAAGCTTGTGAGTTTCTTGGATTGGATGCATGGGCAACAACTGGTGCGAACTTAGCATACCATAATAGCTGGAGCCTTTTTTGTTTTGGTCAAAAGAGTTTAAATTGAAAAGGTTTGAAGTATTATGTAGTCTCTGTAATTGGAGTGGTGAAACATGAAGGAAATTTTATAATTTTATAAGCAAAGGGCATATTAGCTTATTATTTTTTATTAGAATAAGATTTTATCCAAGAATATTTTTTCTATTTGGTTGTATTATTGTTGTGTTTGATAGGTGACTGAAGTGATATAAAGATTGAAATGGAGAGATGTAGGGATTTTGTGCAATGGCTTCTACCTGATATGTCTATAAAGATCCTAATGTGTTTGGAGGATCCCACTGATCTTATTCGGGTTTCTGTTTCTACTTCTTGGCGCCAATTTGGTAAACCATAGACCTTCTTTTCAATCTGCCCTCCAATTTTATGATTTTACTCTATCATAACCTTGTATGTTCTTCATTCCTAAAGTTAGTAGACTTATAAATTTATCATACAAAGTGGGTATAGCATTAATAATGACCCAAAACTGGATATCCCAAACAACCTGTAGATGCCTCACAAGGAAAATCTTTTTCTAACCCAAAAAAAAAAATAAAAGGATTCTCAATTCTTACTGAAATATGTAACCTTTAACATTGGGGGTATTTTATTTGCGGCGCTTGGAACCCAATTATTAAACGGAACTTTCTCGAAAGAAAAAAGAGACACATAGAGGTATTATCTAGATACACAACCAGTCATATTAACAAGAACTAAGATGGTGGCTATTACATTTACAAAATAGAAGTAGACAAACATAAAACGAAAATTGAAAGGAAAAGGAAAAGGACTCACAGTTGATTTGCAGAAAAGGTCACGGATCCAGCTGGGTTCTCAGCAGAACCTAGTTTTTTCAGACTCTGGAAAAACTTGCGTTCTTCACTGCTTCGTCAGATATGGAAAGAGACAATCGTGAGAAAAGGAGAGTTGGAAACGAACAAAACTAAAATATCAACCCAATATACACAGATTTAAATCCAAATCTCCAACACCAAAAGAAGAAAATCAAGAGGGAATAAAAAGAGATTTGTAGTCTAGCAAGAGGAGTCTTCAACATAGAACGTGGAGAGATGAGAAATTGAAAAATTGCCTGACACTTAAAATACGTGTTTGACAAAGAAAAGCGCACCGCAACAAGCTCAAAACACAGGTCAGATAGAATTCCCCAAATAACCCTAGCAAGACCAGGAATAAACTTTTGTTTGCGGTAGATGTGAATCCAAAAACGCTAACTTCTCTGAAACCGTTGAATCAGCAAGTGAGATCTGGTGATTTTGGGGTATGGACAGTTAGCGTAGAAGGAGATTTTAGCTTTTGAGGAATTGGGCGTGTTCAGCTAGGGCATCAGAAAGAGTCAGCAAAATTAATAAAATTAATAAAATTACAAGAATACCCCGAATAAATTAGAAAATTGAAGGGAACACACACGTTGACGGAGAGGCGTCTGTGTTCCCTTTTCTAATAAGTAGGAATATATATATATAACCATATAATAAGTTCTGTTTTAAAAGGCAGAAATGGGATTATCACTATTTAAGCTGCAGTAGCAGAGTGAAAATTTCCAGCACAACAAGAGTGAAATTTAGAGGCAAAATTAGGACTCGCTCGGGGCTCGCCCCTGGGCTTATGTTATGTGTGGGGCTTACTTCCGTGAGACTTACGCCTCGACCACCGCTTACGCCCTGGACACGCCCAACGCCCAGGGTATTGGGCTCGCCTAGAACTGACTTTATGCAATTGTATGTAACTAAACTTGTAAATCCTCAAATTTTCTTAACAAATCGTTGACTATTCAACATTACTTCTTTTTTAATCATAAATCATTAAGTTGAGAGTATTTAATGTCATAATTAAAATAAAAGCACTTATCCGCTAAGACTACTATGATAGTAAATTTTAAATAAATCTTTCATTTCAAAAGTATTTTTTTATTAACTTTTATTTGTCTTTACTATATAATAGTCCATAATTTTTTATAATTATTCTTCTAAATTTTTATTTTTTTACGTTTACAAGATACAATACTTATTAATTTAATATCTCAATATTAAATAGTAGCTATTTACAAATAATTAGTGTGATATTATATAGTAAATTATGTGTTAGTTTATTAACTTGTTGAAACTTAAAAATAGATGATGCTAGAGAATCACATTTAAATTGTGAATTATGTTTTTATATAATCTCTTTCAAATAGAAAGCATATTCAATAAAAGTAGTATTTTAAGTAAAATATTAAATTATAATATTGAAATTATTTCATGATTTATTACTCCTTGAGAGATACATATAAGATTTCATATCGGATACATTACTTTTGATTTTTGAGTTGTAACAACGTTGCAACTAATTCGCTTATTATGATATATGTCATACTTTTTGTATTATTCATAGTCAAATTATAATTTGTAAATATTATAAATATATTATTTGTTATAATTTTGTGATTTTTATGTAATTGTTATAATATTTTTATTTTATACTATCTTAAAATTCTTTAAATTAGTAAATTTAAAGATCCGTGGGACTTACGCCCCATGTTTCAGGGCTTACGCCTCGCCTCGTCAGAGGTAAAACGCCTCGCCTCACGCCCCCGCCTTTTAAAACACTGATAATAAGTAAAACTTTTGGTCCTACGACGAAGGGGAGTTTAGTAGTAATATTGCATTTTCTGAACCTATTTTATTTTTGGTCCGTACCAAAAAGAATGATCACTTTTTTTATTTGGAAATAATTTACCTTTATTCAATAATTTATAGCCACACAAAATATATGTGACTAATTTTATACCACAAGATAAAAATGTTTTCTCTTTTTTTAAATTCCGTGTCCAGTCATATGAGTTCACATAAATTAAAATGAAGAGAAAATTAAAATGGAGAGAGTATAATTTTTAAGGGCACCTTGGTAATCAGCTATAGTCCTTTTATGTGAGACAACTGGCGTCATCTCTTAAACTCATTTATAGGATTTCCACTTCCTTCATTGTTCTCATCGTTCCTTTCCCATTTCTTGACAAACAAAAGCTTCTTTCATATCTCTCAGAGCTCTATGCCATAAAATAATGGAGGCTAAACCACATATTTTTCTATCCTTTTTTTTCAATTTTCTGCAAGCTATCTTCGATTGCATTGTTCTGTTTTTTCAACACATCCTTAATGACTGCTATTTTATTTGCTCTCGTGGCTTTGTTCCTGATACTGTTCCAAATTTTCACTATTTCTGTTTCCAATTTGTCTTGGCTTCTACGATATTTTTAATTTTCATGAGTTTCCCTTTCTTTCTTTAGTTGTTGAGCTACGTTCTCGGCAGGGCATTTCACATTACTTTACTTTACTATTATTTAGAAGCGGGAGTTTAGCAGCACTTCGTCCTCCAGTTTTAAGGGGTAATTTTAGAAATAAAAAAATTGTTCAGAAAATGCGTTCTGTATTGCGGCGTGAAGGCTACGCTCTTCGAGGAGTTGACTCAAACATCAACGTCTTTTTCACTTAATCCCATTAAATTCCTACTATATAGAAGAGCGCAGAAGCAGCTCACCGTCGACATCCTTGCTTAGATACAGGGGTATTTAAATATTTCACATACCTTCTGTGCTTTCCTACGCTTACACGTGCGCTGAACTTTGCTGAGTACGCTGCATATCAGATGAGAATGTATCTATAGATATACTTCTTCTTTTCCATGGAATTTCATCGGACTTTACTCTGCTCCATCATCTGTTCCCCTGACCTTCTGCTATCTCACATACCTATCGACTTCTGTCCGTGGGTTTTTGTTTTGTTATCATCAGTATTTTTACCGAGGTCTGTATTCTCCTTCAGTTGTCGATTCTCTTCGCAAGTTATTTTTTACTGAATAACAATACTTCTGCTAAGATTTTCACTGTACTTCCTTTTATTTTTGTTTGCTTTGCTTCTTCCTTCGTTAGTGATATTTAGTTAAAATTTTGATTACAAAGGGGGTAACCTTTTGTGAATGGGTATGGGTCTCCAGCTTTACCGATTCCTGATAAGGAGGACCGGAAGCAAGTTCAATGCGGTGAAAAGAGGCTCTTCATGAGCAAGATCAACAAACCTCCACTTTCTCTCCCGAGGATGATTTCTTATGCCAAAGGAAAGGTATATTTTGTTAAGTTTTTCTTTGTTCAATATGTGTTTGATTGAGATGTATAGGTTATTTGTCTATAGTTTGTGACTAAAGTGAGGTTTTTGCAATGTATATATATATATGAGGATAAGGTTGTGGTGATTGTGGGTACTATTACCGACAATGTTAGGGCTTATGAAGTTCCAGCATTAAAGGTGTGTGCTTTGAGGTTCACTAAGACTGCCAGGGCTAGGATTGAGAAGGCTGGTGGCGAGTGCTTGACATTCGATCAGCTTGCTCTCGGGGCTCCACTTGACCAGAACACTGTATTGAGTTACATCCTTATAGTGCTCTGCTACTTGCAGTATTTTGTGGATCTTTGCTAGATATAAGTGATATGTATTTATTTGTTGCTACTTTTAGTGAAGTAGTTGATGAGTTTCAAGTTGCAATAGGGGGTGAACTCCCATTTTCTCAGCTTTTGATGTTTCTTTTCAACTACTATTTAACGGATGAAATTTTTTATGTATTAGAAGAGTGGAATAACTTTTGAAAATTGGATAATAACCTTGAGTGGATGAAAAACTTGGTGAGCCTTGATTCTCTTCAGTAACCACTAGCAAATTTGTTGGCCATAAGACAAGGACCTTACACATTTCATGTGTCTTTTATATCTTGCTAATATAAATGTCATGTTCTTTCTTTTTTGTTTTGATAGAGCTATATGTGGTCATCATTTGTGAATTTCATTGTACTTTTTGCAGATACTTGTCAAAATGAATAGACTGTTCCTGTTAAATTATTAATAGGTAGAAAAATGAGCATTGTTAATGAACTGCTACGGTTAAAGATTACTCTTTCATAGCATACCAGGAAAATAGTTGGTAAAGTGCAGTATTGTGGTTCTAGTGACAGTAAATGGCTCAATTAATGAAATAAGTGCTTTCATGTTAACTTATTGATTTGGTTTACACATATTTTGTGATCACTCATGCCTTTTACAATTGGACTGTTTTCTCTGTATTTTGAATGCTCTGCGATAATTTGTGGATTATTTGTATGCCTAAAGAAATTGACTTGCACCATTGTTCTTATTTAATTTGTTTCTTATTCATACGAATACCTTACCATGTTAGAAAAGGTTCACATCTTTCCAATAATATCAGTTGTTTTGGATAAAAACAAACACATGAAAAATAAAGCTTTGGAAAGTTTAACATCAGCTTTTGTAGAAGAGGTTTTTTAGAATCTTCAACACGCGACATCTGCTAACTTTTTTTCTATATATTTTGGTATTATTTCTGCTTTATTTTTTTGTATTCTTCATTAGTGATTTCTATTTTGCCCCTAATACCCAGTATAGGAGTGCTTCAAAAATTAGAAAAATTCTCCGGGGCCTCATGCGCTTACAATATTAGACACACGCTGCTCCCTTTTCGTCCCAATTTGACGAGTGCGTGCTCACCAAATTCCCCCCCCCCCCCACACACACACACACGCGTTGTTTTATGTGGAGTCATCTTCACTATTTTTGTCTGTGACTTCCTTCTCAGTTTTCTTCATTTATTCGCTATCCTGTATACCTTTGTTTTATCTTTAATTTTTTACCATAATTTCCTAACTTCTGGATTTGTTCTATCTACTCACAACACTCTTTTCTTTTAAAAGGGTAAGTCTTAGAAAAGAACATGCCAAGGGGGTATGAGTGTATGTATATTGTGTGCCGGCAACTTTGTCGATATAACATATTTTGAGCTTTTAATTTAAGTTTCATTTTCCTGAGGGAAGGTAATCTGATGTATTTTCAATAGTAGTATACTTTGTTGCTCGTGTGAACTTCCATAAGTTTAACTATTTGTTCTTCATTGCTTTTTCTGGTTTGCAGATTGTAGGTACTTATTTAAGCATGTTGATACTGTTAATATTCTGTTTACCTCTCAAACTAATGTCTTTGAATTAGAAATGTGAAAACATTACAACTCTTCAAAGTATTTTCTTCCTTAAGCTGCTGAAATTTCCTCTTCTTTCAAATAGGTTTAGGCCCCGCATTCTTGTAGATGTAACCAACATTGATACAACGACAAGTGTCTTGGGATTTAAGGTTTCAATGCCGATCATGGTTGCACCGATTGCAATGCAGAAAATGGCTCATCCTGAAGGTATCTGCTCACTATAGTCTGGATAAGGAACATATGGTTTATTCCCACAAGTCAGATTTTAAAATTGTTGTACATCGCTGTTTAGACTATTTACTCCCGTTTTTTCTGAATTACAAAGAGAATCATTCTAAAATTGTTCACTTGTGAGTGCTTCATATCCTGTCTTGTATTTTAAAATAGTTGTGAGCTCTTACTTAGCACATCTAATGGAAAATATAGTAAGTTTACTCCATCTTTTTGGAATTCTATTTGATACAAAAACACCAGAGTCACAAAGCTAAATAATTAAGCATTCTATTTTTTATTGGCCCAAATTGTTGGTGCATTGCCAGATTGTCCATGCAACGAACAATATATGGTTGATATCTAGCTTGCCCATAAGGACAAGTAGTGCAAGTCCGTCAAGCTATTAGCACATTTAGTACTATGGTGATACCTGCTTGGAGGCATTTAAAATTGATATTGGGCAATATAGTAAGCTATCACATTAAAGTTTTCTGTTATCTCATTTTTGATAGAATTTTTCTAGATTTCAATGATGATAAAATTAACTGCAAGGCTCTGTAGAATACAGAAGGAGAGCAAGAAGTTGGTTTAGTGGTCTGGTAACAACCGTAAAAAATGGCAGAAGGCTAAGTAGTATCTCTAATGAAAGGTTGATGATGAAGAGATTCTACAAGCAACAACAATGGATGATGAATTTGGTCTGCTGTCTCATATCATGTCTTTTTAAAGCTACTAGCTTTTTAGCTTTTGGAGTTATAGATGTAAGAAACTGAGTAATGGATCATGCCAAACAATCTTTAATTTGGTGTACTGTATATAGCCAAGTCTATATTCTGTATTTTTATAGGATTTTATTATTTTCTTTTGTGGTAGGTTGTTTAACCATTACTCAATTATATATATGTTCAGTTAGTCAGAGTTAAGGTGGCAGGAGCTTGAAAGTTCATGTCTCTTATGTGCCCTCGTGATACATATTTTTATCAAAGATAATATTTACCAAAATAAAACATAATATAATACAAAATGTTGGGCCCGGGCTTGCACGGGCCTATCCCATCTAGTATATTCAATACTTTCGACTAAACTGGTAATTTCCCTTTTTTCATTCTTTTAAAGATGTGTGTCACTGTATTTCAGTTGGACGACGAAGGGTATGACTTGTTAATTTAAGTTAAAATATGGGTATTATAGTTCATTCAAGTCTTAACTTTCTAAGACACTTATAACTTGGAAAATTATGGCAGCACCCACGTCACTTTACTTGTCAAGTGATATTTTGCCTTTCCAAAGACTTTCGTGAACAAAGGTTTGGTTTCATTTCTCACTCTCTATGTTGTTGTTTCGAATTTTCTGGTGAGTTCTTCTTCCTCATCTATTTTTGCTCAGTATTTTTTTAATCTTTTAGTTTCCTTTTGTTTTTTATGTGTGTGTAATTCGCTTTTCTTAATGTTTTTTCAATTTTTAGATTCAGACATACCCTTTGTCGTCCAACTTAAGTTTCACTTATTATATAGTTAAGTTAAAAAAGAAGAAAATTTACCAACAAAAAAATAGGAACAGAAACAACGTTAAAATTTATTTATTCAAGGAGGTAGTAGTAGGGTGGGATTGGGGTGGGGGACATTTATGAAACTCGTCCTAACAGATTTTGGATTTCTCCTCATTCTAAACCCAAACAGGTTAGGTTTGGAATTCTTCTCATTCTAAACCCAAACCGTTCAGGTTTAGAGTTTCTTCTCGTTCTAAACCCAAACAATTCAGGTTTAGAATTCTCTTAATTCTATAAATCTCGCTTTCCTGATCAAAACGTTTCTCCATCCTCAACTCTCTCTAATTCTATTTGGTCTTTAGTTACAAGAATACTAGTACTATATTTCCTTCAAGTTGTGTTTTATTTGTTTGATAAACAATAAAGTGCTACACAATGCTGACGGTAGATGATTTTTTGGGCATGGAATTTAGGCCCAACATGAGTTGAATGGATTATTTAGTGGTTGTTTCTGAAGTTGCTCGGTTAAAATCCATGTATGAAGAAGAAGACAACGTAGTTGCTGAACAAGATAAAGAGTACTGCATCAAAAAAGAAGAAAAAATCATACACAATATTCAGTCCATAATATCATCTTTCCCAGTTAATAATCAAGATAATCATGCTCTTGATATTGACATCCCAAAGAGGAGAAGATCACTGCAAAACGCACAGCCAAGAAAAGTTACTACACAATTTATCAGCAGTGAAGAATTGACGATCAAGAAAGCTGTGAAAAATTTAAAAGAAAAAGAAATCAGAGTAGTAAAAGTTGGTGATAGAGAAAAAAATAGAGTGATAAAAATCAATTGGGCCGTTGGTTCTAATTTTGCAATAGAAAAATCAAGAGAATGAACGGTAGACTACGACCCATTTGGTTTAAGCAATGAAGAATACTTCAAACCAGAAAAGCAAGAAGAGGAAGATAAAGAAAAGTCTAGAAGTGAAAAGGAACATTATTGTTAGGGTTGTACCTTCTGTTGTAATTAACGACCAAACAAGAGAATTACCCATAGAATTCAAGAATAAAATTATAGAGATCGGAGGTTTAATTGAATCAACAATATTAGTCGTCGAAAAGAAGTTGTTTGAAACTGATATTAAACCTGGAGAGGGCAGACTTTCAATACCACAGAGGTAAATGAATAATGAGTTTCTTACACTAGAAGAAGATGCATATTTGAATACTCGGAATGGGAATAATGTGTGTGAGAAGAAAGTGAAGTTGATTGAGCCTTGTCTTAAAACATGTAATATTAATCTGAGAAAGTGGAATATGAACAAAAGTAACGGCAAAACAAGTTCAAGTTATGTGTTGGCTACATATTGGAATGTTGTGACCAAAAGGAATGCTTTGAAAAATGGTACTTTAGTGCAATTGTGGGCATTCAGAAAGGGATCAGAGCTATGTTTTGCACTGGTCAAACTTCAAGATCAGTTAATGTAGTAGTTTTTCTCAGTAGTTAGTAGTAGTAGCATTTTTTTATTTATTATTTTTCTAATTTGTAGTAATATATTGACAGGTTTAATGTTTATCTATTTAAAATAATATAACTAAAAAATAGAAAGAGCTCTGCTCTTTATTTTCTACTCACAAAAATTCACTCATTTCTTTAGGGTTTCACAACATCATTTCCCTCATCTCTTTGTGCAATACGCGGAGCAATTGATTTTGTTTCTTTCTGATAAACGCTATTTCAAGGGTTTGACGGTGTAAAGAGTTATTGTAAGTTTAAATCTGTATTGATTTTTCTAGAAGATCTTGAAGAAAAAACGATGTTGTCTTCAGATAAAGAGCTAGAAGAACAACTTGCGGAAGCTGGGAATAAGCTTCTTCAGCCTCCTTCTTCACTTGACGAACTCATCATCTTGCTTGACGTAAGCCTTTTTCTTACTTTTTTATTCGCTTCCGTAGAATGATTGCATTTTAATTTTCTTACAGGGTGTCTTTGTTGCCTATTTGGTATATCTTATATCCTGCCGTTGATGGTATTTTTCTTTGAATGTTCTATTAAGGATATAACTTTGGTATCTTGAAGGTATTCTGGTTCTTGCTCTATAATATCCAGCACTTGAACAATGTTATCAGCTTTTCTTTTTTTGATTGGTAAAGTAATTGTTATCAACACGCACACAAGGGAGTAACCTAATTGTCAATAAAGTGGGAGGAGAACCATGGGGTCTAAGGTTAAAATCCTAGCAACTGCAAGAATCACTAGGTGATTTCTTCCTCTGTCTAAGACTTGATGGGCAGACTTACTCAATACAAGTGTGAGTGGCCTGGACACCATCGGCATTACAAAATTAAGAAGCGTTGATGAACTAGGCCACCTTTTCTTGGGCACTTTCCCAGTGAAAGTTTATATACATGGATTTGTGTTTGAACAATTTTATTAATCAATTGTCGCCTTAGTTTTAGAGTAACTATGGAGGATGCATCTTCATGTCCTTGGTTACAGTGACAAACAGTGACAATTGTTTCAAAATTTGACCTGTAGAACTCCCACCCTTGATAACTTGCTGATGAAGATTGCATGTTTTGTTGATACAAATGAGAGCTATTAAGGACATGCCAAACTGTGTCTTTAGATTATTTTTTAGAAGATTTGGTTTGTGAGTTTTTATGCTGCCATAATTCTCGTAGGAAAATGCATAAAACCTTTAGCCTGTGTGACTAAAAATGGTGCTAACTAACCATCATCACTTCATGAATGTGTGTATCTGTGTGAACCTTTGAGGGTGCTCTAATACAAAATCTCTGGGAAAGAGAATCAAGTTGTCCTGTGTTTCTTTCTCTCCTTCTTTAGGTGAGCCATTGAGTTTTAGCTAGAGAGATTAACTTTTAAAACTTTTCTGGAAGTTATCCCCCATAGTAGTATGGTGAGGTTATGTGGAGAGTTGGAGATTAAGAATTGCCAGAGTTTTTGAAAGCAAATAGGAGGATGTAGTTAATCATAAGTACGAGTGTATATTTTTGTTTAATTTTTGATGCAATAAGATTCACGGCAAATGTTTTAGAGCCGTAGGCTTTTGTTGACTTCCTAAGTTATTTACACTCAACTGATTTTTTTTTGGATGCACTATTTCCCATCATTAAGGATATTTCTTAAATTGCCTGCCAAAAAAGGTTATGTAGAACTTGTTCTCTTTGAAAAACACCAAGAAAAATCTTAATGTTATTGCTCATCTCGATCAATTTCTGTGAGAACTACTTTCAGTAATTCTGGTTACTATGCTTGGCTAATCTTAATATACTTTTGGTTTTTTCTGCTTTAAGCAAGTAGAATCTTCCCTGTCAAAGGTGGAGCAATCACCGGCCAAATCAATGCATGATGCACTTTCTCCATTAATGAAGGCTTTGGTTGCAAATGACCTCCTGAGGCATTCTGATCTTGATGTGAAGGTCGCAGTTGCTTCTTGTATAAGCGAGATAACTAGGATTACTGCACCAGATGCTCCATATGATGATGAGAAAATGAAGGTATGTGAAGTTTGTTTTCTCCTAGTTCTTTATTATATATCAGCCCTCCAATAACACTCCACTTGGTTGATACAGGATGTCTTTCAATTAATTGTATCATCCTTTGAGAATTTACATGACCGGTCCAGCAGATCATATAATAAGAGGGTGTTGATTCTTGAGACAGTGGCCAAGGTCAGATCATGTGTTGTCATGTTGGATCTAGAATTTGATAAGCTCATTACTGAGATGTTTCAGCACTTCCTCAAAAGCCATAAGGTATTGCCATGTATCTTAATCATTCAACAGTAATTTTGTTTCTGTAATGTTTGGTTATTGATTCATGGTATGGTGTGCTGCCGCTGCTTCTTCTTCTTTAGCGGAAGCCTTTGATACCAGCAGATGTTCTCAGACTTTTGTTATTTTGAGAATATACCTGAAGTTATAATCGCCACGTTCCATCAAAGTGTGTGATTTTAGATTCATGGGATTGTGAGCTTCTCATCATTTAGGTGCCTATACTGATGGGTCAGCAAGATTAGTCTGATTGTTAGAGAGCGGGAATGAGGAAATCTATTGGCTACTTATTTTGACTATCATTATCTAATTTGATCAACTCTTTGGAGTGACATTGGAAATGATTTTCCCTAGAGCTTCTTATCATTTGGGTGCCTATACTAGGGTGTCAGCGGGACTAGTGTGATTGTTAGAGAGCAGGAATGAGGATATCTATTGGCTACTTATTTTGAATATCATTATCTAATTTGATCAACTTTTAGGAGTGATATTGGAAATGATTTTCCCTAGTACTTATTTAGAAGTGGAGTGAGCAGTTCTTCGTCGTCATTAGGGGTATTTTGGTAATTCCATGCGTGTTTCTTGTGTCATAATGTTCGAATGTCTATTATACCCTTGTGATCGTTTTCATGACTTAAATATTACGTAAATAATAGTAAAATCAAGGGCAACACTAAACCTGAAAATGAGGCATAGTGGGACCCATCACATTCACGACGAGACGTGGACTTTTGAAAATCTAAAGCTCTCTGTCCTTTGGCTCTTCTTCAGACTGAAACTTTCTTCTTCAATGAATCTGACATTTAAGTTAAATAGATATACTCTCTTCCTTATTAGCTTTGGAATTGAAATTAAGAACTTTTTAAGGCTGCATATTTAGTTTTTCTTAAATCTTTTTTGCTATTTCTCCTGTTTGTTGATTAATATTTTTTTAAAAAGAAAAACATATCAATTTTTTAGCACTAGCAACGGCTACAGTCCACAGGATTCGTATACATTGAAGGGTTCAATACTTGGATTTTAGATTTCTTCTTGCTGGGGACTAAGAGTGTAGTTAGTCACTGAGAATTTTATTCTTAATTATGTCTGCTATTAGAAAAGCACATGGAGTGACAAGAGCAGGTGATACCACTCAATTTATAGTTTGCACTTCATCGAGTACCCCTTTCTCAATAGTTAAGGAAGAACATATAAATTTGAAATATACATTTGGATTAGGATGTATCACCTATGCATGATGACGAGGGACATGTTTGTCCCTTTATCCATTATTTTCAGCTTTTATTTCGGCTGAAGGTTGGCCAATGAGCTGATTATTAGAATATCAAAAAATAAAAAGTTACTGCTTCATAATCTCTATTTAGCATTTCGTGTAATTATAGTTCTGCTTCTTTTGTGTTTTTTGAAATAAAGGATTAAATGCATTTTTATTTCAATTTTAAACTTTATAATTTCGTGTCGATTTGAGTAAATCTTTCTGCTAATTTCCTTTCTTTCTTAGAAATCCTGTAATATGTTGTGAATGAAGCCATAGTTAATGGAGGTCTAATTATTTTGTCCCCCGAGTATTTTGAGTGATATGAGACGTTTATTGAGCTGTAAGTGAATGCATAGAAGTTGCTTGATAATATACCCTTGAGGGTTTATATTGAAACCTTCTACAAGTTAACTTTCAAAGTTCATTTTCTTAAATGTAGAGGGGAACAAATATAACTCCTAAAATAAATAATCCAAAGGTGATTGTTGTATTTTGGCTGCAGTTTCCCCTAAGTATTGCAGTGATTATATATTCTGTGTCGTGGATATGATTTTGGAAGATAATCCTAAAAGAGATGATAATAAATACAACAGGGAGTCAAAATAAAGAAAAATCCGACCAATATTTTCTACGTTTGAAGAAACTAACAACATAGCTAAGTCATGATAGTTCTACTTAACAACATCAATTAGAAACACAATAAAGTGATAAAAATCTCCACTTCTCTGGAATTTGCTATTGGTAAATTGCAGGTAAGTTAGATTTGTTGTCACATTATTATATATGTTACTCCTTTGTCGAAAACTAGAGGCTTTCCAAATCCTTGAACATTACTCCTTGGTCGAAAACTAGGGGCTTTCCGAGTCTCTAAAAATTACTCCTTAGTCGAAAAATAGAGGCTTTCCGAATCCTTGAACATTACTCCTTGGTCGAAAACTAGAGGCTTTCCGAGTCCCTAAAAATTACTCCTTAGTCGAAAAATAGAAGCTTTCCGAATCCTTGAACATTACTCCTTAGTCGAAAAACAGAGACTTTTCGAGTCCTTGAAAATTACTCCTTGGTCAAAAAATAGAAGTAAGCCAGTTGAGACTGCTCTGTGCATACTCTACTTATGCATCTTGGGCTACTTATCATTGATGAATCGTTATTACGTCATTCAAGGCTTTGGTTGAAACAAAGCCAGAGGCAGTACTTGAGGGTCTTGCGGGAGTAGTTCGTATGGAACCTCAGAAGGCCGAGTAGTAAGGGGTTAAAAGTAATAAACTTTTTGAGCAGTATGATAGCTAAGAAACTCTTTATAAAAAAAAAAGTATGATAGCTGGTAAACTGATCAGCTACCTCCCTTGTGTGTTTGCCTTATCAAAATAATTGGCAGGCTGTTTATCTGTGTGATTTATGATGCCGAAGATGGGTGGGGTATTGGATGGTTGATGATTTTCCTACAATTAGATTATAAGGAAATAACCTTATGTATAATCAGCCCCAATATTTCCTTCTTTTTTAGATGCCTTAGAACTCTAAACTACCACCTTATTATGGTAGTGTGGCTGTGATTATGATTGAAGAGGTACTTCCCTAGGTACTCTAATTGTCCTTGGTAATCTCGAACTCCACCTTCTCGATTCTGTCAGAAAAGAGCGCAAGTGCCGGTCAGAGTAGATGGAGATTGCAAGGGTCAGGCTTAAGAGGTGGAAAGAGAGTGTTGAAGAAGAACAAAAGGACTGTACGTCCAGCTTTTAAACGCAAGGATACAAGGAGAATATTAACAGGCTTTGTCGATAATTCAGCAGAGTTTCCAGTTTTGGTGGTTTAACGTGCAATCGTGTATTATGTCTCAGAAGGCATATCTCAAGGTTAACTTTCTAATATTTATTACACAAAAATGTGAGTGCATTAAAATTTGTTGTGATTACTGGAAAAAATTTCTTCCTTTAGATCATTGTGAATGACAGACACGGTAGGTCATAATAACTTAAAACCCTTCCCTAGGCAATGAAAAATTATGGTTTCTCCATAATCATGCCTTTGTTTTGGTGTCCCATGTTGTGATTTCTTTTGTAAATCATTTACGATATGATGTAGATTGGAAAGATTTATGGTGAAAAAATGAGAAGGTATACCTTAATTACCTAGGAGGTCTATTTTGTTCCCACGAGAGTTGCAATATAGGACACTCATTCTTTATTTCTTTTGTTTATATGCTAAGTTGCTCCGACACTTCAGTTTAGGTGCCGCACCCGTGTCGACACGACACTAGTATGGGTGTGGGTATGAGATTCGTACCGGATATGGTCAAACACTTTTGGGTACTTTGACTACAACGGACGGAAAAATTCGATACAAGATACAATTTGATTCCCGAAATCAGAACCAAAACTAGGATAAAATTTGAAGAAAATAACATACCTTATCTACAATATCAATCTGTTACTTATTTACAACTTGAGAATAAAAAAGAAATACACACTTTACAAGCTATGCTAAGTATTCCACTAAATTTCTTACAAATTTAGAGATATTTTTATATTTTTTGAATTAATTTTAGCCGGATCCCCGCACCCATATCCACACTATGATCTGTATCCCCGTATCTTAGAATTTACATCTTGAAGGATCCGATCTTTAGATCCGCATCCATGTCGGACACCCGAACCCGTGTCCAAGCAACTTAGTTTATATGTCAAAACTGAATAGTCAGTATATGTTCCACATTAGAACATACTAAGAAGCTCTAAGCTTAGATTGCATTAAAATCAGCTAATGTTCCAAGAAAAGTATCTAGTAACAAGATTAGACTCATGATAATTTCTTTTTCTATCTCAAGGATTGAAAAGTTTAACATTTTTTGTTTTCAGGAAAAAACAGCTATTTCCGGGTGTTCTATAAGAGGGGCTTTGAAAATACTAATAGGTTTATAATCTCTATCATTCTCGTTGTCACGTTTTAGGCTAATAGTCACAACGAATGATCTTTTTCTTTTTTTTTCCCTGAGCCGATGCTCTTTCTAAAACAACCTCTCCGCCCTATCGGGGTAAGGGTAAGGTCTGCATACATATTACCCTCCCCAAACCCCATTTTGTGGAATTTTACTGGGTAGTTATTGTTGTTGTAGTCACAACGAATGATACTTACTTTGTTTTCTTTATTTCTTATTGTATCTAGATGTCAGATAAATCATCCTGTTCTTATCCGCGGCAAGTGCGGAAAAATGCAGTAAGTTATTTCTTTTTAGTTTAGACAGCTATTAGGTGTGCTTTTTTCTACAGCTATTGGTTTTTTGTTTATGCTTACCGGTTGTACATGTATGATATTGAACTTATATTCCAACATAAGAGTGCAGTATGTCATTCTCTCTCAAGTCCCACTTGAATTTGTACTGATGTAGATGCATTCTTGTAGATTGTTAAACATCATGCTTCTCTTTTTCTGTCTATCTGCATCATGTACCGATCAAGCTTTATATAGTGGAGCTTGAAATATTTGGTTTCTTTTTACTTTAAAGTACCTTTTTTGCGTCATTTATACCTAAATACACGAGTATTTAATCGGTATAGCCTTGATTTTTTGTTCTATTTTTTCCATTGAGCCATTATTTAGGTGTTAGATACCAAATCCAGGATTACATTGTTTCCCGAATAAAGGGGCGAGAATAAGAAGCACAGATCCACCTAAGGCTAAGGAAAATGCACGACATGTCTTTAGCTTCTTCAAATGGGTATGGAATTGGTTCTTCATATGGTAGCATCAATTTTATCAAATAAAGTCGAAGTGGGAATGAATGTATTTTTAAATGTTTCACCGTATGTTTAGTAAGATTTTTTCATTTAGAGATGTCATAAAAATAAGCTCGGGCCAAGGCTCAGCACGGGCCCACAACCACTAGTACGATATAATAAGAGAGAGCCCTTCATTACGATGAAGGGCATTCCCGTAATTAATATCTCATTGACGTGTCATTTGATAGTTCCTCTGGTATGTGAACAGACCCATGTCAGTCTTATATTAACTTTTGGGAATTTTGTAATCATGTTAGTCCCATCCTTATTTTCATTTTCATTATTCATTCTCTCTTTCGCGTTGTGCCTCTTCTTCAGCTATTCTCTGTTTTCTCTTTCTACGGTGGGTTATTCTTCTTCTCTATTTCCCTTTTGCTTACTTTTATTAATTTTAATCTTTTGGTTTCTTTTTATTTTATGTTCCTCCTCGTTTCACCATTGTAGTAGCTCTTCTTCCTCTTTTCCTTTTGTCATTTTTTTGGTTTTGAATAGGAGTGCTGACGTATTTGTGCTTGGCCGTGTGAGTGTTGTATAGTGCATGTATATTTTTATTCATTATTTTCTTAGAGTTTGTCCATTTTGTGTGGTGTGAGTTCTCTGTTTCCGGAGTTGGTTTTGTGTAATCTTTTCTTGTTATTGTAATTTCTATATTTGTAATCGTGTGTTCATTCATGTTGGTTCCCTAGTCTTTTTTAATAATGTCTTGCTAGATTTTTTACATGCGTGTTGGTAATTGTTCCTGATTTATAAATGAATTATGTCAATTTGAAGATTTTTTTCGTTAGTATCGATTACTAATTTGGAGTGGACTATGCACCCACGATGCTTGACGATATGTTTGCAAGAGGTGAATTGGACTTTAACTTTCTGTTGGGTTTCTTTGCTCGTGATTATGTGTTGCTTTCGCGATGGAATGAAATTCATTTTTCATTTGGTATAGTTTCTCGCATCCTTTATTAACCTATGAAGTAATCCCTGTCTAACAGGATAGTCCATGAAGATATGATGTTTTGCTCAAATATCATTCTGAATCAAGAATTTAGAAGGCTTCAACATTGATACCTTTAATCTCATGGTTGCAGGAAATTATATTGCAGTATTTGGTTTAGTTACTGGTATCCATTAATGTTTTGTGTCCATATATAATTTAAAATGATGTTAAAACAATTGGATAGCTACTAAAACATTTGATTTAATATAAAGAGTTGTACATGGTAAACATACACATACACACGCATATAACTTCTGCCCCCGTTTCTTTCTTGGGGACTTTTGGATTTTTATTTTGGTGTGACTGAACCTCAGAGAGAGAATGCCTACGTATCCTTGGCGACCCATTGGGGGTATTTCGTTTCTCTGATGGAACCATTGGCTAGTAGTTTATTTACCTCTTCACTGACTGCCTCGTTGATTGCAGCGTTGAATTTACTTTTTATCTGCCGCACGGGCGGATAAAGTGGATCAACATTCAGCTTGTGAGTAGTGATGTCTTTTGGGATCCCAGCATATCTGAATGGGAGAAGGCAAATAAATCTGCATGGTTAGTCAATAATTTATGGTACTTACCTGGGTCGGAAAGGTTGTGCCCGATGTAGGCTCTTTTTGAACTATTAGCATTATCCAGCTGGACCGGGACGAGATCCTCGACTGTCTCTTTGCAAGCTTCTATGACATCTGGGTCCCTAATGACCTCTATCGTCTGGTTGATTTTAGTTCCCGACATGGCTGATTACTGTGCTTCCGCACTTGCTCATTTCAACTGCTTGGTATGAGTGTAGTCTTGGGTGATCTGGTCACATTCTTAAGCGGTACGTGGTTTACCACGAATACTGAATATTTCCCACGGGGTGGGAAATTTGATTACCTGATAGAGACTCGAGAGAATTACTCGCATGTCATGTATCCATGGACGCCCTATGATGATGTTGTAAGCTGTTTGCTGGTTCATAATGTGGAACGTGCTTTTCAGCGTGACTCCTCCCGCCAAAACTAGCAGCGGTATCTCTCTGGAGGTTCGCTCTACTGCATTGTTAAAACTCGTTAGAGTTATGCAATGCGGTATTACCTTATCTTCGAGCCTCATTTGCATGAGGACTCTTGGGTTGACAATACATGCGCCACTTCCATCTTCTACCATGATTCTTTTCACATTAGTTTCAGCAATACGCAAAGTTATAACTAAAGCATTGTAATAAGGGAAAGACAAACTGTCGGCATCAGACTTATCTAAGGTGATATTGTCTTTGAAGTCGTCATACCATTTGTGAGCGATCGTGCGCTTCAACTTGTGTGTGGTGGTGAACTTCACATGGTTGATTGTCGAGTCATCGCTGCCACCAACGATCATTTGTATAGTGCGTGCTAGAGAATGTGGCTTTGGAGGTCCATGGGATCGATCACATCCTCTAGCAAAATTAGCCCTTCCTTTATCATTGAGCAGTTCCTTCAGGTATCCCTGGTTCATCATTCTACCACTTCCTGTCGTAGACCTATGCAATCTTCGGTCTTGTGTCCTCTTTCCTGATAGAATTCGCATAGGACATTCGACCTCCTTGCACTTGGGTCTAATTTCATTTTCTACGGCTATTGCACCTCCCTGCCCAGCTTCTCCAGTGCGTACACTTTTTCTGAAGGGGAGACACAAATGTTATGAGTGGATAATAATGGAGGCATACCTCTTTATTACGAAATAGGGCGGTATGTCATTGCATGGCATCTGGATGTCTTGGAGGAGGCAGATTAGGGGCACTGACGTAAGGCTGATGCCTTTCTCCACTGAATTGTGGGAGTGGTTCTCGTCGCCCGTCGTTACGTTGATCCCTCCTTACCTCTGACTTTACCGATGTCAGTCGTTGGGTTGGACCATTAAGATCGTCTTCCTTCGCTCTTACTTCTGCGCAGTGGGCATTGTGAATCTCTTCCCGCGTGGTGGGGGATACTTCATGAGTCAGTTGAGTAGCTTCTTGGTTGCTTTCGACCCATCTCTGTTCAACCCGTTTTGGAAAGCAGCGACCGCCATTCCTTCTAATACGTTCGGTAAACCCATTATTACCCTGTTGAATCGGGCCAGGAAGTCCCCGAGTCCTTCACCCATTGTTTGCCTGATTGCGAAGATATCGTTGACCCTCGCTTCAGCCTTCTTTGCTCCTACATGAGCGGTGGCGAACTTATCTGCGATTTCTTCAAATGTCGATATCGATTTGGCTGGTAGTTGAGAGTGCCATGTTAGCGCTCCTCTTGTCAAAGATTCACAAAACATTTTCAGCAGCATGGACGATACTTGTTCTTTCGAAAAGTCGTTACCTTTTACAGCGGTTACATAATGGATCAGATGGTCTTCTGGATCCGTGGTCCCATCGTATATTCTCAAGTACGGGGGCATCTTGGAGGTTTTAGGGATTGGGCGAGGAGCATCTTCCTCGCTTTATGGTTGCTCGACGAATCTTCCCACGCCGCGTTTTTGTAGTAGCTTAGAGGAGCCAGGTATTTTGTCTACCCTTTCCTGGTACTCCTTTATTTGATCGCAAAGCGCTTTATTCTCGTTCTCCATTTCTTTCATTTTCTTAATAATGGTTGCGAGTGCATTATCGCTTGCGTCTATATCGATGCGGGGCTGCTTGTCCGTGTAACATTTGGCATATCAGCGGCAACAACAATTTCCGTCGTTGATGAATCTTTAAGATTTCCCTGAGATGGTTTCTTAAGCATTCCACTTAGAGTGTTTGTCAATCATTCCTCTAGTAGCTTCATGACTACTGGGGTGTTTCCTTTGCTGCGAATGTGGAAGCCCCTCTTTCATGCAGGATCGTTAGATCTTCGAGTGAAGAGGGTGAGATATCCTCCTCCGGAACACTACTTGGTGTTACATTCGCGACATTTTCTCTACCGACCTCGTTGAGGGGCCTATGAGGTTGGTTGAGACATCTGTTATCATTTTCAGCCTTGATTCTTTATCTGCCATTTGTTGGTTTCTATGGAGTTGAAGGACAGTCATTGTTGTTCTTAATATCCTGGATGTGAACTATGATTTCGACTACTGAAATCCCTATGGACAGTGCTAAATTGTTTGACTCAAAATTTGTTGAACACTTTTTAAGCAAATCAATCAATACAGATGAAGGGGTAAATCGAAATTGAAGATAATAAACTCTAGGATGATTTTTGTACTTGATTCGTATAGCAATAATATAAATCGGTGTGGGAGAGAGAAGATGATAATCTTAGAGAGACGGGAAAGACAATGTTAGAGAGAAAAGACAGAGAAAATATTAGAGAGATCGTGTATTATCAAAAATCAATTGAATTCCCTTTACACAGCTCAGACCCCTTTTATATAGCGAAGGGTCTTTATTTAAATATTTAAGAAATAAAAATAAGTACACGCTGTAGAGGGGCCGACAGGGTCGTGAGGTCATCCCTTATGTTGTCCTCAAATCACATATGTACAGACGATCATGTTGGCTTAGAGGCATGATCAGTCAAATTCGACCCCATACACATATCGTGATGCAAAAATATATAGTACAATACTAATTGGTCATTACAATATCGAAAGAGGTGCGGGATCCAACATATATGAGGTGTACCAAAAAAAAGAGGAAAGAATATGACCCTTTTTTGGGTGAAAAGAAAAGGATTTAGAACCTCCTTAGATTAGCTAGAAAAAAGTAGCTTCTAAGCACTTTACTTAAAAATAACTTTTAAGTGTTGAAACTTGTTTTATAAATACGCAGTTACCTGTTTATATAAAAGTGCTGAAACTTAAAAAAAATTATTGAAGTGTTTGGTAAACAAGTGCTGGTAAGAACTTTTTATGTTAAAAAGACTGAAATATCTCTAAAGCTGTTAACATTATAAAATGAGTTGATTTTTACAATATATTTGATTCATAAGTAATGCAAACAAAAAATAATTCATATTTTAATTTAAATAATTAAATTATATAAAAGTTAGGTCATTATATGCATATTTCAAGAGAACGAAACAAAATAACAAACACTTAATTGGAACGTAAAATAATAAATATTAGTGTTTTAAAAGATTCATACAACTACAAGTATCAAGCTTCACAAATTTTATTAGCAATCAAATCGCGAAGACCCATCCAAACAAGATCACTTTGCTCTTCCACATTTTTCGCATTTATATTATTATTAGCTCTCAATGTACCAACATTAGGAGCAACAGATGGAACATATCTCTCATTCTCAGCTGCTCGGAATGCATCATACATATTGCATTTCTTTTTAATATAGTTATGAATGGCCATAGTAGCAAGTTTGATGTCTCTTTGAGTGTCAATATGATAGAAAGGCATGTCTCGCAAAATTGACCATCTTTCTTTCCAAACCCCAAATGTTCGCTCAACAATATTTCTACAAGAAGAATGCAAATAGATAAAATTTTCAATTCAGCCTCTTGGTTCTCGCAATTGTCTTGTTGCACCACGGCAGAATTGTGCTAGGTGATATCTCACATTATCTCTTTTGTATGGAGCCATATATCCCTTCATGTGTGGATATCCTGCATCAACTAGATAATACTTATTTTTAATTGGGCGTGAAAGTTATGTTCTAGTCTGCAATGGTCTCACCAAATATACGACTATCGTGAGCTGCTCATCCCCACCCAACCCATGCAAATGTAAAACACATATTAAAATTTACAACAGCAATAATATTTTGAGTCGGATAACCTTTACGTCCAATATATGGTATCTCTTGACCTTGCGGTAATCTTGCTTTAACATGTGTGCCATCAAGTGCTCCAATACAATCCTACATATATTTACAAATATAAATTTAACTTAAGTTAGTAATACTTA
This sequence comes from Nicotiana noctiflora, assembly GCA_032618575.1. NCBI lineage: Eukaryota > Viridiplantae > Streptophyta > Magnoliopsida > Solanales > Solanaceae > Nicotiana > Nicotiana noctiflora. Next base: position 191,633 of record JASVEL010012441.1, on the reverse strand, counting down.
TAAAAGTTAAGTTATAAATTTAATAAAAATTAATTATGTAAAAATATTTCTTACTCTAAAGAAAGGGAGATATCGACCATTACATGGCTTGTGAGCTCCTGCACCATCATTATAATTTGAATGTGGTCTAATTATATCTTTTGCAAGCTTACAAATCCCCTTTAAAACACTATGAAAGTGTCTATGAATTGTTTCTCCCAAATGTTGAAAGATTTTCTGTATCAATCGATTTATAGCTCCATGTGCACAAGTCATTAAGAACATGCCTAACATCTCGTGTATAGACATTCCACGTGTGGGTTTAAGCCCATATTTTTCAGTTAAGTCATTCGATAGATCAATAAACACCGACTTCCTCATTCGAAAATTTTCATAACAACGAGTCTCATTTCCTCGTAATATCTCTTGAATAAATACATTTCTAGAGCGACTAGATGTACGACAATGTTCCTTGTATATGTATTTTTGGTAATACATCAATATTAATTTACCTGCTATTTGACATAAAACAGTGCATTCCTTCTCATCTTGCTCCCTCTGTATTTTCTCCAGTTCTTCTTCATCTTCATCGTCTGACGAATAACTTGGATAAAGATCTATTATGTCACTAGAGTTTGAACTTTCCATTTAATTGAAAATAAAAACACAAGTAAATAGGAGTTAATTGAAAGCTTTACAAATTCATTCCAATGGTCAGTTCTTACCTGAAGCTTAATAATACCAATCATAAGCTTAACATTTAAAATAGATGTTACCTGAAGCTTAATAATAGTAATCTTAACAAACAAAATCTTTAATTTACTAAAAGTTTAGTGATACAATCATAACATCTAAACACATAAAACCATAACAAAGTTTACACATAAAACCATAATAAAGTTTACACATACAATCCTAATATTCGAATACGGAATAATAGAAAAACTCAACCACAACGATACATTATTTTTTTAAAGGTATAATTGGTAGTTAAACTCCAACCAATACTTGCGAGCTTCATCAGTAGGCATCCCCAAAAATATTTGTCGATTATTTTTCTTACGGAACATATTCATAGTAAAACTGTAAATTTCACCCCCAGCTAGAATATCATGAATTTGTCCCAACGTGCCAATACACTTCTCGATGGATGTCTCATCAACTGCAGGAGATGTAGCAGTGCTTTTGCTAGGCATAAACTCTGTGAGAGAGTGTATATCCTCTTTTATTGATGTTGCAGCTGTTTTTTTTCTTACTCTTTCTTACTTGACTACTGGTGTTAACACCATCAGTTGGTTTTTGTCTTTTTAATGATGGTCCGAAAACATGACAAAATTTATATTATGTAGATCATCACTTTCATCGCTCATTTCATCATTAAGATAAGTGAAGTGTTCTTTGTCACAATCATCAATAACATTTATTCCTTCTTCATCGAGATTAAGTCCAATGTCGGGCGATTATTCTTGATTTGCTGCATGTGCTCTTTCTCAGTGGCAACAACATCAGCAAACAATGCATCATAGCGAAACCATATGAGCGAAAGATCTTTGTTCCTAAATTTCTTATATTTTGCATTCTCCTGTAAAAAGAGTGATATAATTAATAACGACAAAAATAAGAATTACACATATAATAATGTGAGAATGTACCTTAATTTTTTGCTCCCACCAATCATCATATGTCATAATTGTATTTTTCGTGGCATCTTATCTAAACCTGTCTCCTCTCTCATCAACTGCTTAAAAAGTGTCCATTCGCCTTTCATGTAACCCCAATGATTTTTTATTTTTTTATCATAGTCTTTCCCCATCTTCTTACAGAACTCGTCAACAATACTTTTCCAACCATATTTATTTAAGTAAGTGTTTGGTCTATTTACTTCTAACCTCTTGCTCACATAACTCAAGAAATATAATATGTGTATCATCATCCCAGTTAGCATTGTCTCACATAATTGAATGTAAATAATCCGAAAAAAAGTAGAACAACCAAGAAGCTAAGACTGAAGTTGTATAAAGAGAGTAAGAATACATGGGCACTAGATTGTTCAATAGTCCATGACATTGTAAATCCGAAGTAGCAAGAAACTAAACATATATAATACTGCCTTGGAAAAATTTCCCAACCTATTTCAACTAACAGACATTATAAATCTGAAGTACATTCGATCATATAAGTACATAGTGTTAGAATGAGAACATCTTCTACTCTTTGCAGCTAAAAATGAAAGAAACTTAACTTCATAGTTAGTTAAAACTGCAATGCACTTGCTCCTAAGAATATCTCACATTTACAAACTATATAGCCAAATAAAAAAATATACCAAATTCATATAACCAAATTGAATATGCTTATTTCACTTGGTCACCCACTATAATGCATTGATATTTTCCTCCATCAAAGCAACAGAAAAAATCTCAAATATGAAACCAAAGGCGTTTTTGAACAGTTAGCAACGTTTTACGTGCACTAAAGTTATAACAGTAGTTAGTTCTACTTGTATATGATATAATAATATTAAGATATGATTGTGCTAAATTGTATAAGTTGCGCCTAAAGATGAAGGATGTATTACTTGCACGCATGAGCTTTTGCTCTCGTACAATATTCCATTAATAACAGTTAGACAAAGTGTATTTTATAGCTTTGGTTGAATTTGGTGGTGTGTATGTTCGTAAAATTTAATCCTTTTTTCTTAGCTAGTTCAAGATTTTACTGAAACAGACCCGACATTGACATCTTGATGTATATTGATAATTGATATTAAACAAAGATGGAAGAACCAACTAACTAAATTTCAAGAAAAAAAGAGAGGAAATTGCACCTGAAAATAGTCGCTGACAAGTAAAAATTTGCTGGGTTACTTAGCAGTATGATGAATAAACTAAAAGTACAAGAAAGCAATAAAAACTACAACACGAAGATACAGCGAAAAAATAAACTAAAAAGTATAGCAAAACAAGAAACAAATAAAAAGTACAACTGGAAGATAACTTACTGGGTTGAAGACGCTTTCAAATTGGAGCTGAAGTTGGGGAGAGTTATGGAAGAAGATGAAGAAGAAAGCAGAGGCGCTGACAGAGAAAAGAATGAGAGATTTTTAGGTTTTCTAGTGGGGGTAATTTCCGGAATAAGTAATATTATAAGGCATTAGAAAGTAATATCCTTAGTCAAACTAAAATTGCTTTTAAGCCAATTTAAAAAAAATTGGGTTTACCCAACTTGTTAGTTTTGCCCTTTTAAAACAGATTTTAACTTTTTTTAAACCCTTTTTAGTTTCCAAACACTTTCAGAATTTAAAAGCGCTTAAAAGCTAGTCATCCAAACATGCTCTTAATTAGGACAAAACCCAAAAGGAGCTACAAAGGCAAACCTAACCAATTTGATATCGTTACAACAGTTGAATACAATAGTTTTAATATTTCAAATAGGTCTCCTTAAAGTAATATAGTATGCGCTAAACACATTAAAGGTCGAGTCCTTTTTGCGCGTTAGAAATAAATTGTGGTGTTAAGAGCATAATACGTTGAAAGGCCTTAACAAGGAATGTCATGGTTTGTTGTTGTCTTTACTCCATTAAATGAAGACGCTGCCCAAAATTCTCTAAGCAGTGGTTTGTTGCCTGCTGCTGTTTTAACAAATTGATGTTATGCCAATTTAACTGTTATGTTTAAATTTTGAGGAGTTTTGTTTCCACCTTTTCCTTGTTGTTACTATATATTACTATATGATACACAAACAATTAAAACCTTCAAAAAGAAACAGATCCTAATTGTGTCGAAGCCACAGTTTTCACAAACATCAAATACTTAAATTCCTTACACGACCAGCCGTAGTAGCATTCATACTCAAAAAAAGCATGACAGTATAAAGCCAATTTATACTTGCAGCTAAACTATACTTATTAATTCGTAATGTCTCTCTCTATATCAACTTACCAATGACGCTTGATTTGTTATATTATTTATTAAGGATAATATAGTTTTCATGTAGAAATATCATAACAAATAAATCAAATAAATGTACTTTTATTATATTTTAAATTGCGTTCATCTTTTTATCGAAATTTCAATTTCAAAAATAAAAATAAAAATTACACAAACGAAACATTTACTTTGTATTGCAAAACAATTAGCTTATCATATGACACTACACATATACCTTTATTAGTTACTCATAATTTTAATGAATATGTAACTAAATCACATAATTATAGTAAGTTAAGTTATATAAATTTCTCATTGTACATAACAAAATATATAACGTGTATTTAGGCTACATAAATTTTTTTATCCTAATTAACTTGCCTAATTTAAAACTTACGTCAAATAAATACTTTAAATATTACAATTGATCAACTTTTATAAATATGAGATGACTAAGCGACTAAATTAATCATTTATTATATTTTTTTTCCCGCGCATCGCGCGGGTACTATACTAGTTATTTCAAATAGGTCTCCTTAAAGTAATATAGTATGGGCTAAACACATTAAAGGTCGAGTCTTTTTTGTGAGTTAAATAAATTGTGGTGTTAAGAGCATAATACGTTGAAAATTCTAAAATAAAAAAATTTAGAGGTCACATGAGTTTTGTAGTGTATTTATACATAATTATAATGCACATAGTGTTTATGTGGTGTAATAATTATAAATTTTTATGTGGTGAATAATATAATACATGGATTGTTACGAAAGAATTTCTTAATTTAAGTATATCTTTTGTCTCTAAATACACTTATATATGTATTACAATCGATAACAAGATTTTTATATAGAATTATCAGAATTTATACAACTACTTTATTTCTATTATTAAACTCTGTATAGGACAATTCATGTGGGGGTTGTATTAAAAAATCAAATAGTATATTAGTTTCAAGAAATAAATAATAGTACAAATTCTATACAAAAAATGTTTATTTTCTATAATGCAAACCAAACAACCCCTAAAAATTATAGTAGTAGTTTAAAGTCCGTTTGGACATGAAATTTATTTTTTATTTTTTCATTTTTTTTAAAGCAGCTTTTTTTCAATTTTAACTTAAAAATAAATTTTGAAATTTTTTTAAAATTTAAAAACTCCAAAAAATTATTTTTCAAAAATTTACTCACAAAAATTTAAAAATATCTCAAAATTATATTCATTTCCAAATACAACTTTAATTGTCAAATACATTTTCACTTATTTTTAACACCCTTTTCGGAATTTACAATTCTTGCCCACATAATTAGCACACACAAAAGCGTACGTGGTACACTTCCAACAGACGTAACGATGACTTTCGATTCTAATCGTAACCGTCCATTTCCGATCTCTCTGATCGTACGGTTATGACAAACCATCAGAAGCACATATGAATAATAAAACAACTATTCTCAGTTCGAAGGCGCTTTGGTCCAACAACTACGAGTTAGTTCAAAAATTGACAAAATTCTCAGCTTTCCACTTTCGGTTCAAATCACCCCCACAAAAAAATTTAACTTTTAATTACATAAATTATCTGCTAATTATTCCACTTTTAGTCCGATTTGGAGTTGGATCTTAGCTTTGGGAGTTGCTATTTCATTATTGGTTGAGCTGAATTCTTGAATTTTTTCAAGTAAGGGAAAGTTAGGGTTTCTCAAATTTCGGGTCTTTTCTTGGAAAAACCCTAGCCTATTAGTTCAAGCTAGTAATTTGAGTTGTGGGTTCTGGGAGATTTTACGGATTATTGAAGATTTGAAGCTAATTGCTGTGTTATTGAAGTTTTTGCTATGCTGTTTATTGTAAATATGGGCTTTTAGTGTGAATTTGGTGAATTTTATTGGAATAGCCCTAGATTTTTAGTTCAACATAGTAATTTGAGTTGTGGGTTTGGGAAATTTGATTGGTTCTTGTAGATTGAAGCTAATTGTTGTGTATTATTGAAGTTTTTGTTATGTTGTTTATAGTAAAGATGGGGTTTTCTTTGGTTTCTTTGGTTGTAGGTTTTTCAGGTCCTGATTGAATTTTGGGGAAAAAGTTAGGGTTTTTGGATTTGGAGTTTAGGGTTATATAATAGGGTGCTTGTGGATTCTATTTGTGTATGTGTAGAAGAAGAACTTGAAGTTCGTTTGGAGAAATGTTTTACTCACAGTTCATATTGGCCAAAAAGGGGCCTTTGGGAACTATATGGATTGCAGCACATCTGGAGAGGAAACTTAGGAAGAATCAAGTTGCTGATACTGATATTGGCGTCTCCGTTGGTCAGTTCTCCATATGTGATTAGTTGCTTTCTCCTTGTTTTCATTTTCCTGTTCAATTGTTTACTGTGACTAGCTGCCTAATTATTTTGCTGTATTTAAATTCTTGCTTTCTAGATGAATTTCATGGTAAAATATACATTTCCATAACAAAGTAATAACAAAATATACAGGAGCAATGTGGCTCACTTGCATTAATGCTCTCAAAATCTTATAGTTAATTGAATAACTAGCATATAATGCCTTCCAATATGTGGGGCAAAATGATCTTGTTGTGTTCATGTTGGTGCTAAGCGTGGAGATTCTTTTTTATGGTAGAAGTAAGTGCAAGAGTTTGTTCGGATAGATTATCCTGGATCGATTAATGGTGTTCATCAATGTTACTGTTGCTTTTTGGTAGTCAGGATACTTTCTCCAGTCTATAGTTACAATCTTTACGTTTTGTCTTTATAACCAAGTGGTTTTCTAGGAGTTAACTGAAATTTGATCCTAGTTCATAGGATTTTGATGGTTAGATTACCTGATTGGTTAACCTAGAAGGAAATTTGCCATTTAATGCGTCTTAGGTTCAAATCCTAGCGGAAGCAAGAATAAACTAGGTGATTTCTTCCCATATGCCCAAACTTTGCTCTCATTTTTTTCATTTTAGTGAAATTTTAGCAATTGATTATTTCCTGCGTTCAAACTGTTGTTCTGTGTTGTTTCATTATGTTTTTAAGTTTGAAGGGCTTAGTACCAGGATGTTAAACTCTCCTTGTTCGACTTTGTGAGCTATCTGCATCCTGCAATGGTGTAAAAATATTTTCATTGGAACTCTTCGTCCATGGATGCTTCCATTCCTCCTTATGACAAAAGAGAGAGTTAATGAACTCATTAAAAAAGAAGAGGCAACAAAAAAGGACGAGAAGAGAAATATGAATATAAACTTCACTGAATACAACCTTTAATGACTTCAATATATATCTGCCTGGTTATTAAAAAAAGACCCAATATTTATCCGTATCTGAGAAATATGAGTATTTTAACTTTTCAAATGTATAAAGTTCTAATTATGTTGGTTGTATCAAGAGAACTTGAATTATACTTTTTCTGTACCTGGATGCACGAATCACATTGGCTTATTGGAGATTATGAATAAAATGTTTTTAGACAGTTTGAGAGCTATTTTGAGTAATGATTAGAAATGTCATAATGGAATAGTTACCTAAAAAGATGCTGCATAAAGTTTGGAATAATATGAATTACTACTTAGTTTATAATTTTTTGAATTGTTGGAGGGAGGAAAATGTGCCATTAAAGAAAATCAGTCATGCTTTGGACCGAGGGAGTGATTTGGGGAGTAAATACAACTATGAGGTGTGAAACAGAGATCTTTGAATCTTTCTGGGTCTTTGTGTTGGCCTCGCATTCCCATTGGATGTTCCTTCTTATAAAGATACTTACATTTAAATATCAAAGGAGCAATGAAGAGACAAAATTCACCACGAAAAAGATTGAAAGCTCTACTTCTGGCACTTTCTGGGTTTCTTTGCAGAAATACTTTCCAGTTTCTTTTAGTGAATTACTTTTTCCTCTTTAGTATATTGCACAAAGAGGCAAGTTGGACATATATGTAAAATAAATGATAAAGTAGTTTATTTTGTGCTCCTTAGGCTGCAAAATCTGAAGAAAATATAGGCGATTGGAGTTATGTAATGCAATGCTTAAAAGAAATTTGAACTTTCTAATTCTACGTTTGATTTACCTGTTTATGCCTGTTATTTAAGAAGATAATATTTTGCAGCTTATAAGCCCTCTTTCTAAAGGTTTTAACTTTTAAGCATGTGGAAAGCTAAGTTTCTTGAACGTGGTCAAAATTTGTGTGCCCTGTGAACTTGTACCACCATTGGTACTGCACTATTTTAATTAGTTATTTTGGCTTCTGATAAGTAAAGTAGTTATATTAGAAAGCACCAAGAGTCTGCACCTAGTAAACCAGAGCTTCTGCAGTAAAGCGCATGCCCGTTTTTAACCTATGGTATAAGAAGCGACAACCTGCTCATCAACTCCAGTTAACAGTAAAATAGCGTCCTTCTGTAAGGCTCAACCGATACAAGTTTCAGCAGTTCTTGCTTATTACCATATATATCCGAATATATGAATAATCTGGTACTTTTGGTTCCAACAGACTTTTGTGCCTATGATATTTTTTTTTGAGAAGGAAAAAACAATTGTGCCTATGATATTTTGAAGAGCACAGCTACTTTACATTGAACTTGTTGAATAAACTTTTGGTTAAAAAAAATAAATAGGCAGGAAATGTAGGTCGTGCTTAACTAGGATGAATGTGCTTTTTCAACAATGTTTCTAATTGTGGGGTTGAGAGCCCGAGGTCATCTTATCTCCATCCTTTTCTTCTTAATACTAATTTTTCTTTTGTTGCTCAATCACGAAAGGTATTCTTCCCTTTGTTTTTAACTTGTCTTGTCCTTCTGCAACAGACTCAATCCTTTTTCCTGAAGCGCCAATTGCATTGCGGTTATCTAGCCATCTTCTTCTTGGAGTTGTGAGGATATATTCTCGAAAGGTGGGTTACCTATTTGACGATTGCAGTGAGGCTTTGCTAAAAGTCAAGCAAGCTTTTCGCTCCACCGCTGTGGATTTACCACCTGAAGAATCTAAGGCTCCATATCACTCAATCACCTTGCCAGAGACTTTTGAACTTGATGATTTTGAGTTGCCAGACAATGAGATTTTTCAGGGGTCAGTTCCAGTCTATCTTTTTGTTGTCTCTTTATTATATTATATTAGGTAGGGGTAAGGTCTGTACATACTACTCTTCCCAGATCCCACCTGCTGGGATCAAACTGGGTATTTTTTTGTTGTTGTTGTTGTTTATTATATTACTAGCTTGCTGCATGCCATGGCTTTTACGAGAATACAACATACTCCCTCCGTTTCCCAGTTATGTGGATTTATTTCCTTTTTGGGTCCGTTCTAAAAAGAATGGCCTCTTCCTGAATTTGGAAATAATTAAACTTACACTCTTACCCTAAATGAGAAGCTTTTATAGCCACACAAATACTCTGGCATGTTTAAACAAGTTTCAAAAAGAATAATAGCCATACAAATGTTATGGCTTGTTTAGGACCACAAGTTTTAAAAGTCTTTATTTCTTTCTTAAACTGGTGTCCAGTCAAATTGGTTCACATAAATTGGAATGGAGGGAGTACTATAGTTGCTGGCTGTGAGAGTTGTGTCTGAAGTACTTATCTTTTTCTTCTCGTCCTGTTCAGCAATTAATCTATTTTGGTGGAAGATTGTGTTATGGTCCACTTAGAGCTCACTGTACCTCAATTTTTTCTACTAAAGTCAATGTCAATTCTGCAGTAACTATGTGGACCATCATGTTAGTTCAAGGGAGCAGATTACCCTACAAGATAACATGGAGGGCGTGGTTTACTCAACTTCGAAATTTGGGTTGGATGGTAATTATTACTTTGGATAACTGATAGATTTGTTATTTCACTGATACTCATATATTGCATGGTGATTTTTGCTCAGAGAGATTCGGGGATGGTGACACTTCTGGTTTATACCTTGATGAGGTAAGATCATATTATTATTTCACCTCTTAGCTTCGCGTTATCTTGTTGCTTTATTTCATTTACCTTAATTCCAATGCATTCCCTTTCCTTGTTATTCTTGCCTTCTTGATGGAAGCCGGGAAGCATTCTGCAGCTCTTTTTTTTGGGGGGGTGGGGTTGGGGGTGGGGGGTGGGGATGGGTGGCTGAGTGTGTTCATGAGCTGGTCTGGAATTGAGATCTTAGCCTTTCAGCAATATGATTATCGAAGCTGCTTAAATTTTGACCATATTCTGTAGTCCTGGATGCTACTTGGAAGCAGGAACATGATTGATTTATGTTCACTTAGACAAGACTTCTTCATCCAGTTTTACAATCCAAACTTGGTCAATTGGAAACACCTCTTCACTGAACATGATATAGTGTTCTCTTTCCTTTTTCTTTCCTTTGGGAATGGGATGCTTCCATGTTCTGCTGCTTCTTTTTCTTTACCTCCATGTTTGTCTATGCTGAAACTACTGATGTTCTGATGCAACCTCTTTGTCTTGTTTTGTTGAATTCCTTGAAATTTCTTTTTAGAGTTTAGTGCTAGAGGTAAAATGGTATTATAGAATAACGAAATCTATGGAAAGTAGAAGGTGCATTCTAGGAAGTGGAGGACCTACAAGCTCCAAACCTCGAAGGAATAAGGAGCAGAACAATTGAAGGTTGGAAAATGACTTTTTCCAAAGCACTGAATGGCACCGCTTTTGCTATGTTGTGGGTGCATTGGGGAAAAGGAACGTGGTTCCTTTTCATGGGAAATGATTTTTAAAAAAAATAAAAGCCCGTCTTTTGTTACTAGTTAAGCACCCGTAAGTTTCTCAAGTGTGTATTACTTCTAAATAAAATTTTCTCAATTGTTTATTTATATCTATGGTGCTAGAACAGTTGAGCTTTGTGGAATATTGGATAGATATACTGCAGCTTTTCCAATTTAGTGTTTTGTCGATGTATGTTCATGTGTCTCAATGTTTTGTTTTTTCCCTTTTTTACCTTCTTTCCCCTTCCCCTTTCTTTTTATTGGTTTAATCTCCACGTAAGTGCCTGTGTCTCAATTTAGTGTTTTCTCCATGTATGTGCATGTGTGTCAATGTTTTGTTTTTCCCTTTTTCTTGTTTTACCTTCTCTCCCTTTCCCTTTTCTTTTTATTGTTTTTTCCTTTCTTTTTACCTTCTTTTACCTTCCCCTTTCTTTTTATTGGTTCAATGTTTCAAATGAATTTTCCAGTGTGAAGTATTTTTTGTCTTGAGCACTTCGCCTTACAGGACAGAAATAGATACCTAAAAAGAAGTATATGTTTATGAGGATATACAAAATTCTTTCTAGAGGATCTCTAGGGAAGAATAATCGGTCTTGGTGTACATTGTTTTATTTATCCTGTCATGAGAAAGAGAAACTTCCTAACTGAAAAAATCTTGTTCAAGTGTCATGGTTGCTAATGGCATATTTTCTACATGAATTATGTCCGATAGCTGTTAATCTGTAGTCCTCCATTGATGTAGGACATGTGCTCCTTTTACGAAGAAATGTGTATTTCCTTTTGATAAAGGATGAAATGTGTATTACAGTGCTGTGTCATTTTATCTATCTTCCATTCTGATTTTGGACTTCTTAATTGCAAACAGGAATTATTTTTGGACAAGGTTGCTGCTGCTGGAGATGCTAGTGTGAGGTTGATCTCAAATTATACACTGCCTGTTACTATATTCCCCTACCTCCATGCCCATGAGGATATTTCTGATTAAAGCCATATATATATATATATATATATATATCGGACATATTTCTGCAGAATGTTCCCAGTAACACGTTTCTTAGGAGCTTCATCTAATTTAAAACTATGATATGGTTTTTTTTACCTCCCGTTATGCCCTCATTTTGTGCGACAGATTTAAGCCATTTCCTACCTGATTATAACTGCATGCAATAACCTAGTTAAGTTTCTAAAATCCCCTTGGATTTACTGGTAAGCAGGGAAAAGGAGTGTGATTTTGTTGATATTACTGTGGTGAAACTTGTCCAATCTAGTTTACAAAGCTCTGTAATCTTATCTGCGAGAGACTCGCTGTACCTTAAATTCATTATATTCACATTTCTCTCTGCAGTTAAGATTCTTTCAAGTGTATGAGTACCCTACTGCCAAGATGAATTTTGCCAAAAACTTATATACGCATGGTTTACTAAGTAATTGATGCAGAATCCATCTAGTGCTAAATAGGGTTATTGAATACCAGGGCTAATACGTCAGGTTGGATTCTTGGCGTGAAATGAGCCAAAAACATTGCAGCTTGATGTTCTTTTTTCTTTTGAATTTTTTCTGACTCTCTTGACTTCTAATCTTGGGGTTCTGTTGGGGAAGATCAAACATCTTTTAAAGGAGTTTGATTGTCAATACATCAGGCTGCAATACTGTATTATTACAGTTTAAATCATATGACTATCTGACACAAAAATTTGCTGATTCTAGTGCTGATCCTCTAGCATCCGTTGAACCAATGACACCACTCAAACAAGAAGAGGACAATGAAGAGATGGCTGCAAATTCTGAGAGCATGGTAACTAGTCTATATGTCCTTTATTCCATATATAATAGCTGGTTATCAACTATTTGTTGTTTTTTGTGTCAAACATATCATTTTATGTACCTTAGCATACTTGCTAGAATGATCAAGACCTTTTCCTTCTGCGCAGATGGATGGAGTTGATGGCGATGCTGATTTCATGGATCATGCTCCATGCACTCCTGGGTTGGCGGAAGAACCGAACTTGTCAAACATTCAGGAAACATCAGCATGTGAGGACCATATAGGACTGGAAGATCGTCATTTAATCGAATATGCTGTAAAAGAAAATACAGAGAATCTCTCTTGTGAAAATAACGTGAATAACGGGAGTGAACTTCTAGAAAATCAAGCACTAACTGATGGCTCGAATGCTGATACTGTTCACTTCGTGATTCCTGAGGAGAATGGTTACCATTTAGGTAACACGTGTGACAAACAACTGGTGCCGGATGGTCAGCTGCCTCCAAGTGAAGTTGCAATTGATCCTGTGAAATCAAGTGATCCCGCTGTAGCATCTGAACCATCCTTTGCTGCTGTTCATCAGGATAATTCAAAATCATCTGCACTAGAATGTGCAGATGAGATTATTGCTGCATCTGATAGTCAAACAAATGAGAGGAACACGCAGTGCATGCTTTCTGGTGTAGACAAGGTTGATGTATCTAACACTGGTGGCTTCCACAACGAGGCTCCACTTCCAAATGGAATTAGTTCTGCAAAAGTTGACCATGATGTTTCTGCTTTAAGTAGCATTGGCCAGCCTGTTCCTGAAGATATTTCACCAAGTAATCAGAGATCACCTGAGGCAGTCTCAAATAACGTTGCAAGTCCAGGAAACTTGGAAGCTGGTGAATCCCATGATATAACTTACTTAGAGACACCAAAGACCGTTGATTGTCTGGAACAAAGTTTTTTTGCTGAAGACGCCAATGGTGCTCAGTTTCATGTTCTGAGTCGTTGTAATGCTGCTCAACTTGATGCATCAATGTCTAGGTCTGAGCATGTTATTAATCATGAGCCAGCATCTACTTTTTCGGGTTTCCACCCACCAGAAACTTCTAAAGAGGAGGAATCTCATGCTTCAGGTATTTCTGCTAGAGTTCTAGGTTTCTTGGGTATAAATCTGTGTGCTTTATTGTAAAGTTGTTTGCGAAACGCGAATGTACTCTTACACTTCCAGTTGAAACATGTCATGCAGCAGGTGATTTAGAACAAATTTCAAAAGAGAATCCCGTGAAAGAACCTGTTTCATGTGAAGACATTCCAAAAGAATCTAACAAATCAACTAATCAAACGGGTACTGTCGTTCTAGAAGATCGCCACGTGGAAATTATGTGCGGCTCTGCTGCTTCTCCCTTGCCACCTCCTGAAAAGATTCTATCGATGCCAGGAGGGCTTGTTGATTTAACTCGGAGTATTTTTCCAGAGGCTACACCGGATTACTTGGCTGGGATCAATGAAGCTGATGCTAGTGGTAAATTCATTTCAGGAAGGAAGCGCAGTTACGCTGAGAGCACACTAACAGAGCAGAGTCTCTACTCAGCTGAATCTTTAATGATGGTCTGTTCCAAAAAGACTGCAGGATTTATTCCTGATGATGATGATTTACTTTCTTCTATCCTAGGTACATTAGAATTCTCCTCTCGGACTTTATAAAATGAACGGGCGACTATTTTTCATCTTAATGAGAATTTCTGACTCTTCTTCTTTAGAATATGGCATATATCCTTTTTCTGATTCCTGTGAAGCATTCCCACTTTGCAAATTATTTGCCACAATTCTGCAAAGAGTAATGTTTATAATATGCCTGTCAAAGTAAGGATAATATTATGTCGCATGCAAGGATTGAACCTACGACCAGCTTACAATCTTCATTACCATTTCAGTTGGAAGAAGATCTTCAGCACTGAAGCTTAAGCCTACTCCTCCACCTTCTGAGATAACATCAAGAAAGCGTCCCCGTTCTGCTGCCCGAATGAGTGCCAGGAAAAGGAGGAATGTTCTTATGGATGATATCATGGTCTTGCATGGAGAGTATGTTCCATCATCTGTTTTTTTTTGTTCATTTCCTGCAAATACATATTGGTTTTTCATCAGTTTATATCACTCTGCCGGGTGATTTGTATTTCCCGTCTTGTGGTCAAAATATAGCAGAATTAAACCATATGAAAGGAATAAAAATGTATCTCGGGCTTTAAACAATTATAAGTGGATCTATATCATCAAGCAGACTGAACATAGGAACGAGCATTTTCTTGGCTCTGCTTTTCGGTCTACTGTTAAATAAGATCTGCATCTGTAGCGTAATAAAATCTTGGTCTAGATGCTCTTGCATTACTGAATTCTTTAGTGTGTACCAGAGTTTAGGTGAGTTTAGGTGCTGGTCTTACTCCGATTCAATGGTCAAAGTTGGGGAGGAATACCAGCTTTAGAACCTGTTGTACTATTTTTGTTAGATACTTATGTGTAAATAGTCCCAGTCTTATATATAGTTGGAGTAGAATATGTCCTAATCCCATATGTAGTAGGAGTATAATATGCCTAATCCTATATGTAGTAGGAGTAGTATTATATATAGGGCTAATTGTATCATTGTTAAAATATCAATAATAGATTTTTCTCCTGTGCATTCTCACATGGTATCAGAGCTTCAGTGAGAAAATTATCGTTGTGCGTCATTCCAGCGACATCCGGGAAGAAAGATCTCATCGTCGTGCAATTTTCCGGCAACTTCGTCTTGTTCCCAGGGTTCATCACTGCTACAGTGGTACTGTGCATATACCAGTACCACCATCAGATCTGAAACCCTTGTGCGACCAAATCCCGAAAACTCCAGTCACATATGAACAAAAAAATCATGCGTCTTTCCGGTTGATGACTCAAGATTTATTTGCGTTCATCGATAAATGTTCGTTACCATTGCAATTTCAGTTTTGTTGCTCAGGGGGAGCTTAGTGGCCTTGAATGTCGAATGATCAACCTACAGATATTTTCACCAAGTCCCTCACTGGTCCTCGTATTAGTTACATATGTAACAAGCTCGGTGAATATGATTTGTATGCACCGGCTTGAGGGGGAGTGTTAAATATTTATGTGTAAATAGTCCTAGTCCTATATATAGTAGGAGTAGAATATGTCCTAATCCCATATGTAGTAGGGGTATAATATGTCCTAATCCTATATGTAGTAGGAGTAGAATATGTATTATATATGGGGCTCATTGTATCATTGTTAAAATATCAATAATAGATTTTTCTCCCGTGCATTCTCACAATTTTCATCAAGCAGACTGAAAATAGGAACTAGCATTTTCTTGGCTCTACTTTTCGGTCTACTATTAAATAAGATCTGCATCTGTAGCGTAGTAAAATCTTGGTCTAGATGCTCTTGCATTACTGAATTCTTTAGTGTGTGCCAGAGTTTAGGTGCTGGTCTTACTCCGATCCAATGGTCAAAGTTGGGGAGGAATACCAGCTTTAGAACCTGTTGTACTATTTTCCGCATTGCCATGATCAGAGATATTTTGTTGAAGAGATTGCTCCATAAATTCAACCTGTATAATAAATCAAAACTAAGTTATTCGTAACTAAAAGAAAGAATTAAGATTCCAAAAAGTAAGATTATCAAGTTCAAAATATGTCTTTAAACTGTGATAGCAATATTGCTCTGGTGAAAAGTTCTCCTCATAAAAATAAAAAATAAAAAATAAAATAGTGCTTTATAACAAAATATAAAGGACAATTATATTTTACTACGAGTTATTGCGTTTTTGTACACGTAAATATTCTATATTTTTAAGTCTTTAAATGATATAATTTCAGACAGAATAAGACTAACAAACCAATGATGGTAACGTATGAAAGCATCATATAATAGTAGCAACGTTGCGTGTAGTAACTTAACAGAAGTACTTATTTAAATTTGATATTGCCAATTAGAGTTGTTTGTGCAAACTTTATTTTGATATACTATGCAATATGCATAGTTGAATAAGAGAAACTAATAGGCATCCAAGAGGAGAAATCAAACCTTGTGCTTTGCTGCAAAGTTAAGGATGCCGGCAGTGGTTCCCAAATTCCTATCGAAATAGTCTTAGGAAAATAGGTTTTAAAAGTAGGTACTTTGGATATTAAATACTTGTAGGCTCAAGGCCCAGGCCCAAGGCCTAAGACCAAAATATATACATATATATATATATATATATATATATATATATATATATATATATATATATATATATATATATATAGTTTGGTGTTTATATATATGGTTCGGTTCGGTTATTTTTCGGTTCTTTAAATAAAATAAAAAACCTACCCTAATTTTTTGGTACGGTTATAGATTTATATAAAAACCTACGGTTTTATTTAAAAAAAAAACTAAAAATTGGTGCGGTTTGGTTCGGTTGGTTCAATCAGTTTTTAAATAACCATTGACACCCCTAATCAAAGGCATTTCTTTTATAGGCTTTGCTTCGATGTTGCACATTTGTTGTGGTCGCCTCGTCTTGTTGCTTTGTGTTTTTCCCAGTCAACTTTCAGTGCACAACCCTTGTTATTGGGGTAACCTATCCCTTAGTGCTTCAGCGATCTGCCAACTGTTATAATGACTTATAGTCTAGCACTCTGGTTCTCGTGTTATACTAGATCAGTACTGTTAAAAATATAATGTCGATGACAAGTAGAACAACCTAAACTTCCTAATGATCCTGAACAGATCCTCTTATAATCAAGTTGGTTCTTGGTTGGATCAGAGATACCTCTAACACATTTTTCCATCATTTCCAATTGTGCAACCAAGGTTGTGGCTTAGCGGTCGATGAAGCTGGAATAAAGACCATGGGAGACCAGGGTTCGAATCCCAGCAGAGACAAAAAAGCTAAGTGATTTATTCCCATCTATGCCTATGTATTGGTGGGCAGAATTATCCGGTGCCTGTTGTGGTGGGAGGATGTTGGTACACTGTAGAATAGTCGAGGCTCGCAAGCTGGCTCGAACCACAGTTACCCCCCAGAAAAAGTGGAAAGAGAATTGATTATCTTTTTGAAACTGGTAACTTTTTCTATATTTCATAATTCATATGTGGCAAAACAGTACTTAGATAGTACTGAAACCATATCTAAAAGAGGCTCTAACTAGTACTGTCCTCTCTCTATATTGAATCTAAAACATCAATAATAGTGACAGTATCATTTGTGTAGATCTGATTACACCAAAAAGTCAAAAACACAACAGCAAAATAACGCTTAACTTGATCTTCTGCACCCCTTTCTCTGCATTCTCAAAACACCCGGAGTTTGTCTCCTTCCAAATTGTCTAACAAATGCAAGCAGGGATAATTCTCCATCTGGTCCTACCCTTTGCTTGTAGACCTGTTTCCTCCCAGCTATTAAGAGCATCTGTAACCTTCCCAGGCGTGTTCATGCCCTTGAGATTAAGAATAATTCTCCATGGATGAGCTGTTAATGAAGGAAGAGATGGTTAACTGTCTCTGCTCTTTCCCCACACAAAAAGCTTCTGGAACATAAAATGAAACCTCTTTTCATCAAATTATCTTGTGTAAGGGCTGCTTCTTTAGCCAGTAGCCACACAAAACATGCGACTTTGTGAGGAATTTTTGTTTTCCAGATGTGTTTCCAAGGCCAGTTGGCTATCTACCGGTTTGAATAATTCATCCTCTTGTAGCTGCATTAACTTTGAATAAACCCTTACTGCTGCCTGCCTTGCTACCATAATACATCTTTCACCTGTTTGTAGTCCACTAAAGAATTAATTATCTTTTACATTTAAAACAGAAAAAGAACTGACTGTCTTTTGTTCGTTTGTGGCATGCCAATAGCTGACCCTTCTAGTGGCTATTCCAGTGTTTGCTATCTAGTAGTGAATTGATGTGGGATCTGAATGATGGCCAATTCAGTTAGGTTCCCTCTCAGTTACTCACTCCAAATAGTTAGTTTTTATTTTGTCAATTCTACCTTATTTCCCAGTGAAATACTTTTTTCCTGATAAGTTATTCCTCGATGAACTAAAAAATTGGTTTTTGTTTAAATAGCTTGACTCGCCTCACCCTTTAACTGACTGACAAAGCATATTTGCATTTGTGATAGTATGATAAGACAGCAGTTGATACATGCTGGGGACATACGCCGCTTAAGGAAGAAAGCTCCTTGCACACAAGCTGAAGTCGCAGCAATCCAAAAAAAGTTGTTGGAAGATGAAATTTTCAGAGAAGCGGTATTACCTGGTGGGTTCAACATACAGTGCTACACATTCTGCTATTTGATTATCTCCTTCTTTGTTGAATCATGCAATTGTTTTATTGTGGATCAATAACTGAGAACATTATAAAAGATGACATATTGTCCGTTTTTGATCCGTCGAAGTGCTTATATGAGATAGTTACACCTCAAGTTCCTTGGAGATTCGTTTCCATTGATTAATTTAACATCTCTCTACTTGGATGTACACTGTGGAGCTGTTAAACTGATGTGTTTGGCAAACAAGTATAGTTGGACTTTTTGTCAAGTGCTGTCAGATAGCTTTTCTGAAGACACCCTCAAAGTACAAGCACATGTTTTTAAAGTGTTTGAGTTCATTTGCTAATTGTTTCATGTTAGGAGAAGTTACATTATTGTCTTCCTCTTAACTTTGTTTACGGTGCTGCATAATACCAATGGTCTTTCCTGTAACGGATACTAGTTCATCATATTGACTGACTTTGATTTTGATGCAGATATGTCAGTGGAACTGGCTTCTTTACATAAGCAAAAATTTGACTTGAGTATGGTGAAGGTCTCTTCTAGTGATGTTAGCTGTTCTCATACTGGAATGGCTGTTGACCCACAGCTAACTGCTGTGTATACTGAAAATTCCATCTCAATTTTGGACGAACAGCGTGCCATGGTGTTCAATGAACCACATGTTGAAAGAAAGAGTGGAATAGAAGGAAGCAATGAACGGTATGTAGCGAGAGATGATAGCATATTAGGAGCTGTTGAGGCTACTGTTCCAACTGAGAACAGGGATGTTGATGAGCATGGCCAATGTTTAAATAGTGATGCCTCTCAACTGCGGCCGGATGCCATCACTGATGCTGCGGTGCCCAATGACTTTAACCTTGAACCTTCAGACAATGCAGCAGAAGTAGGACCACATGGAACTTGCCTTTCAGGTTCTCAGGCAGCTGAAGACTTTAACCTTGAACCTTCAGACAATGCAGCAGAAGTAGGACCACATGGAACTTGCCTTTCAGGTTCTCAGGCAGCTGAAGCAACAGATATCGCCTCTGCTGCTGAAGAATTATTGTCATGTCATAATAATGGTGGGTTAGGTGGCGATGGTGATGTAATAGCAGGTCTACCTCTGGCCGATTCGTTTAATGAGTCTGGAAAGGAAGATGCTTTTACTTTGGCGGAAGTATCTTGTGGACCACCTAATCATACATTGGCTGCTCAAGTTGAGAAGACTCCGGAAAATTTGAACGATGAAAACCTAGTGGATGGTAGTGAGTGGCCAGAAAACAACTGCTTTACTTCTGAAGCTGGAACTGGAACTGAAAATATAATAGGCGATGCAGTTTTACTGGAGGCTGCCCAAGACAGTGCTACAGTTAAAGATGCAACTAATGTAGAAAATATTGTAGCAGAGAATGACAACCAGAGCTTTGCTGATAATGTTACAGGAACTGACCCACCTAACAGGGATATTGTATATGAAGAAATGGATTATATGCTGGATCATTCCATAGAAGCTGGACAATATCCATGTAAAGAAGAAGATTTCTCCTACAATACGGTGGCTGCAGATTTCTCTGATGCCGATCGGGGGGACCTTGATGTAAGTTCTGCTAAATTTCGAGTTTCCATGTGCTCTTGTTTTCTGGAGTTTCACTACTCTCTCTCTACACACACACACACACGTATGACAAACATTATTTGTTCTGTTTTGATGTACTTGATAGAAGTGCCCAGGATTACTTCTAGATCGTTATAGATAGTGTGAGATGTCAAGATAGTAAAACGCGACTGCTGAAAGCAGATTTTATTTAGGCCTTAAAAAGACAATTATGAACAGCAAAACGGGAGTACTCTTAAAATATAGCATCTATTGAATTTTGTAAGAAAGTGAGTTGAGTACAGAAAACATCAATATGCTCATCTTAACTTATTTTGCTAAATAACCTATTACAAACTGTAAGGCATCTCAAATTTGTGCTGACAAGGAACTAATTAGAGCTTCTGTAAAGAATCTGGAAGTTGGATAATTTATAGTCTTGGCTATAAGTGATTGATAAAACCTTTTTGGGTAGCAATATGTATGAGAAACTTTGTCATCATGTAGATGAACATGTACACTGGATGTTCCCTTTAGTCTTGCGCTGTTTTGCTTTTCCAAACTAATAGATTTTTTGTCAGCTAGTTGCTTTTGTTGAAATGGGCGTGAAATGATGCTGTTTTTCTTTGCTTTAATGAAGAGATTTTGTTTGATATCTTCTCTCTGCTGAATTGTGCTTTTCTCATTTGTTCTATTTTCAGCAGGATCTGGATTATTCAGCTGCTGGAGATGATACAGGTTTGTTCCCCCTCATGTGCAACTTTGTATGACCTAAAAACTTCCAATAGCCTCAAAAGAAAGAGAATGTCAAACTGGATTAGGATGAAAATAGTTTTGAATTTGCAATGGCAGTAGGCATGTTTGGTTACTTAATAGATTTCAGAACTTTGTATCTGAATTTTCTAACGGTAATGTAAATTCGATGATGGATTACCACAATCTGCATTTGATTTGATGTTATTTGTTGTAAAATTGTTTTGAAGGTCTCTCCTTAACGTAAACATTGACGAATGTTGTGACTCTTCTCTTTGTCCCTGTTGCATTTAAACATCTGAAGAAATAAGTGACACACTTCGAAGAGTTTGAGAGAATGTCTGAAGACTAATGTCTTAACACAGAATCCGTTTATAGGAACAATTTACAATGTATATAGCTGTATTTATGGGAGATGGGAGACCAATGCTATATTTCACCTAAGATAACTATTTATATTTAACTAACAAAAACCGGCCATGGTGCCAACCTCATTAATGTAAGACTATTTGGGAGTTTTTTGCAAGATTTCTCAAAGGTGTTTGTGATTCCATGCTCTTAGCTCTGGTGCATTGATTTTGGTATCTAGGGTTTTTGAACTTCGATGATGATGATGAAGAAGCTGAAGCAGCTGATGATTATGTACCTGATGCTGATGTCACCCGTATCACCGACAACAGTGGATGGTCTTCTCGTACTAGGTGTGTAGCTTGTTCTTTTGTTTCCTGTTATTCTGCTGCTCAAACAGGCGTGACATATTAGGCAAATTTACCCTCCTTCCCTGCCTTTTCGCTCATTGGTTTGTAAGGGTACACAATTGTCAAGTAACCCACGAAGCTCAATATTTTCACAACAGAAATGCGTTCGGGGAAGGACCTTTTTAAATTCCCGCTTCTCGCTTGTTTTGCGTTCTTTTTCTCTTCCCCGTGGCTCTCACCTTATATTTTGATGAAACTTGGGATCGTTCTTTTATGTCTTAATGCATCTCGTCGTTTCTTTTTCCTTGACAAGTATTTGCATTGAAGGAAGTAATTCCCGTCTAGAGTACGGGATGAACTACCCCATATCTTGCCCCCTTGCCTTCTTGCTATGATTCTGCTACCCCTCTTATAGTGCCTGCAGAAAGGTCTAGTTAGTCTTTTTTGCCAACTAACAAATGTGGTATATTGAGATAGTCTATCAATAAACTCGGCCTGATAAGCAGTAGTTGAACCAGCATGGCTTTGGCTTCCTTTCTTTTACCTCTAGATAGGGTCTGTTATTTATTCTGGTTTTATCTTAATATTTTCCTTGACATGCTTATAGCTAGATGCTACTCCCTTCGGTCCAAAAAATAAGTGATTTTTTTGGATGTTTTAAAGTTACCTTTTAGCATTAATTAGCAATAGAATTTACCATTTTAACCTTACTATCTCACATAAACACTCCTAACACATATTCCAACACTATTTACTCCAAGGACATTGTAGGAAAAACATCATTAAGTCATTCTTGAAATCCGAAAAAATCACTTATTTTGGACCACAAAAAAAAGGCCAAAAAATCACTTATTTTGGACCGGAGGGAGTAATGTTTATGAACTAATATTTCAACGACTTTTCACAATGATGTTTGTTTACTTAGGGCTGTTTCCAAGTACCTCCAAACCTTGTTTATTAAGGAATCTGAGCGTGGGAGAAAATCTCTCTCCATGGACGGTCTTTTAGTTGGTAAAACACGAAAGGAGGCATCTAGGATGTTTTTTGAAACTTTGGTATGTAATTAACACCTCTTATCATTTTTTCTACATTCTTGTTGCACCTTTTTTCCTCTCCTTCGCGCAAATGGCATTTAAATCACATGTGTTTCATTGCAGGTTCTTAAAACAAGAGATTACATCCATGTAGAGCAGGTGATACCATTTGACGATGTCGCGATAAAGCCACGAATGCAGCTTATGAAATCGGACTTTTGAATCTGATACGTTTGGTAGGGTATAGCATGAATAGTCGGTAAACAGAAATATGTATTTCTAGTAGTTAGTCAATTGGGTCTGTTTGTGGTCTACTCTTACTTGATTTCATTCTTTAAAGTCATGTTTTGATGGTCAATGTAGTTAGGTTTTTACTTGGCTGGTAGAGTAGATCATTGACACGGGTGTTTGGTGCACTCTGTACAATATAGATCTTATTTATATGTAAATATCCTGTATAATATTTGGCCACGGTTCTGTTCTAATGCCCTATCCTTATTTATCCTAATAAAGAAAAAATATCTGCTTTTATGTTTAGACTTGTGATATGGTCAGTCTAGTGTCTTTTTGAGTAAAAGTCGAGGTAGAATAGTTATTAGATACGCTGTTTAAAATATAGCCAGTTTGTATCATGTATATCTTAAATGTTTTTTAAATTTTGGTAATGTTCTAAATAGCACTCCTAAAAGGGGCTATTTGTGCACCTACCCAAAAACAAGTTAAACCAAAAGTAGAGGAGCTAAAGCTTGTAGCACCAATTTGAAGATCAATTAAACTGAGCACTAGGAATAAATTTACATCTAATGATTTGTACACAAATATTGGTTATAAATGTTAAGACTTAAAAGTGTTCGTTAGGAAGTAATCTTTTCGTGAATTGCAATATTTACTTCCAAACCAGAAAACGTTTTAGAAAGTAACAATATTAACCAAATAGAGCTTTCTACTGAGGGAAAAATCTAAAAATTTCTTTGGTACCTCCTGTAGCTACATTTTATAAAGCTAGGCAGTGGTACAATAGCAACAACTAGACCTCAATCCGAAAAAGTAGAGCTCAACTATTTGAATACTCGTTGTTTAAGCTCATCTCAAAATTAGGCAATTGAGAAGGCGCCTAGGCTAGATTGTTTTTTCCTCGGTTTTACACCCTGCGCTGCTGTTAGATCCAAGTGGTTAGAAGCAAGATAGAAGCATTCTATGGCTTCTGTATGCAGTAATCTAACCCCTGATTCAATCAGTTGTTCGTCCTCTTTTGCTTAGGCCATGAAAAAATCTGTGTTTTCTCCTCTTCGAATGCTTCTTTGAGGCCCTCGAGATGACATAGGGAATGAATTGCACCTGCCAAACTTCTCAAGTTAGACAAGAACGAATCGAGAATCACACAAGATCTTACAAGAGGCCCACAAAAAATGGATTCCTACTTTCACTATTTTAAGAGAGCCAATATTTGGAAAATAAAACTTAGTCCTCTTTTAGAGGACGATTCACATCTCCATCCTAACCGTTTGATATAGTTTTGTTATATTTCTCAAAACAGAAAAGGAAGACCCTTAAAGCATAGAAAATACCAGCAATTATGGAGCTTAAAGGTAAAGACAGTACAATATAGACCAACAGGTCGATTTCCATTTTCCACAATCAATCTGCAGGACACGAGATCACAATGATTTACAGGACAAACAAATAAGACATCACCCTTGAAATTCAAATTGTTCTGAAGGCAACGAGAAATCCTAATCCAGTTCCTCTGCTAGGTTTTAGAATTACTGTAGTTTTCAATAAATAGGAGTTTTCATTAAATTGATCATTCAAGAATATTAAGCACGATATCGTTATGATCAGATTACTAATATTTGGAAATTGCCAGACTTGGCTCTCCTGATGATTTGATTTGTTCTGAGCTCCTGAGGATAATTCAAAATTATGGAAGTGGTCACTATAGAGCTGTGGCCTAATATAGTAATACCCAATACATTAATGCATTACTGATCCATGATGAAGCTTGCATTAGTCTTTGCACTATAGTTGTATTCTGGAGAGATTGAGTCAAACATCTAGCAGTTGCTATTTACTTATATGAAACTAACGCTGCAACTGCAGAGCTTCAGCAGGGCTAACTGTAAATAGTATTACCCATACTTTACCCATGCTTCTGATGTGTGTACTAGCTAAGTTGCACATGTTAAGCTAATGTGTCTTTTCCAGTTTCCAGTTTCCAGTTTCCAGTTTCCAGTTTCCAATGAAGCTCTTGACGAAACTTAAGGTCTAAGCAGCATGAAACTGAAATCAAGCATTTTCGAGGGATATGGGCATGGCATGGGTTTCAAATCTGCATTAACCCTGGATTACAAGAAGCTCAACTCCATACATTTGGCCTCTACCGCATGGAATATCAGAAGACTTTGTAACAACATTACATAATAGTTTTAATTAGTGGGTAATTCAAGTGACTACAACGTAGTGAAACCACTGTTCTTTGGGAACTATTAATAATACTAATTTGACTGGACTAGAGATGAGGCTATTTAAAGCATTGGCTTTATCTGTCTAACAGAATTTGTTTATGGCTTTAAACACCTGTTTATTCTACGATATAGCGAACCCATAGGCACACGATAAGAATGGTTCTATTGCAATCTGCAAAGCTGATTCCCTTCATTAGGGATTTTAATACCAATAAGCCGAAGGTGAGTGACAATTGCAATCTGATATCAACATTTGAAATTGTGACTCATGGGAGATTAGGTTTTTGAAACTCTACTCTGGTTAAAAAAATGTTTCACGAGTGTTTTCCACAATTAGATTGCAGTTTGATATCAGGTATATTTACAACTTCTGGAGATCATTATGGGTAATCTTCTGCAAAACAAATACTGACATTTGGTAATGTAATTGCAACATGAATGTGAGCATCAAAGTAGAATACCTGAGCATTGTTCCTAATGCCGTAGTCCTGAAGTTTAGCAGTATCATCAAGTAACTTCTCATTGTGAAATAAAAGGCAAAAATTTGACCAGACATGCCTCCTGTGTATCCAACAATAAATATTCAAGTTAGTAAATGGGAGAGAAAATAAATGTTAGCATTTCTACAAGTAGCTCAAAACAAGTATGATCAACCTATAGCTCAACTGATCTATGCTTGACCATTAAAATAAAATCTTGAAGAACGTAATTGATGTTAAAACTATAGTATAGAAGCTAAAAGTTCAATCAAAGTTCCGGCTAGTATACACTAGAAGATCAACTGAGCCAAAGTGATGCAATGATGAATCAGTGCGCCAACAGATCTGTTTTCTTCAGCATGGAAACGGAAGTACTAACACTTATACGAGCTTCAGCTTGGTGAATACCTGGCCACTCGCTCTTTCTAGGTTACTCCCCAAAAGATAGCTATAAATCCTCTATGAATGGTGTTAGATTAGTTATGTAACCCTAATCCCATATGTATTAGGAGTAGGACATGTTATGTATATAGGGCTCGTTGTATCATGTTTAACATATGAGAATAATATCAATCATATTTTCTCTCGTGCATTTTCACCTGGTATTGGAGCTTTAGTGAGAAACCTATCGCTATGCATCATTCCAGCGACTACCGGGAAGAAAGACCTCGTCACCATGTAATTTTCCGGCGACTTAGAAGGCTGCCCGTAATCACATAATTTCTGTTGGTGTGCAAAAAACCAACTCCACCACAAGACTGCTCCGACGACCAAACTTCAGTAAACCCCACCGGAAAACTCACGCACACGCACCCTCACGCGCCAGAAACTTTCTGGCGAGATCTGACCCACGCGCCCCACGCGCCGGCACGTGAGCACTGTTCCGGCCATTTTTTGAAAACTTCCAGTAGGACAGTCGGATCACCTAGTAATTCCGAGTCTATCCATATCTTTTTCGTTTGATTCCGACCACTTTGAGTTTTTCCGGCAGCTACAGTAATTTTTCGGCAAAAACAGTGTTTCCTTTATCTATTTTAGCAAGTTGTCAGTTGATTCTTTTTGTTAGTTGGTGATAATCCAAGGATGTTTTTGGGAGTCGATGCTTTCGGGTCTAAAAACCCGGGTTCTGGCAGTTTCGGTGTTATGATTACCTCAGAACCTTTAATGAGAGGTTCAAACTACTTAGCTTGGGCTTCGTCCGTCGAGTTGTGGTGTAAAGGTCAAGGAGTTCAAGATCATTTAACAAAAAAGGCTAGCGAAGGTGATGAAAAGGCCAAAACACTTTGGGAGAAGGTCGATGCTCAGTTATGTAGTATCCTGTGGCGATCTAATGATTCCAAGTTGATGCCTTATTCCGTCCATTCCAGACATGTTATTTAGTTTGGGAAAAGGCTCGTAATTTATACACTAATGACATCTCGTTTCTATGATGTAATATCGCGAATGACAAGTTTGAAGAAACAGGAATTGGATAAATCTACTTACTTGAGACAAGTACAGGCAGTCATGGAAGAATTTGAGACGTTGATGCTAGTTTCTGCTAGTATTGAAAAGCAACAAGAGCAACGATAGAAGATGTTTCTAGTTCTTACACTCGCTGGACTCCCTAGTGACCTTGATTCAGTACTTGACCAGATTTTGGCTAGTCCGACTGTCCCCACATTTGATGAATTATTCTCTAGATTACTTCGCCTTGCATGGTCGCCCACCCAAAAATGCTTATGTTGCACAGACCGACTCTACAAGTAACTAGGGATTTTCTTTATCTGAAAGGGAGTATAATGAGTTCCTTCAATATCGAGCATGTAAGCAGACATATCAGACTGATAGTTCTGTTGTTGGTAATTCTTTTGCTTGTGTTTCCCAGTAAAGTACTCTTGGATAATGGATTGTGGACTCAGCCGCTTCTGATTATATCTCTGGTAATAAATCAATTTTGTCAAATATTGCGTATTCACAGTCTCTTCCCACCGTTACTTTAGCCAATGGGTCTCAAACTAGAGCAAAAGGTGTTGGACAAGCTAGTCCCCTACCCTCTATCACTTTAGATTCCGTTCTTTATGTCCCTGACTGTCCTTTTAATCTTGCATCTGTTAGTCGTTTGACTCGTGCCCTCCATTGTGGTATATATTTTATTGATGATTCTTTTATTACGCAAGACTGCAGTACGGGACAAACGATTGGAACAAGACTTGAAAGGCTTTACTACCTTAACACGCTCAATTCCTCCAAGGCATGTCTATTTACGGATCCTCTGGACCTAATTCACAGACGTTTAGGACATCCAAGTTTATCCAAGCTTCAGAAAATGATGCCTAATTTGTCTAGTTTATCTACATTAGAATGTGAGTCATGTAAGCTCGGGGAACATACCCGAGCCTCCTTTCCTCGTATCATTTAGAGTCATGCAGAGTCTGTTTTTCTTTAGTTGATTCTGATATATTGGGGTGCTAGTAGAGTCAATTCAACCTTGGGATTTCGTTATTTTATTAGATTCATTGATGATCATTCAAGATGTACTTGGATTTTCTTAATGAAAGATCGTTCTGAGTTATTTTCAATATTCCAGAATTTTTGTACTGAAATTAAAAATCAATTTGGTGTTTCCATTCGCACTTTTCGTAGTGATAATGCCTTAGAATATTTATCCTCTCAATTTCAGTAGTTTATGACTTCTCAAGAATTATTCATTAGACCTCTTGTCCTTATACCCCTCAGCAAAATAGGGATGCAGAGAGAAAGAATAGGCACATCATTGAGACTGCTCACACACTTCTCATTGAATCTCATGTTCCATTGCGTTTTTGGGAGCGATACAGTTCTTACAACTTGTTATTTGGTTAATCGGATGCCTTCATCTCCCATCCAGAATCAGATTCCGTATGCAGTATTGTTTCCCCAGTTACCCTTATACTCTGTTCTCCCTCCTGATTTAGGGAGAACTTGTTTCGTTCATAACTTAGCCCTCGAGAAAGATAAGTTAGCTCATCATGCTCTCAAGTGTGTCTTCCTTGGTTATTCTTGTGTTCAGAAAGGATATCGTTGTTACTCACCTGATCTTCGTAGGTACTTTATGTCCTCCGACATCACATTTTTTGAGCCTAAACCTTTTTTTACCCCTTCTAACCATTATGACCACCTTGATATATCTGAGGACTTACCTATACCGACCTTTAAGGAGTCTACTATAGCTCCTCCTTCACCTTCCGCCATAGAAGTCTTACCCATTCCTAGTGTTTTGGAAAGCGTTAAGTGCAAAAAAGCGACGAGACCTCGCTTCACCGAAGCGAGAAGCGCGAAGCGAAGCGCGCTTTTGTCATGTGAAGCGCAATTTAACACATAAATAAATAAATAAAATAGGAATAGATAAATGGCTAAGAACTCATTAAAAATAACATATTAACCAAATGTTTCAATTCTTGAATCAAGATAAATAATAGATACTAAAACTAGATAGTGGATAATTGAATTTACTACAATTAACAACAAAAAAAAAAACAGAACAGAACAATTAACTTTTTTTTCGAACCAGAAAAGTATTAACAGAAGACCAGAGAAATACAAACCAGAAAAACAGAGCATAGATTAGGGCACAAAAACAGAGCAATAAAAAGTGAAAATAATAGAAAGAAGAAGAGAAAACCAAAGCATAGAAAGGCCAGAGCAGAAATTAGGGCACAACCGCACAAGAATAGAGAAATAAAAAGTGAAAAAAATAGAAAAAAGAAAAGAAAAGGAGTCAAACAGGAACCGAAGAAAATCAGAGGAAGAGAAGAGAAGGAGAAGAAGGAGAAGAAGAGAAGACGAGAAAGAGAGAAGAAGAAACTTACAGAGAAGAAGCACTGAAGCAGTCGCTGAAGTCGCTTGGAGAACAAGTGATTGTTTGCGTTAAGTTTTTGCCAAGTTATTTTTTTTTAAAAAACCTAACAGATGCTTAACCTCGCTTAAGCGCGCTTTTTGGATCGCTGCGCTTCTCGCTTAACAGGGTAAAGCGTGCGCTTTTTTCATGTGAGTCGCTTTTTTGGCAGAAATGCGAGCTAGCCTCGCCTCGCCTTGCTTCAGCGCTTTAAGCGAGAAGAGCACGCTTTTTACAACACTGCCCATTCCAACCGTTGGGGAGTCTAGTGTGGCTCCTCCTACACTCCCTGCCACAGAAACACCACTCTTGACATATCATCGTCGTCTGTACCCAGCATCAGGCCCAGCTGTTCACGTCCTGCACCTGACCCTGCTCTTACTGTGGACTTGTCTCTTCCAAGTACACCGATTGCACTTCGGAAAGGTATACATGCCACCCTTAATCATAATCCCCATTATGTCGGTTTAAGTTATCATCGTTTGTCATCACCTTATTATGCTTTTCTATCTTCTTTGTCCTCTGTTTCCATCCCTAAGTCTACAGGTGAAGCATTGTCTCATCCAGGATGGCGACAGGCTATGATTGACGAGATATCTGCTTTACATAAGAGTGGTACTTGGGAGCTCGTCCGTCTTCCTTCAGGTAAATCTACTGTTGGTTGTCGTTGGATGTATGTAGTCAAGGTTGATCGTCTTAAGGCTCGTCTTGTTGCCAAGGGATATATTCAGATATTTGGGCTTGACTACAGTGATACCTTCTCTTCCGTGGCTAAGATAGCATCAATCCGCCCTTTTCTATCCATGGCTGATGTTCGCCATTGGCCACTCTATCAGCTGGACATTAAGAATATTTCTTTACACGGTGACCTTGAGGATGAAGTTTATATGGAGCAACCACCTGGATTTGTTGCTTAGGGGGAGTCTCGTAGCCTTGTATGTCGCATGCGCCGGTCACTTTATGGTCTAAAGCAGTCTCCTCGAGCCTGGTTTGGTTAAGTTGGCACAATTATCAGGAAATTTGGCATGACTCGGAGTGAAGGTGATTCCTCTATATTCTATCGGCATTTTGCTTCGAGTCTCTGTATTTATCTGGTGGTCTATATTGACGACATTGTTATTACTGGCAATGACCAGGATGATATTACTAAATTGAAGCAACATCTCTTTCAACACTTTCAGACTAAGGATCTGGGCAAACTAAAGTATTTTCTAGGTATTGAGGTCGTTCAGTCTAGCTCGGTATTGTGATCTCACAACGGAAGTATGTCTTAGATATTTTTGAGGAGACAGGAATAACAAGTTGTAGACCTGTTGACACTCCGATGGATCCGAATTCTAAACTTCTGGCAGGATAGGGGAGCCTCTTAGCGATCCTACAAGATATAGGCGGTTGGTTGGTAATTAAATTACCTTACAGTGAGAAGACTTGACATTTCCTTTCTTGTGAGTGATGTGAGTCAATTTATGGATTCTCCGTGTGATAGTCATTGGGATGCAGTTGTTCGCATTCTTCGGTATATACAATCAGCTCCAGGCAAAGGTTTATTGTTTGAGGATCGAAGCCATGAGCAGATCGTTGGATACTCAGATGCTGATTGGCAGGATCACCTTCTGATAGACGTTCTACTTCTGGATATTGTGTCTTAGTAAGAGGGAATCTGGTATCTTGGAAGAGCAAGAAACGGAATGTGGTTGCTCGGTCTAGTGCAGAAGCAGAATATCGAGCAATGGCTATGGCGAAATATGAGCTTATTTGGATCAAACAGTTACTCAAGGAGTTGAAATTTGGTGAGATTAGTCAGATGGAACTTGTGTGTGATAATCAAGCTACTCTTCAAATTGCGTCAAACCCAGTATTCCATGAAAGAACTAAACACATTGAGATTGACTACCACTTTGTAAGGGAACAAATACTCTCGGAAGATATTGCTACAAAGTTTGTGAAGTCGAATGATCAGCTTGCAGATATTTTTACCAAGTCTCTCACTGGTCCTCGTATTAACTACATATATAACAAGCTCGGTACATATGATTTATATGCACCAGTTTGAGGAGTGTTAAAATAGTTATGTAACCCTAATCTCATATGTATTAGGAGTAGAACATGTTGTATATATATATATATATATATATATAGGGCTCGTCGTATCATGTTTAACATATGAGAATAATATCAATCATATTTTCTCCCGTGCATTCTCACAAATAGGTACCAGCAGGTCCAGCACCATATCATCATTTTGAGGCTACCTTCAAATTCAGTTCCTCTTGGCAAATTTCTGATTTAGCGAACTTCGACCCTTTCCCCCTTTTTTTTTCTGTCTCCAGTTTACTCTCTTCTTTTTGCTTCTGAGAACCGAAACGTATTTAACCTCTTACAGCACATGTATGTTTTTTTTTTCGTCTTTGAGTTTGTAGCACTTTTATTGCCGTTACAAAGAGGAAACGGAGCATGTATCCGTAAGATGGCTATGAGGAAATCATGAACCAACTCTAAGAACACTAAGTTATGCAGTCCCTATAACATTTCAAGCAACATACCAAGAAATATGCCGATGGCCCATCTTAGATTGCTCACTGTCATCAATCCTTTTCCGAACAGCTTGTTTCAAGTCTTTAACTGTCGCGGAATTCATCACAGTTACATCTTCGCGGCAAAAGCAGAAAATTAATACATGTAAGTTGTAACTGCTTATTCTTGTTTAAGTCAACAACAACAGAAAAAGTTCACAACTAATATAACAGTGAGATGAGGTACCAAAGCAGCTGCCATCCAATTTGAGGATAGAGATGCGCATGGCACTCCCAAGTTCTAAGCTAATAAGGGTGTCCACATCCATCAGAGTTGGTTTTTTGGGTACATCAGATAGCACAGGATCGTTGAGGAGAGCAACCAGTGTTGAATGGAGTCTTGCCTTCTTCATGTTGCTGCTGTATTCCAGTGAAATCTTGGTTTCCTCCTTCCTCCCCTCTGCTGGTAAATATATCTTAAAATCAGTCTGTATCCTATAAGAATTAGTAGGCTTACACAAAATACACAGAAAAATGGATAATGCAAATACGTCCAGCAACTTTTATGCAAGCTAATTTGGGAGCTAAGAGAAGGCAGAAAAAGTCCATATACCTTACCTAGTACTTCCCTTATACTTCAACCTCATATTCTCTCCTTAACATCTTCCAAGCATTATACAGAATATAACCCAGGTATCTATACATAGGCTTAAATTTACGTCATATGGTTAGCACTATATCAACTATAGAGAAACCATTTGGTTCTGTGCACAGACACATGTTTAGTGGGTTAGACTTACCCTCGTGGGAGAGAGTAGAGTTACAGAAGTGGGAAAATCTGGACCATTTTGCATAGTTCAAGGGTAAATTTGACCCCTTTTCGATTGTAAAAAAGGCCATGTGTCAGAAAGCTTATGTCGTTAGTCAATAAGGTAAATCTACCCCAATTTCATAACGTCAAGGCTAGATCTAACCCCAACTAGTAACGAAGGCAAAATCCGGACCATTTCGCAAAGTTCAAGGTACAAATTTGACCCTTTTTCCTATTTATTGAAGATAGAGAAAAGAGAGTTCTCATGTGAAATTGGTTTCACAAAGAACTGGGAAAGTGTACTAGTCCATCCGGACACCTCCCAAAACAAAAAGAAAAGACACAAAACGGACATTGGTTAAGCTTCGATTCAGCAAGTTAACGGAATAGGTATATGAAGTAAAACATTGATAGCTCACCAAAAGTGCATCTGATGATTCCTTCATCAAAATTCATTCGCTTTCTTATAATTGGAAATCGTTCAGAACATAAGAGAAAGTAAAATATGATGAGCTAACGTAGTGATGGGGCAAAGTCATAACCAAAGACCTTAGTCTCATAATTTCATAGCAAAACCTATGTCACCATTAAAATGGGCATGTTACATCTATGGGGCAATATCCGGAAAACCCTGATATCAATAAGAGTCTACTTGATTTTAGGGCCAGTATTTGAAAAACCAAGCATTTCAGAAATTCTCAAAGAAATGAATAGTAATTTCTACTTCTTTGTCATAATAGATACTTGGACTTGCATGTTGGCAAGATGCATGTGTGTGTGTGTGTAATGAGTGTGTCTGTAAACATTTTTTTTAAGGAAAAAGAATGTACAAGAGGATTACAGAGGAGACCATGAAGAAATCTATATATTCCACCCTAAAGGTTTGAGTATAATGTGGATCAGAATCTCTGACAAAAGTCTCCTTGAGGACGAGAGAATGAAAAGAAGAATTCTTTGGGATATGAAGCTAAAACGAAACACAATTACCCACCTGTGTGTTGTTCAGATTCTGTAGTAAGATCTCCGGACAGCTCTAACAATGGCATTTGCTGCATAACAGTGGTTGAAGCTACTTAGTATATGAAGTTAAAGGACAATCGACAATGTAGAGGCAAATATTCCATTTTGCAATACCCAAAATTTAAACAGTTGAAATGGGAAAAAATCAAATTGTGCTGCAGTTTTCTAGGCTCAACAGAAGGTAAGTTTAGACTAAAAATAAAATAATAATAATGGCAGAATCATTTACCTCCTCTTTAGCTTCCAGGTATTCTTCATTTGCTTTCGCTTTAGTCACGGGATCATTGCTTTCCTTCCTGCTCAGGCAAGTAATGATTGACTCAAAAGAAAGGTAAATGCAGTTATATATGCTGATCAAACAGGGTTAGTGATTGCACTTTCAAAAGGTAGATATAGCTATGCTCGTGCTGACTTAATGAGTAAGAAAGCAATGAGTGACACCAGTATACCACTCAGGCGTCAAGAAAAGGATAAGTATTCTCCAAGAGATGCCACAACTTTTGGACATTGCATAGAACGATAAAACCCGACTGTTTTGCATGACTACAAGTCTATTCAGCAGCCCTTTCCTTTCTTTTCTTATTTGAAGGACATGTACTCCTTTATTCCTCATAATATTATGAGACAGTTGCCAATCAGCAATAATGAAAACTACTATGCACTAAGAAATAGTCACGTGAGATAATTGACCATTACACTTCCTTCTTGACACAATAGCTGCAGTGGAGTTGTTCATGTTTTCTTCCTCTTCTTCTCATGTGAAGAAGAGAGAAGCTCTCCCTTTTTATTTTAGATTTGATGATAAGCAATTCGGTCAATCAGTGTTTTAATTTCATCATTCAAGATTGTGAAAATTAAGAAATGTGTAGAGAAGCGAGAGCCTCTCAAGTCTCACCATAGCCCAGCCAAACGGGGCTTTAGGAACTTATATTCAGAGTTGATTTTGTGATGCTAGGAACAGCAGAGGGAATCTAGGAAGTTTAGAAGAGGCAAAGAAGGAAAGCATAGGAAATAGGTCCTTCGACGCTCTGGATAATAGACAAATAGAGGAACTGAAAACCATTCAAAAAGTTGAAAACACACTAGCACATATTAGTGGACCTCTTTTATCTTTTGTCTCCTGTCGGAACTGATATTTCAGTTAGTGTTGATGATTGAAGTTTTTTTTTTCCGGAGGATAATGTTTTGAAACAGGATTTCTACTTCCGTATACACCTTGTTTTGAAAAATTCATCAACTTTTTTATGCACCTTGTATGTGGAACTTTTTTTTCCATCAAATCAATAAAATATTAATTCACCACAATAGATATTATTTTCAGCTATTTATTGCTCTTTTCATCACACCATATCACTGCTACCAACACCCCAGAAAAGTACAAGAAAATTACACACTAAAAACCTTGATAACTTCATGCCATATTCTAAATATGGGTAATGCTTCACGTATTCTTGACAAGAAAGATTTCCTGATTTTCAACCTGAATAGGTATTAAAAAAAGGCAAGGAATTTTATGGACATGTACTGAGAAGAAGAGTTAAGGTAAGAACCAAAGCTCCATCAGAGGCTTACCAGTTTTCGGGACCAGTTGAGTTGAAGACCTGAGAAGAAGATGGAATAATAACTAAATTATTTTTTTCCGTGAGAGAGAGGCCATATATGCAAATTGCAACTGGAAGTACAGAATCTTCAACTAAAGTTGAAAGAAGATTATGCTGGGGATTCTAACATTCATTTTACTTTTAGAACAAACAAAGGAAGCGAACCACTATTGATAGGTTCAAGAAAAGATGGATATTCACCTATTGAAGGCAATCATACCTTTCTAGCTTGTCTTTGCTGCTGTATATCGCTGCCTAATACTCCTTGCCCCATCGTTAATCTAACTCAGATTTTAGATATCTCAAGTTTTTACTTTCTTCTAGCACCCCCACCAAACAACATTAGTCAAATTTCCTCTAATCTCTTGTTTGCAAGGTAGAAATTTCAAGACAACGCAACCTCCAACATCCATCAATTCCTTCTTAGTGCTTGTTATCTATTTTGTAGATGTAATCTCCAAAAACCCTCTTCTTTCGGCCTGTGTCTGACGCCAAGTTAAATTAGGTTGTCTTATAAGATATAAATGAGATTCATACTGTTATCTTCTTTCATTGTTTTACTGGAAAAGGGCCAAAACTGGCCTGAACTATTGCCTTAGGGTCCAAAAATGCGCCCACTGTTATTTCTGGGCTCATTTCTGCCCTTATGACAAATGGTCAATAACTGCACCTAAAAAAATTATTCAAATTTCACGTGGCATTTTCTTACTCGTCCAAATTTAAACCATGTCCCAAGTTAAATAAAGAAAATTTTAGGCCCTATACAAAACCTTACAACCCTATTTATCAATAATAAATACCATTTAACATCATATAAATATCCTTTATCCTAAATAGCAAATTATTTATTTATGGTTATATCCTAAATTTAAGGCACCATATATGCCAAAAAATATATTTCTCTCTCCTTTTTTTTTATTTTTCTCACATGCTTACCGTCAAACTCCCCTAAATACTTTCTCTCTCTTTTTTACATACAGTATACATTTCTCTCCCACTAACCCGTTTCTGTACTTCTCTCCCATCCAAATACAACAGTTTTGAACTTGTTACTCCGCCATTGTCGACTCTTGTTCCTCCACCATTACCACTTCCATGCCTGGTAAATTTTCTTCTACCCTTTTGATATAATTTTTTGGTTTTTTTATTTATTATACTAATTTCTCTTAAAGTTCTTATGCAATAACCATTGGTTGTGTATTAGGCGTAAGGAAGCTTTCCAATGGCGGATTCAACTTCACACAACAAGTTAATAAGAGGTATACCCACCAAAATTCTCAATTTTGATAGGCCCTCTTTCTCCTTGCAATTAACTCAAGCGGAGAGTAAATTGCACAATGACAAGTTGAAAGAAGTCGAACACGAGAAATCTCAAAAATTAGCAATTAATCCAGACGATTCAAAGAGGAAAAAACATAAGAATCATTCTTCATTCGTCAATGTAAAGGAAGTTGTTGCCATAAAGGTATTTGCTATTTCTATCAATTTGCATGTAAAAGGATTTTATATTTTCTCGTAATTTTTCATTTTTTTTACATGTATCCTGTTATATTGGTATGTATATTGTTGTATTTCGGCACTTTATGTTATAATGTATTCTATTTTTTAAAAGTTTTTATGTGTATTCTTATGTATTTTGATTGTTGTGAGTTGTGGGTTGATTTTCCAGTAATTTTTAGTTGTAATTAAAATATTTACTTAATTTTGTTTTTAATTGTTAAAAATTTCGTTAAGTTTTCGATTATATTCAGATTCTTCCTGTATGTATTCATATGTATTCAATGTATTTCTCCTGTATGTATTCAACTTTTTTTACATGTATCATATTGTATTTTTATGTATTTTATTTTATTTGGGTACTTTTTGGTATAATGTATTCTCCTTCCTCAAAATATCTATATAATTCTTAGTTATTTTGATTGTTGAGAGCTTGTTCAATTTTCCAGTAATTTTTAGTTGTAATTAAAATTATTAATTAATTTTGTTTTTATTTGTTAAATATTCGAGTAAGTTGTCAACTATATTAAGATTCCTCCTGTATGTATTCATTTTTATTCAATTTACTTTTTTTACTCCATATGTGTGGTTTCTATCTTTTTAATATGTATGTACTTTTCATGTATGTACTTTTCTGTTAGTGTTTGTAGTTACACTGCTATGTATTTAAATATGAATTACCATGTGAATGCAATGTATTTAACTCCATTAACATGTATTTAACATTGTTAAATTCAGGGAATTAATTTATTTGTGAAAAAACACCCAAAAGTTGCACCCCATATCAGTATTTATACGAACACTAATATAGTCTCCCATCTAAAAGAGAACCTTACTCTTGTTCAGTACCAACAATTTGGCGATACATGTTTTGGCTCATTTCTTCAAATGAAGCGATGTGAAGTTCATCATCAATTAATCAGATGCTTCATGAGTCTCCAGTTAGATGGTACTCCTAACAATGTATTTGTAGTACACGTAAATGGTACTGATTTACATTTTACATTAAGGGAGTTTGCGCTTGTCACTAGCTTAAAGTGTGTTGGTAATGATGAAGATTTTGAGTTTAGTGAAACGCTTCCTAGCCGTCTTAGCTAATTATAAGTATCAACTGTATAATAACATTAAATTACTACACTAACAATGACACATACAACTAACAGAAACATGTTCTTAATGAACAATGCTTGGATTCAAGAGGAGAGTGCAAAACTACATCTGATGTGCTATCCAACATACCATATGCAGTTCAAGATGGTGTATCTACAGAATTTTATGTAACTCGGTTTGAGCTTGACGACAAGTTCCTTCCCAGTCAAATTCCAGAAACAAGAATTGTCCTTCACGCCAGTGCAAAAAAAATCTGAAGCAACACCAATACAGTCTCATAGGAATCGGCGACCAAGTAGATGAAACTCTTCACCTTATGAGTCTAACTTCGACTCAGGAGGTTAGTGATTTTATAAACTTAAGATTCATCTTTCCTCATGGTTTTTAAATTTAAAAGTCCTTACTCTTTAATTCAATTTACAGCAGGTACCTCAGTAAAGTTGACCCCCATATTTGAGAAAAGACACCCATTTGAGGATCATTCAATAACGAAGCCACATCCTATGGTAATCATCCAGGAATATGACAAATGGATTCGTGATGGTCTTTTAGTTAGACATGATCAGAAGGGAGTTTTTCCACTGTCATTGTATTAATATTACATGATTATAAAAAAGAATGTAATGGTATTTATATCATACTTGTAGAAGTAAATTGGAAGACCATTACAAGAAGAACAAGTCAATCATTCACGTACCATTGGATTTTGGAGTTGATCAAGTTAATTCCAAAAATTGGTTTTATCTTCTACCATTTGACGGGCATCTATTGGATGACAACGTAAGTTTTTTCCCCAACATGACTAAATTTCTCTGAATAAAAACATGCTTATCCATTTAGATGTTTTCGGTTATTATACTGCTATGTATTCAGCCGTATTTGATGTATTCATATGTATTTGGATTTTCTTAGTTTGTTCATCAAGGGCATACATATGTATAATCCCCCTGATTTCTAATGTATTCAATTGCATTCGTATACCACATTATTTAACACCTTTATTCATATGTATTAAACTAATTTCAACTGCATATGTATTCACCTTCATTATACATATGCATTTCAGCTATAGTTTTGGATGCTTTAATTAGCTTTATTCAGCTGAATTCAATTGAATTTATATTCATCTCTATTCAACTTATAAATCTGAAGTATTTACCTATATTTTATGTTTAATTTAAATGATTTAATCAATTGTATTCATCTATATTCATTCTAAAATATTGTTGCTACAATAGTATTACTCATTATACTACTATATTAATTAATATTTTAATTAATTGGACTGACACCATATACTTACCACTTTTGTGTATAGAATATTGACGTGATATTCTACTACTTGAGAAAGAAGGGGAAGTACCATCAAATAAGCAACTTCAAATATACAACTGTTGATTGTATTTTCAAGACAAGAATCACTGAAATATACGATAGGTATGCTGATATAGATATTAATGCTAATGTGGCCAAACAAGAGGATGTTGTATGTGAGTACATTAAGGGCTACAGATTGCATGCTAATGTACCCTGGCATACTGTTGATAATGTCTTGGTACCAGTCAATTTGAAGGACAAACTAAATTGGGTACTGGCTGTCGTCACATTCAAAGAGAGATGTATCAAAGTCTATGACTCGTACAGATCTGCAAGTCATGATGCCTATGTAGTTGCTGAGATTGATAAACTAGATAAGCTTTTACCTATGTATCTATCCATCAGTGGCTTTTACAAAGATAGTCAAGGCATAGATTGGTCTGCTTACTCATCTTACGTTGATAAGTCACATAACAATCCATTTGAAGTTATTTTCATTTCAGATCTGTCTCGACAAAAAGCAGGGAGCATGTAAGTATTCAATCATCATTCTTGTATGTAATATACTTATCTAATACTATGAGTTATTTTTAATTGTTTCAACAAGTTTTATTTAGGGATTGTGGAGTGCATGTTGCAGCATATGCAGAGTTTCTGAGCACTCTGGGAGAGGTTCTGAATGCAACATTTAATTCCACTCTACTCCGTCAAAGATATGGAGCTCTCCTATGGGAATATGCTATAAGCAAGCTAGCCGGTGATTTCATTGGCGAGAATGAAGCACCTGCAAAAATTGCTAGGCAGATCACTGATTCGGACGCTAAGATGCAGATAGTTTTAAAATAGCTTTCAGTTGTATTTAGATTTGTTAGTCAATTATATTCATCTGTATTCAAATGTATTTTTTCTTCATTCTCTTGTATTCAACTGTATTCATAAGTTTTTAAATGATTCTCTTGCATTAGTTGTATTCTACTGTAATTTTTCCATATTACTTGTATTTAACTATTTTAAAATATCAGATGAATTCAGTAGAATTTAAGTGCTTCCCCGGCAGTAGTTATATTTAGCTATTTAAATATTTACTTAATGTATTTTTCAATTAAAGTCAAGTGATGTGTTTTATTCAAATATATAAATATATTTGTGTTTCACTTTATTATTCAGCTATATCTACTTGTATTTATATTTGTTGGTCAGTTGCATTCACTTGTATTACTCGGTATTCAGCATTATTATTTTTCCATTTTTACTTGTATTCATATATATTCAGCAGTATTATTTTTACATTTTTGCTTGTATTCAACAGTATTCAGCAGTATTAATTTTCCGTTTTTAATTGTATTTAACAATATTGAGCAATATTTAAATGTCTCTCCTGCATTAGTTGTTTTAAGTTTTAGTTATTTTTTTATTTTACTTGTGTCACACCTCCTTTTTTCATACACACATACATAAATGTAATGTGCCGCTGTTTACTACTACACCCCGGGAAGAGATATAATAATAATCAGGGAAGGAGTTTTTCCACTTAAAGGACAGTCGGAACGGGATCAATTTATTTAATTATTCAGAGTCGCCACTTGGGAAAATAATGGTGTCCCAAGTCACCGGTTTAATCCCGAACCGAGGAAATTTATGACTCTGTAATACAGTCTGCGAAACTAGAAACCTGGATAAGGAATTCTGTTAACCCGGGAGAAGGTGTTAGGCACTCCCGGATTCCGTGGTTCTAGCACGGTCGCTCAACTGCAATTTTTTGCTTTTATCTGATTTCCTTATATATTTTAACTATGTGCTTTTAATATTCCGCTTTTAATTTTAGAAGAATTGCGACGTCACGAAAACACATTTCGAGTCACACCGCAACCAGTACGCCTGTGACTTTAATGTATTTCAGTTTCGCCGAGAGTAAGATTTGGGTCACATAAATGCGCACCCGTGATTAGGAAGGTATTGTTATTAACTAACGCGCTTAAAGATTCTACGTGTTTACAATTTTGCGAGGGCCATGAAAATTTGCTAAATGGCACGCCTCGAATTCCAAAAGAAAAACATTCAACTAAAAGAAGGCCATGGGATTGTTGCCGTTTCCCTCAAGCCACAGGCATGACCTGCATTTCACTGGTTCTTGTTCAAGCTATGATGTCCACAAACGGAAACTCAAAACACTATCGACTAAAGTACTCGTCTAGAGTCCACTAATTTTCATCATTATCGTCGTGTAACATTATTAACAAAGATTAGTTTCTGAGACTCACATGTCCGAAACATTCTCAAAACTTGAATTTGACCTCATACTATGCTCTGCCACGAGTTTAGCAAACAATGAGGATTCGTTCTCTAACAACCTGACTGGAATGTCGTATTCAGCAATGAGCCCATGATCTAATAGTAGGACCATATCACTGTCAAGCACAGATTGAATCCTATGAGATTTACCTGGGGATACTAGGTAGTTTAACAACACCTGCTTAGCATCAATCTGTCCGAAATAACCCACATCAAATCATAAAGCGAAAATTTGGGAAGCTCTTAAACCGGTGAACCTTAATAAGCAAACAGCTAAATCCAAACAAGAACCACTTTGAACAAATGTGGATTTGACAACTTGACCATCATATGACATAGCAATGTGAAATTTTGCAGAAAGTCGAGCAACGTGCAAACAAGTTTAATAATCAAGGTGCTTTTTTTTCACTTTTTCTCAAATGACTTTAAAGGACCTTAAATCGTGTCAATAGAACCACGAGATGCACGTATATGCACTAGCAACTATATAATGCAACAGAGATAACTAGTCTTACCTTTCTACAGCCTACGGAGAACCCAATAAACAAATTAATAAAAAGATGGCCAAACGGAAACCAAATGATGCATCAAAGAGAAGTACAAATTATCTTGGATCTTTAAATGCAAGATAAATGTTTATCTGCTAGAAAACTCAAGCTGCACTACATTTCCTACTTCAGCTATAAGAGTGATGAAGGCTGAATGAAACAGCACAACCAAACAAATATTATATGACATCATTCAAAATCTCAAGTTTGTTCGCCCCTGTTTTCATCGCTTGAATTAGACATAAGCTTTTGTAACAATAATCAACTAGTATTCAAGCATAAAGAGATGGGTTGTTGTATTTCATTTTTAGTGGATTTTGTTGCATGGCCTTCTGGAAAGAACATGGTATAGGAATAGAAACAATAGAGTGTACCCTTTGTCAATTAGCAGTAAACAATAAGTCACAAACAAACTTCAATCAGTTACCACGGTGGAGTCATAACAGGAATCAAACTTCCAACTAATCATGAAGGCCAACAATACCTTATAACAATTGAGTTCTACCTTAAGATCACCAACAAACAGATTTGCTAATCAATGGCTGAATATGTTCTAATGCCAACAATCAGAAAATCAGCTTTTAAGTAAGCTCACTCCTAAAATACCAGTGCAGCAGTTACAACCAGAAACACTAGCTCAAATCATGTTCAGATCAAAATGAAATAGAAGAGATTAGAAGTAACCTGAGATTAGCTTTCCGGTTAATTGAAATGCAGCAATTACACGGAGTGAAACGAAGCGACAATTACAGTCGGAAGTCGACACAACTTCAAAGAAATCAGTAAGAATCAAACCGGAAAACCAACGGACAGTACCCGACGTCTCCGGCAACCTCAAATTTGTTCGAACAAGCTGATTGCGCGAAGCTTCGATTAATTACGTTTGGAATCCAATACAAATGAATCCGGCCTTGAAATTAGGAATAACAACAACTGAGAAATAGAAACTAGCAGTCGCGACGGCAAACACCAACACGAGCAAAATTTAATTCATCTCCGTTGATATCAGAAGAAACAAAAGCTTTGAAACCCAAATGACCCGAACATTGACTCGACGCCTACGACGACCTCAAATCTGCCTGGAAATTAGGATTGAACCTCAAACAACGCTCATTTTCTGGAACGCAGTCCTAGCTAATTCATGACTGGAGTATCATTTTGAAATATGGAAGATGCAAAAAAAACCGAATCGCCATAAAAATGGCTATCGAATGAATAAAAACCAGAACAGGGGGGGTCGCCTGGGTTCTTCACGATGTGTGCGTGTGTGACTTTTCCGAAGAAGAAGATGGGCGTCTGGATTTTTTGTGGTGATTTTCTGTTCAAGGCCCCGTCCCCTCCGTGTGTGCTCTGTTTGTTCTTAAGAATGGAGAGCATGTAAAACCATTGGAATCCAAGAATGGAGAAAGGAGCACGTTATTTCCGTGTCTCTAAGGGGAAGGGGTTTGGACCGGGTCAGGGGAATGGGCTTGGACGCATGGGGTGTTTGGACCATGATTTCGGGCAGCTTGGCCCAACCGCTTTTTTTCAATGTATTTTCCTTTTACTTTGTGCTTTGTATTTTATTTTTTGTATGTATTTTTTGTATTGCATCCCAATTATTTTTTGTATTTTTGTATGAATTTTCATGCAAATAATTAATACGAATTGTAAAAATAAGGAAAAATTATTTATTTTGAATTTATGGGAAAAACTCATATGTAGGGTAAAAATCACGTGCTCACAGCTGCCCCTCTTTGCTCGGGAACACGAAGAGTTTCCGTGCAAAGATAAGTGAGCAACTATGAACGGTTTTTACCCGTTCGAGTATTCCGTTGTGAAGCATTTTGAAAAGCTTTGACCGCACCCTGCTTCAGAGGTTGCCTGCATATCCTGGGCTAAACAGGAATCAGGTTAGTGTAGTTCAGGGAGTGATGGAGTATCGAGGTTGAGAGTCGAGGTTTCGTCCGAGGCTCCGGTCCGCTGTCCTGTTATTACATCAAAATTGAAAAAGACTAACTAGACCTATCAGCTACGAGTTACAAAATTCCTATCTATGAGTCTTCTGAAGCTTGATCTTGAGTTGGTTGGTGCTTCATGCGGACCCTGATCTGAATCTTGATGCTTGTTAGCCGCAGGTGTTGGTTCAATCTTCTTCAGCTTTTGGATCAAGTCCGGACATATAGTGCTCATGATTTCAGGTGGGCTCCTAGTTGCTGAGCCTTGACTTGTATTTCTCTTTCACTGGCATTCTTGTTATTGCCTCGACTTGTTCAACTTCTTTTCACCGGCATTCTTGTTATTGCCTCGACTTGTTCAACTTCTTTTCACCGGCATTCTTGTTCTTGCCTTGACTTGTTCAAACATTCTTCAATATGAAGTATTCGTCCGTTCTCTAGGTGGACCTTTGCTTGTGACAAAAATAAACAACCAAAGAAGGATTTTTCTGCCCCAGTATGGTGACTGGGCACATCATGTTATTGAATGTCAGAATTTCATCATCATTTTTTCATTTTTTCATTTTTCTTTTTCTTTTTTTTTTCTTTTCAAATGCAGATATGTATGAGATGCAATGC
Organism: Nicotiana noctiflora; assembly: GCA_032618575.1. Taxonomy (NCBI): domain Eukaryota; kingdom Viridiplantae; phylum Streptophyta; class Magnoliopsida; order Solanales; family Solanaceae; genus Nicotiana; species Nicotiana noctiflora. The sequence continues at coordinate 146,877 of JASVEL010012441.1, read as the reverse complement.
AGAAAAATATTCCCGTATTTGAAGGTGGGCACCTAACAGAAATTAAATGTGCAATGCGATGCAAAAAATATTCCCGTATTTGAAGGTGGGCGCCTAACAGAAATTAAACGTGCAATGCGAAATGTATTCCCGTATTAGAAGGTGGGCGCCTAACAGAAATTAAACGTGCAATGCGATGCAAAAAATATTCCCGTATTAGAAGGTGGGCACCTAACAGAAATTAAACGTGCAATGTGATGCAAAAAATATTCCCGTATTTGAAGGTGGGCTTTTTTCTTTTTAAATGTAGTGCAGAAAAATATTCCCGTGTTAGAAGGTGGGCGTCTAACAGAAATTAAATGTGCAATGCGATGCAGAAAAATATTCCCGTATTTGAAGGTGGGCACCTAACAGAAATTAAACGTGCAATGCCGAAATGTATTCCCGTGTTTGAAGGTGGGCGCCTAACAGAAATTAAAAATGCATGAAATTAAAAACTTTTGTGTTACCTTGTGATTGAAGGTTATCTTAGGTGAAAAATTCATCAGGACTAAGACATTTAATCTTAGGAGAAAGTTTCAACAGACTAAGATTTTGATTCTCATTGGACTATGTCCATTTCAATGTAATCTCAGGAGGATTAACCATCGGACTGAGTTTATGACTCCAGGAGATAACTCTTCGGACTGGGTCTATTTTCTGTGTTATCTTAGGAGGAATTTCCATCGGACTGAGTTTTCTTTCTTTTCAACTTCTTACCTTTCTTTCTTTTCCAACTTCCGATTTTACCTTTCAAATTATGCCTTTCCTTTTCGTTTCAAATTATGCCTTCATTTCCTTTTCCAACTTCTACTTTTATTGGCTTCTTCCTTCCTTTTGTTTTCACATTGCATTATCTCCTTATCTTAGGTGAAAAATTCATCAGACCAAGACTTTTATCTTGGGAGAAAGATTCAACAGACTAAGATTGTATCTTACTGGACTATGTCCATTTCAATGTAATCTCAGGAGGATTATCCATCGGACTGAGTTTATGACTCCAGGAGATAACTCTTCGGACTGGGTCCATTTGCAATTCAGACTTTCTTAAGTCTTTCAATTTCAAAAATCTTTCCTTTCTTTTTCGGCTTTTGCCCTTTCTTTCTTTTCCAACTTCTGCTTTCATTGGCTTCTGCCTTCCTTTTGTTTTCACATTGCATTCTTTCGTTTCATCTTAGGTGAAAAATTCATCAGACCAAGACTTCTATCTTGGGAGAAAGATTCAACGGACTAAGATTTTATCCAATTCATCTTAGGTGAAAAATTCATCGGACTAAGACTTTTGTCTTAGGAGAAAGTTTCAACAGACTAAGATTGTATCATTCTCCGATACTTGCTTCATTCACCTTTCAACTTGCCTTATTCATCTTCAAAAACAATTGTATTCACCTTCATGCTCTTCGGATGACTATCCGATGACAGAAAATTTTTTCTGCCCCAGTTTGACAATATCTTTTGCTCCTGTTTCAAAGCAAAGAAAACTCTGTCAATTTAAAAATGCGGTGGTTGGTTGTGGCCTTGAACTTCCCGCTTGAATGCTTGGCCTGTTCACCGACTATCCATTTTCACTTCTTCTTTGTTCAAAATCCGCCTCTCTTTAGGCATGTATGTTCTTCCATTCTTGACGGATCTCACAATTCCGATCTTGAAGTCTACGATTTCTTCAATGATTTCATTGGACAACCTTGGGGTGTTCCTTGACTGGCTCTTTCCTTTGTCAGAATACACTCCCATATTTCCATTTGTTATATTTTCTCGAATTGGCACTTTGCCGACCTTTGCGTCTTGTACGCACCCCAAACATTTTTATTGTTGCCCGCTCCATTGCACATGTTGCTCTTTGGCTTAAAGCACTGGCCTTGTCTTTCCTGACTTACGACAATTGTCGTGTTGGCCAAATCCCATCTTGTGCAATTGGAAAGCTTGGTGGTAAATTTTGGAATCATTTCTACACTTGTTATGACCCGACAGACTCAATAAGAGGGAGGGTAAAACAAGGTACGAAGAATAGAAAGAAAGGAAAACATAATTCCTAACAAGAAACCTACAGAAGAATGACCTATCGGATTTTGAATACCGATTCTAGCGACCTTGACATGCACTTTTGGCCTTCTCCGTATAGCAAATTTGATGTTCAACTCTTGTTGCAAGCTCTGCCGTGAAACCGGTCTTCAACACTTCATTTCTTTGATCTGATCCTTAGTCGACTTGTAGTGCCCATAGGGTTTTCACCATCAAGCCTCTCTCATTTGCTCTTTCTTTCTCTCGACTCACCGTCGCCTTACGGTGCCCGTGCGGGTTTTCACCGATAAGACTCTCTCATTTTGATTTCTCTCATCTTGGAGTCTCGTGGTGGTTCTCATCATCTTGAGTTCTTCATTCTCCTTTGTTCGGACTGGAGTGTTGCCCATTCACCTCTGCTCGTTTGACTCGGCATTTCTTGAAGATTGGTCGGAAGGTCTTCCTTTGGACCGTAATGCAGGCTTTTGGATGGGGTTTAGAAAGAAATGATATAAAAGGCTCAAATTATTTTAACCGTGGGTTAAATATTTACAACTTCCGGAATCTTATTTATTCAACAACCATAACTTCTGCCCCAGTTTCCTTCTTGGGGGATTTTTGGATTTTTCCTTTATTGTGACTGAACCTCAGTGAGGCTGCCTACGTACCCTTTCGGGATCAAGTCAGACGTAGTTTAGACTACGTCATCAATTTATAAATTTCTTTTGACTTTTTCCCGTTTTTTTCCATTCATTTTTCCTTTATTGTGACTGAACCTCAGAGAGGCTGCCTACGTACCCTTTCGGGATCAAGTCAGACGTAGTTCAGACTACGTACATATTCATTGTTGCATCTTGACTTCTCCCGATTTTTTTTTTGCATTCTTTTTCTTTTTTTTTCTTTTCTTTTTCTCTTTTTTTTTCTTTTCTCTTTTTTTTTCTTTTCATCTTTCTTTTTGTTTCTCCATTTGGATTTCTCCGCTCAATCCTCAATTTTTGTTGTTGATTCCGAAAGAGGGGTATGAAAGAAAATATAATAAGGCTCAAAGTGATATCAATGGATAAAGTGTTTGGATAGCCGAAAAAACGCCTTCGTCATTCCAATCTTCAAAACCTACCAAGTACAAACTACACAATTAAACACCTTTGATTGATTCACATATTTGCCTTGATGACTCTCAGTGCCATTGGGCAACAATCCCGATACCACGAATGGTTCCTTTAACCTTGGGGTACTCTTGCCTTTGGCTTTAAACCGATGAAGCATGATGCATTTCCACGACATTTCTTTATGTTACGCTTTCCCTAATGTTCACTTGATTCCGGTTTCACAATATTCCGATATGTTTTTATTTCTTCCGAGTATCATTACATCTTCAACATTGTTTCATCGACTTTTAAAAATCAGGCTTAGAATTATGTGCATGTCATGTTGCTAAAGTCAGTATGAGAAGAAATATAAAGTAATTAGAAATGGAATGACTAGAAATGACGGGAAACAAAGAGTTGTATTAAACTGATGGGTTGAAACAACAAGACGAACAACAAATCGAACAGACTAGACTAGAATTACAAACCTAGAAAGCACTAAACAAATTTATTACTAAACAAAGCAAAGTGGAAAGATAGAAGGGTTTTGACTCTCAAGACAACGTCCGGATTACAACCCTGAAATAACCCGGGCAAAAGAGATGACACCAAAATATACCACCAAAACTCCAAGAGACGGAGCGCCTTCCCAATTGACAAGCATGGCATCCTAGCCACTGAATTCTGCATTAATGTTGCCAAGATCACTTTCTGTTTCAATATCTTCAACTTCAGTTGACCTCCCAAGAAGATTTTCATCACCCACGTCACCGGGCATCATTCCCACAAAATGTGCTCCGTTATGTGCAGGTAAAGGATTCTGTGCAATGTTTTGGATGCCACTACCTTGGACCGCAATTATTCCTTCCCGAATCATTCTTTCTATCTCTCTTTTCAAATCCCGACAACTTTCAACATCGTGCCCCAGGGCATTGGAGTGGTATTCACACCTTTTGGATGAGTCAAAACTTCTCGCACGTCGGTCCACCCGATTTGGAGGGATGAGTGCAATCACGCCACGTCGTTTTAGCTTCTCAAACAAGCTTGCATAGGACTCTCCTATTGGTGTAAAATTATCTTTCAACTCCTGTTCCTTTCCATACCTATGGCTTGGATGTGGGTTATAAGGTATTTGAAAATTTTGCGGAGGCTGGTAAAGATTTTGTGATGTTCGGGCTCGCTTTCTTGGGTGTTTTGGGGATTGAGCAACATACTGGACTGGTTCAACAGAGTATGGAGGGTTCTGAGGCGGGTAGTAATGCTTAAGAGGGTCATGGAAAACTTGATGAGGTTGCATATACCTTCGAGATATCATCATGATTTCGTCATCCCTCCCATTCACATCACTGAATTCACTTTGGACATCCTGGGCCGCATTTGTGAGAGCTGCTTGACTTATAATTTTGCCTGTCTTAAGACCATCTTCCACCATTTCTCCCATTTTGATTATTTCTTCAAAGGAGTGACCAACTGCAGATATCATGTTTTGAAAGTAATCCGGCTCTTGAGCATGAAGGAATACAGTGGCCAACTCGTGATCATTCATGGGTGGCTTAGCTCTCACTGCCTGCTCTCTCCATTTGATGGCATATTCCCTGAAACTTTCAGTTGGTTTCTTTTTCGGTTTAGAAAGGGAAATGCGGTTTGGGGTGACGTCAATATTGTATTGAAACTGTTTGATAAAGGCTCGTGCCAAATTATCCAAACGTGCCAACCAGATGCGTCCTGATCCCAAAACCATTCAGATGCTACTCCCGAGAGGCTTTCCCCAAAATAGGCCATAAGCAATTCTTCTTTTCTTCCCACACCTCTCAATTGGTTGCAATACCTTTTCAGGTGGGCTATGGGATTTCCGTGTCCATCATACTTTTCCAATTTGGGAACCTTGAAACCAGACGGCAAGTGGACATCGGGGAACATACAAAGATCTCCGAAGGCAACACTCTTTTGACCTGCCATTTCTTGCATGTTTTTCAGCCGTTGTTCTAATCTCTTCAATCTTTGGGCCATTTCTTCCTGTACATTCTTTCGGGTAAGCTTCTCAACGTTTGCAGGGAAGGTCAAACGAGTACGAGTGGTACTCGGGAGAGTGGTACTGTTCTTGTTGTATAGCAGATTGTGACTCATGAGAAGGTTGTCCTTGGCCATTGGCCCGCATTTTGGTCATTTGTTGTTTCAATGCTCCGTTTTCCTCAACCACAGTAGACCCTTGTTGAATTTTCTGACCCTGAGTCTCTTGAGCACTCGTAACAGCTTCGATCTCGGTTATCATTTTCCTTGGATCTTGCTTTCCAATTTACCACAACCAACCACCTCGACTTTCTGGATTAACAAAACGAAACCACCGGGTTAGCGTTAAGGTATTCCACTTATTGATTTCCTTTGTTTTTTTTTTCCTGCTATTTTCTTTTCTTTTTCCCTTTTTGTGGTTTTTTTTTTCATTTTTTTTCTTTTTGGTTATGGACATGGTCGAATCCTATGTGGATTGCCTACGTATCATGACCCCGCATGAATCAGACCGAGCGTAGTTCTTGCAAATTAATGCAAGAAATAAAGAGATGTTTATTTGATTTTTTTTTTGATTTTTTTTTCTTTTTCTTTGAAGGAAAATTATAGAAGCCGACTCCAACTACAAACTTGTGTAGGAGATTTCTACAAGAATAAGAATATTTTTGGCGTCAATTATGACTATTTTCACAAAATTGGCCACATAATGGCTTATTTGACAAAATGACTATTTTTTGCAAAAAATTTATTTAAGAAAGATAAACTTGAAATTTTTTTATCCTGTGGCTCATAGGGCATCGTTCGGCATCACTATAAACCAACACAAGACTATTTTTCATAAATTGGCCATGTAATGGGTTATTTAGACAAAGTGGCTCTTTTTGCAAAATTTTATTTAAGAAAAATACAAATTCAAAAATTCCTCATCCTGGGACCTATGGGGCATCGTTCAGCACCGACACAGGCCAACACAAGACCGAGGAAGTTAAAATGCCAAATGTGGCTATTTATGCAAACACGGGCCATGTAATGGCTTATTTGATAAAGTGAATATTTTTGAAAAGTTGAGCAATGACTCAAACTTAATTTTGCGGATACAACCTTTCAACATTTCTGCGAGGGAATATTTCAAGGCTGTGTCCAAAATTATTTACAAACGACTCAAAGTGGCTACTCTTGCAAAAACAGCCTTCCGGCGTCTTTTTGAGGGACATTCGGCTTAGTTTAAGCAAGAATAGCATCACCCGACTTATTTATAACAAAATAAAAAAATTTGACATTTTTTGGTTATTTTTGCAAAAAGGGTGTGAACCCCGACTTGATTTTGCGGCTATGGCCTTGCAACATTTCCACAAGAAATATTTCAAGGTTGTGCCCGCAAATTATTAAAAAAGTTTCAAAGTGGCTATTTTTGCAAAAACAGCCTTCCGGCGTCCTTTCAGAACATTCGGCTATTTGCAAAAATGGCATCACTTTGATTTTATTGACAAAATTAAACACACATTTTTTTTGATTTTTTAAAAGGGGTGGTTGGATCCCGAACTTGATTTTGCGAATACGGCCTTTCAACATTTCCACATGGAATATTTCGAGGTTGTGCCCGCAAATTATTAAAAATGACTCAAAGTGGCTATTTTTGCAAAAACAACCTTCCGGCGTCATTTCGGAACATTCGGCTATTTTCAAAAACGGCATCACTTTGATTTTATTGACAAAATTAAACACACATTTTTTTGATTTTTTTTTTTTTAAAAAAGGGGTGGCCTTTCAACATTTCCACAAGGGTATTTCAAGGCTATTATTCAAAAGGAAAATATTTCAAAGTGGCCATTTTTGCAAAAACAGCCTTCCGGCGTCCTTTCGGAACATTCGGCTATTTTTTAAAAACAGCATTACTTTCGATTTATTGAAAACTAAACACACATTTTTTTTTTGATTTTTTTAAAAGGGGTGGTTGGACCCGATGAGGGTTGCCTACGTATCCCACCTAATGGCGAGAATCAAACCTGCGTAGTTCGGTCAGATTATTTGACCAATTATTTCAACAAAATTGTTCTACCTATTTTTCTCAAACTTTCAAATTTTCGATAACAAATCGTCAATATTTCGATATTTTTCTATTCTAAAATTTTCTCTCTTTTTGTTTTTCAAGAATTTAGCCAATAATAATCTAGAACAAATAAATGCAACATATAACATGCTCGGTCTTTGATTACCGGGTCACCTGTCCTAGACGGACCCAACCCCTGTGTTGAGTCCCCTAAGTCAGATATGATGCAAATAAACGTCCTAAATCTAGGCTCAATATCCTAATGTTTTCAATGGTACTAGACCGTGTACCCGAGCGGACAACTCGGATCGAGGAGGGGGCTACGTACCGGTGACCCGCGGAGTCAATCGGCTTTGTAACTTATCCTGCCTCTTTTCTTATTTTTGGTATTGACACTAACAAAAAGGGGAGTCTCAACCAGTAAGCACATCCCCGGGGTAAGAAGAGAAGGGTTTTCGGCACAGTTTTATATATACAGTTCACGCAATATCAAAGCGGTAAACATATAGCACATTAATCAAAACATATAATGAAATCAGATATAAGCAAAAACAGCAATTTAACTGAGCTCGAATTCTTAAACCCTGAACCGAAGTTCTGGGTTACTTATCCCCAGCAGAGTCGCCAGAGCTGTCACACCTCCTTTTTTCATACACACATACATAAATGTAATGTGCCGCTGTTTACTACTACACCCCGGGAAGAGATATAATAATAATCAGGGAAGGAGTTTTTCCACTTAAAGGACAGTCGGAACGGGATCAATTTATTTAATTATTCATAGTCGCCACTTGGGAAAATAATGGTGTCCCAAGTCAACGGTTTAATCCCGAATCGAGGAAATTTATGACTCTGTAATACAGTCTGCGAAACTAGAAACCTGGATAAGGAATTCTGTTAACCCGGGAGAAGGTGTTAGGCACTCCCGGATTCCGTGGTTCTAGCACGGTCGCTCAACTGCAATTTTTTGCTTTTATCTGATTTCCTTATATATTTTAACTATGTGCTTTTAATATTCCGCTTTTAATTTTAGAAGAATTGCGACGTCACGAAAACACATTTCGAGTCACACCGCAACCAGTACGCCTGTGACTTTAATGTATTTCAGTTTCGCCGAGAGTAAGATTTGGGTCACATAAATGCGCACCCGTGATTAGGAAGGTATTGTTATTAACTAACGCGCTTAAAGATTCTACGTGTTTACAATTTTGCGAGGGCCATGAAAATTTGCTAAATGGCACGCCTCGAATTCCAAAAGAAAAACATTCAACTAAAAGAAGGCCATGGGATTGTTGCCGTTTCCCTCAAGCCACAGGCATGACCTGCATTTCACTGGTTCTTGTTCAAGCTATGATGTCCACAAACGGAAACTCAAAACACTATCGACTAAAGTACTCGTCTAGAGTCCACTAATTTTCATCATTATCGTCGTGTAACATTATTAACAAAGATTAGTTTCTGAGACTCACATGTCCGAAACATTCTCAAAACTTGAATTTGACCTCATACTATGCTCTGCCACGAGTTTAGCAAACAATGAGGATTCGTTCTCTAACAACCTGACTGGAATGTCGTATTCAGCAATGAGCCCATGATCTAATAGTAGAACCATATCACTGTCAAGCACAGATTGAATCCTATGAGATTTACCTGGGGATACTAGGTAGTTTAACAACACCTGCTTAGCATCAATCTGTCCGAAATAACCCACATCAAATCATAAAGCGAAAATTTGGGAAGCTCTTAAACCGGTGAACCTTAATAAGCAAACAGCTAAATCCAAACAAGAACCACTTTGAACAAATGTGGATTTGACAACTTGACCATCATATGACATAGCAATGTGAAATTTTGCAGAAAGTCGAGCAACGTGCAAACAAGTTTAATAATCAAGGTGCTTTTTTTTCACTTTTTCTCAAATGACTTTAAAGGACCTTAAATCGTGTCAATAGAACCACGAGATGCACGGATATGCACTAGCAACTATATAATGCAACAGAGATAACTAGTCTTACCTTTCTACAGCCTACGGAGAACCCAACAAACAAATTAATAAAAAGATGGCCAAACGGAAACCAAATGATGCATCAAAGAGAAGTACAAATTATCTTGGATCTTTAAATGCAAGATAAATGTTTATCTGCTAGAAAACTCAAGCTGCACTACATTTCCTACTTCAGCTATAAGAGTGATGAAGGCTGAATGAAACAGCACAACCAAACAAATATTATATGACATCATTCAAAATCTCAAGTTTGTTCGCCCCTGTTTTCATCGCTTGAATTAGACATAAGCTTTTGTAACAATAATCAACTAGTATTCAAGCATAAAGAGATGGGTTGTTGTATTTTATTTTTAGTGGATTTTGTTGCCTGGCCTTCTGGAAAGAACATGGTATAGGAATAGAAACAATAGAGTGTACCCTTTGTCAATTAGCAGTAAACAATAAGTCACAAACAAACTTCAATCAGTTACCACGGTGGAGTCATAACAGGAATCAAACTTCCAACTAATCATGAAGGCCAACAATACCTTATAACAATTGAGTTCTACCTTAAGATCACCAACAAACAGATTTGCTAATCAATGGCTGAATATGTTCTAATGCCAACAATCAGAAAATCAGCTTTTAAGTAAGCTCACTCCTAAAATACCAGTGCAGCAGTTACAACCAGAAACACTAGCTCAAATCATGTTCAGATCAAAATGAAATAGAAGAGATTAGAAGTAACCTGAGATTAGCTTTCCGGTTAATTGAAATGCAGCAATTACACGGAGTGAAACGAAGCGACAATTACAGTCGGAAGTCGACACAACTTCAAAGAAATCAGTAAGAATCAAACCGGAAAACCAACGGACAGTACCCGACGTCTCCGGCAACCTCAAATTTGTTCGAACAAGCTGATTGCGCGAAGCTTCGATTAATTACGTTTGGAATCCAATACAAATGAATCCGGCCTTGAAATTAGGAATAACAACAACTGAGAAATAGAAACTAGCAGTCGCGACGGCAAACACCAACACGAGCAAAATTTAATTCATCTCCGTTGATATCAGAAGAAACAAAAGCTTTGAAACCCAAATGACCCGAACATTGACTCGACGCCTACGACGACCTCAAATCTGCCTGGAAATTAGGATTGAACCTCAAACAACGCTCATTTTCTGGAACGCAGTCCTAGCTAATTCATGACTGGAGTATCATTTTGAAATATGGAAGATGCAAAAAAAACCGAATCGCCATAAAAATGGCTATCGAATGAATAAAAACCAGAACAGGGGGGGTCGCCTGGGTTCTTCACGATGTGTGCGTGTGTGACTTTTCCGAAGAAGAAGATGGGCGTCTGGAATTTTTTGTGGTGATTTTCTGTTCAAGGCCCCGTCCCCTCCGTGTGTGCTCTGTTTGTTCTTAAGAATGGAGAGCATGTAAAACCATTGGAATCCAAGAATGGAGAAAGGAGCACGTTATTTCCGTGTCTCTAAGGGGAAGGGGTTTGGACCGGGTCAGGGGAATGGGCTTGGACGCATGGGGTGTTTGGACCATGATTTCGGGCAGCTTGGCCCAACCGCTTTTTTTCAATGTATTTTCCTTTTACTTTGTGCTTTGTATTTTATTTTTTGTATGTATTTTTTGTATTGCATCCCAATTATTTTTTGTATTTTTGTATGAATTTTCATGCAAATAATTAATACGAATTGTAAAAATAAGGAAAAATTATTTATTTTGAATTTATGGGAATAACTCATATGTAGGGTAAAAATCACGTGCTCACAACTTGTATTCAATTGTAATAAAATATCAGATTTATTTAGCAGATTTATACAACTGTAATACAATTTAACTGATTATCCAGTAGTAGTTATATTCAGCTGTTTAGTTGTGTATTAGCTGTAAATTTTAATTGAATTTAACTGATGTGTTTCTGTAAAATGTACAACAATATTTCAGTTGTATTTATTTTTGTTATTCAGTTGTATTCAGCTGTATTTAACTGACAAAATAATTGAATACAAATAATAACACTACAGTAGTATTCAGGAAAAGCTCAAGAAAGAAATTTTTAAAAAAATTACTCGACATAGATATTTTATTACATCTGATAATGTAATCAAATGTATTGACAAATCATTAAAGCACCAATACATTTCTGAGTTCTAACTATTTATTACGTGGAGCATTCCTACATGTTCGCTTGTTATGTCCTCCCTGCCCACATATGCTACATGAATGTTAATTTTTAGGCTGCAACAATTCACTTAAAGTTTTATTGCGCTTCTTCTTTGGCCTTCCAGGAGGTCTTTTCCATTTGGGTGGTAGTACAACCTCTTCTGCAATTTGTTCTGGTATATTCCAGTCATTTTTGTCCGGTAGCGGGTACACTAGCACATTATATGTCATTACAATTATACTTGGTTTGTAATAGTTAGAGCAATATTCTTCTAGCATTAGAAACTTGCTCTTCAATACAGCCCAAGCATGTGGTCATGGCAATTCATCAATTTGGAACCTACCACAAACACATTTTCTCTCTAGCAAGCAGACTGTGTAATTCCCCCAACATCGTTAACCGTATGTAAGTATTCAGTTGATGGTACCACCTACATTTAAAAATAGAAATATAAGTTTTGCGCACATTCACCTGAATTATCTATAAGTTACATACAACTGAAACATTAGCAGACATATGAATAAATTATATTTTTAAATCACCAAAATATTAAATGCGATAAGTGCAGAACTTATCAAAAAGTCCGCTGTAATTTTGGCAACAGTATGCGGAAAAATACATTAGAATCATACGTATTCACCAAACATATAAAAATAACATCTGATATTATTAGTAGTATTCTAATGTGTTCAAATAGATTTTTGAGCATGTAACTTAGTTACATTCAGTTGTATTCATGAAAGATCAAATGAAAAATATGACTTTTATGTGCTTGCATGTATTCAATTGTATTACGAACTATAAAATGATTGTATGCAATTGTATGTATTCCTATAATTCAGAAAAAACCTACAGATACATGCAGCCATGATAGTAAAATTTTACTTACAGTCATACGTGTACACATTGTCTCATTCAACTCCAGCATCTCCTGATATTTTTTCCCAAGAGTCTTGAATGTCTGTGTAGCTTCTTTGCGGTGACTACAATTCCAACGTCCAAACATCTTCCTAACTTCTTCGAGGAAGTCGTATATTGGCAATTCCCTTGCTGAAACTAGTGCAACATTGATGGACTCAACAATATTTGACGTCATTGTCCATCCCCTGTTAACAGGTGCATACAACCTAGTCCACTTTTCGTAACGAGCTAACTCTAAGTATTCTTTCACTCTAATATCTACCTTCTATTCGGGAAATAGTAGGGGTAGCCCCAATGGATGAGAAGCTGCGAGAAGCGAGCGAGACTCAGGTGGTTCGGGCATGTGCGGAGGAGAAGCCTCGATGCACCGGTGAGGAGTTGCGAGCGGCTGTCGGTAGTTGGTGCGAGTCGTGGCAGAGGGAGGCCCAAGAGGTATTGGGAGGAGGTGATTAGGCGGGACATGACTATTATGCGGATTTTCGAGGACATGGCTCTTGATAGGAAGGTCTAGTATCAAGGTTGTAGGTTAGGGGCCTCTATTATTTCGCGGGATAGGGATGGGTCGAGGGGGGAGGGTTCCCGATAGGTTAATACCTTTGTGAGTACACTACTATCTTTTGTTTATGTTGTTGCTTTATTTACTTTGCCCTTTTATACGTCAGCTTTTTGTGGTTTATTCTGGAGTCACTAATGCTTTTTCTTTTTGTTTTGCTTTTATTGTTTTTTTTCCTTTTCTCGATCTTTCGCCGAGGGTCGATTGGAAACATCCTCTCTGCTCTCGGGTAGGGGTAAGGCCTACGTACATATTACCCTCCCCAGACCCCACCCTGTGGGACTATACTGGGTAGTTGTTGTTGTTGTTGTTGTAATATCTACCTTCTCCGCCTTTTCTATCAAACTGTCAAATTCAGCTTGTGTATATGCTTTTGCCATCGAGAAGTATATCTCGCTCAACTTGGCGTGGCTCTTTCTGAATTTCTTATATACGTTGTTCCATAGATGACATATACAAGCATAATGCGGTACATCAGGATACACTCTTGATACAAATTTAATGATACTCTCATTTCTATCTGAAACAATGCACATATTTTCCCTTACCCCCGTATGCTACCTTGAATTGTTCAAAGAACCACGTCCAAGCAGCATTATTCTCCGAATCAATAATACCATATGCTAGAGGCAATATATGACATGTAATACAATTGAATACATATATTTAAATACATGTTTTCCAAACTCAGAAACTACTAACCAATTGTTTTATTATTCAGATACTCACCTGTACCATCCAATGTGCTTGCCGAAACAAATGTCCCTGTGTAGTAAGATTTTAGGTGACTTCCATCCACAACAACAATTGGTCTACATTGTTCAAACCCCCTTATAAAGGCATACAAAAATATATACACGTACATGAATTCATTCTTTTGCGGTTTTTCCAATCTGATGTGGGAACCTGAATATTTCATATCCATTGTATATAAGTATCCTGGTAATTTCTTGTATGAATCAGTCGGTTCACCTCTAAGAAAATTAATTGCCATTTCTTTGGCCCTCCACGCCAACATGTAGCTAACATCTACACCAAAATCTGATTTCACATCATCAATAATGTCTCTCGGAGTGTATTTCCTCTTATGGTTTGTAAGCTTTGGCCTTATAATACCACTTATAAGACTGCTACTAGCATGTCGTTGCTCATACACCTTATCCTTCAGCGGACATGTATGATTATCATTGAATTCTCTCACATTGAATAGTTATGATTTGTTAATGCTTGAAGCCTTAAACCTCCATTCACAATCTTCTGAAATACATAATAATGCATAGCTACAAAGTACGAGCAATTTAAATTTGATTAGCATATTTAGATGTAAAAAATACACATGAATACACTTCTATAAATATGCAAACAATAAATAACACTATAGACCAAAGTTTTATTACACCAGTAAAATACATGTGAATACATTTAATTGAGGACACTAAGCAAACATTTGTTTTCAGATTTTTCCATCATCAGCAGGAAACTCATAAATACACACAAATACAATAAAATACAACTTCATATTTTTATACAAAAAAATACACTGGTATTTTCTTTCACTCGCTTAAAACCACATCAGACCAAAATATGTTTACACTAGTAAAATACATTTGAATACACTTAGTTTAGACCCTAAACAAGAGTGAACACACAAATACAATCAAATACAACAAAATAAAATTGCAACAAACATGGCAGCATTAGAGCGATCAACCCGGAATTGAAACCTTTGCTCTACAACATAATTCTCCATCACCTCTTTCAATGTCGCTTTATCTATATACTTGTCCAGCCATAACCTCATTTTGATTAGTTTTTGAAATAATCAAATCATTGTGGAGTTCGAACACTCCAACCGCTTCTCATGAATTTACAAATTCTATTGCGAGTGTATCATCTGTATCGGATTCATACCTTTGAACTGCTTCATCTAATTGCACAATGTCGCCTTGATTTAGACTACCCCGGATACAAGCTCTTTTTCGAAAGTTGTTATGCACAAGGGGTACATCCCAAATTCTCTGTTCTCTTTTTTCAATTCTACATACACCTTGTAACCCATATCATTGTGTATTTTCATTGGTGTGCGATTTCCTTCTACAATGTATTGTATTTTAATGGTCTTTGAGCTTAAATCTATACCCAGTTGACTAGAAATTAAAGAAAGTAGATCATTAAAGGAGGCATACTCTTTAATAAGTATTCCCTCAATTGAAAAGTCGATGTAATTGCCCTCATCATTCCACTTGCCAGAATGACGCAACAGAACTGTTAAACTAGCCATACGTATAAATGAGCTATACATTCTTTTGTATAAAATTTGTATCAATTGAACAGAAGGAGAAGAGAACGAATAATATGGAAAAACAGAGCACTGTTTTTTGGCTTTTTCACGTTCCTGTTTTTTTTTCTTTTACAAGAATACAGATTAATTAGGTATCTTTCAAGTTTGTTGAGTAAAATTAAGAAAATATAATTTGATTAGATTTTGTTCCGTTTTTAGAATTCTTAACGTTCCAAAAATTACGCTTAGGCGTTACGGTATTTACCTTTAATAGGATTTGAATACAGTAAAATACATATCCAAATTAGCTGGGATTCCTGTTTTACAGCCTACTTTTTTTGTTGTATTATTAAATACATCTACTTAAATATGAAAAATACATTCTACATTTTGATAAAAAATATCTATAACACATACTATAGCAAAAGATATCTATAAATTGCTAATTAACACTAAAAGATGGTTCTTTCTGAAAAATTCTCTTAAATAAAAGACACACAGCAGCAGCAACAGCAGAAAGAAACGGAATACCTTTAGCTGGTTTATGTGTGCATATTTGAAGTCTTTATATACAGTGGTGGGATTCTGTAATGTACTATATAACTAGCCTCTTGCCCTTGGTAATTATATAGTCCAAGGACATGTAGTGGAATATCAGAATAGAAAACATAAAAATAAAGACAGTAGTTGCATTTATTATTTCTGATTTTTCCAGACTTATTCCATTCACTAGATAATTTGTTCTAAGGACAGTTGAGTTTTCATGAAATGATGTTCCCTTTTTCTTTTGTCACGACTTAGAGGAAAGCATGAGGTTTCATTTCAAGATACAAAACTGCAAAGGAAAAAATAGAGCAATTCATAAGAGTTAAAACCACAACTAAATGCAGGTCAAATCTCAGTTCTCCAAGGCAAATAATGGGGTTTAATTTTAACTACCACTGCAATCATTAGTGATTGGCATAACTGATAAGTTGCTGCCACGTGAAATGCAAAATAAGGTTGCGTACAATAAAACCTTGTGATCCAGTCCTTTTCTGAACCCGCACATAACGAGAGCTTAGTTGCCCTTTACTGCAATCATAGGTGACCCCATTATATTAGCAAGCACGAATCTAGTGGCCATATATATGCATTTACTTGTAATTGTTGAAGTGATTATAAATATAGTCTTTTGGCAGAAAATAACTTAAAATAAACTCCTTGTAATAATTACTTTATTGACTTTGTTTAGCCTTCATTTTAAAGGCATTTTTGCTCAAAAACAAAAGAAAAATACTATTTGGGACGGAGGTGTAGTTGTTATTGTTGTAGTAGCTTAAAGTCACAACATGTATGAACTATTCCTGCAATAACAACCCGGTATGATCCCACAAATGGGGCAAACATGAACTATCTCTAATAAGCTTAATTTGGTAACCTGAAAAAATCCAAATAAGTAACCTATACTATTTAGTATTTACACAGTCAGTGCATATAAGTTAAATCCAGTTGGCATGTGCTTACAGGCTCCTATACAGTCACCTTGAGCCAAACAAGGAGAGTTATAATTAAACCTATCATACCAGAAAGATAAAACTTTCCATATAAGAGCCTTACAAGCGGTGTACAGTGATAGTCACTGGGAAAACCAGAAATGATCAAATATAGAAGCTAACTCCATACACCAGAGAAGTTAGCTAATCTTCTTTCCCATGTTTTACTTGTCCACCTTTCAAGAACCTCATGAACCAGTAAGCAGAAGATTTCATATGCCGAGTTAGCCCATTCTTAAAGTCCACGAATATCAAACCAAAGCGTTTTGTATAACCCAAACTCCACTCAAAGTTATCCAGCAATGACCACGCGAAATAACCTCTCACATCAGCACCCTCCCTGTTGAGAATCCATTATCCACAGACAAATGGAAGTCAGCATAGGCGTTAAGACAAATGGAAAAAAGGAAATTAACATTTGATCCCATTATAGTAGAATCTAGAATCATGTAGCAAGAAGCCATTAAAAAATAATCAAGAATTTAGATGTGAATGCAAAAATACTGTATGCATCAAAAGCTGATTCCTCCTCGTATACTGTAATATTCGTTCATTATGCTGAACTAATTTCCATCATACTTTTTTGACAAAGACCTAGAATAACAGTGGACTACAACTGTTTCAGGAGAAAGTGGTTAAGATCAGACAAGAGTTGAACTTATATTTTCTTTGCAGTTGCCTGAAGTTTCGCTAACATTAAAAATCCTAAAACAGAATGGGAATGAACCATAATATTATTCCTATAATCTGGATGATTGACAAATAGAAGTTTGAACAAATGCAGCTAAGAAAATATGCTGAACAATGAGCTACTAAGATCGACAGGAATCAGCCGATATTTATTATGCATGTTGATGCTAATACATGTTTATAACATGAGGCCTGTGAAACACAGGTTTGGGAGCACGCACAAGATTGCCTGATGAATAGCTGCAAGGTACGCCTTGAAGTAAGAAACTCTCAATTTGTCATCCAACATCTCATGGAGAGGAGATGTGTCTTCATCTTCATCATCCATACCTGAGCATGAAAAGTGAAATTGCAATTAAAAAACAAAAAACTGAATAGGGTTATCACCTGATATAAATTATTAGAAGCGTTCATCGAAGTGTTAGTAGCAAGTTTGAGAATGAAAAAATTCTTTAACTTAATTAGGCCACACAGTTATATTTAACCAGTTGGAAAATTAGTTTATCAGGGAAGCTCATATAGCAGCTCTTTCCTGTTTACAAGGTGCCCTCAGGTTTTCATTCTTGAGACATTGCCAAAAGCTATGTGTGTAAGTGAACAACAATTTATTTGTTTTCACTACACCATTTTGACCTCATAGCACATTTTTGTTGCAGGTTAGGCCGTAGACAAATGATTGACCAGCCAAACAAGAATGACAGCGGAAGTGCTCTGAGCATATTCTGAAGTGCTGCATTCAGCAGAAATCATGCTCAAGTTCATCATGTAAACAAGCAATCATGGATCTTACGAGTGCTAAAACCACTAGAACAGACAGGGAAAGCGCGTGTCTTTTGACACCAGGTCAGCTATACGCTCAAAATCCTTTTGACTGGCTTTCTTTTCTCTCTCTCTCAAAAAAAAAAAAGACGAATTTAAACTGACCCCCTTTCCTCCATGAAGGATGGGACAGAAATTATTACTCCCTCCATTAAAAAAATTCATTCTTACCCATATGGGATGTTCCAAAATTGTCATATTTTTGAATAAATCCTTTTCTTCAGAAGAAGCTTCAATTTTAAGCAAATGGAAATTTCTTGGCAAGACATTTATATTATATAACAGCAACAGTAGTATAAACATGAAAATACTTCGTTCTCTAATATTGTATGAAAAAGCTTAAACGATAGTAATATTTATGGGATCGAGTAACACACACAAACACACACACACACACACATATATATGTATATATATATATAGATAGATAGAGAGAGAGAGAGAGAGAGAGAGTGTGTGTATAGTTGTATTAAGCTAGACAAGTTGGGTGACACCTCCGAATTCTGAGTAAAGAGACCAATGAAAACCTATGTACTACACCGTTCCAAGAACCTCATCTCGATGGGTGAAAAGCAGCAGCATTACCATTCTCAGTGATATAGACTGGTGGATTGCCGTATCTCTCTGCAATATAATTAAGAACTTTCCGAATTCCCCAAGGAACAATGTAAAGCCATGAAGATGCCGCCTGCAAAAAAATTCACATTTCAGTATATGATGTCCAATATATATATAAGGAAATGGAAAACAGAGATCACCCATACTTTCTCACCAATCACCTCTCCTCCTTCCCATTCAGCTACGACAAAACAGGGAAAGAAACGAAAAAAAAAAAAAAACGAGTCAACTTAGGGAAATGCTTATATGTTTATGGACTAGAACAAACTAACAAAGGGCAAAAGTGGTCTCACATACCAATTATATCCACATCCTGTATTTTATAGAAGTCATTCTCTTCAAAACTACTTGCCGCATGACCAACAAATCTTGAAGTATAGTGGTTCAGACCAATGAAGTCCAATGAATGTCTAAGCAACTCCTTGTCTTGCTGTGAAAATTTTGGAAGCCGATCTCCAAGTCTTTTATGCATGCTTTCGGGATAATCTCCAAAGAATATAGGATCCAGGTACCTATTAGAGTTGTTTGTTTAGAGATCACAAAGAAGTAAACGAAGAAAAATTCTTTTTATCTGGTACAGCTTCCGACTAATATTCCCTCCAAAGTCCAAATGACTCCCCAAACATAAAAGAATAAGCGGACAGTTGATACCTTATTTCATTATGAACTTGCTTTAGAAGATAATGCATACAAGATTTTCAGAAAGATATATAAAAAGTTAGACAATATACAGAACTTCTAGTACTTTTTACGTTTATTTATATTTTAAATAATATTGGCCTGAGATGAGTTTAAATGGAGTGACATGGTCGGTGAGGATTCATATAGCCAACCTTAACTTGCTTGGGACTAAGGCATAGTTGTTGTGGAAGATGACATGGAAAGTAAAAATTCCATACAAGGTTGCTTGCTTTACTTGGTTATTAGCTAAAGAAGCAGTTTTAACACAAGTCAACCTAACAAAAAGAGGATTCCAGGTGTGTTCTAGGTGTTACCTATGTGGTGAGAAGGCAGAGACAATTAGACATCTTTTTCTGCATTGCAATTTCACTATACAGATATGGAGGATTTTCATCAGTCTAAGGGAAATTCCATGGGCAATGCCGGAAAGGATCCTTGATATTCTAGCTAGCTGGAATAAAGAGGGCACACTTTCGAGAGATGAAGAGAGATGGAGAATTGTCCCAGCTTGTAGATGGTGGACAGTCTGGGAAGAGAGAAATCAAAGATGCTTTGAAGAGAAGTCCAACAACATCCAGAAGATAAAAGATGAAATGTTTAGCTCTTTTTTTTTTTGTGTAAAGGAAAACTTTTGGAGGATAGTGTATCTATTTTAGATGCCCTAGATTCATTGTAAGAAGAACAAGGGTGAAAAGTGTCCTTTTTTGTGTAGTTATGTATGGGCACTTACATTGCAATTGTGGTGACACTTCACAATTTTAGTGAAGTCTTTATATTAATATACAAATATGTTACAACAACAACAACAACCACCCATTATAATCCCACTAGTGGGGTCTGGGAGGGTAGTTTGTACGCAGACCTTACCCCTATCGGGGTAGAGAGGCTATTTCCAAATAGACCCTCGACATCCTTCCCTCCAAAAACTCCCCATCTTGCTCTTGGGTGACTCGAACTCACAACCTCCTAGCTGGAAGTGGAGGTTGCTTACCATCGAGAGCAACCCCTTTTGTCTATACAAATATGTTACCTTCTCTAGAAAAAAAAAATACAAAATCTAGAGCCTCATGAAGGTTAAGTTTCATGTCATGTTTTATAAAGGTATTTCAAAGAAATTCTGAATCGAACATAGTAATAACTCACAGCAAAGATAGTGAATGTGTCATTTACTCCTAATACGTTGATGGCAAGGTCCAGAATTTCATGGATTCCAAGCCAAAATATTTATCTCCCACACTACGTGATTCACAAAGATGATAAATTTACTAATGAATTGACTCATTATCAACCTTTCATTTGGAAAGAGGGAATGGAGAAAGGCACATTCCTTTTGGTCAAGTTTTATTTCCTTGTTCCTCTTAAATTATATGGAGTAATTATTTTTACTGCAGCATAGACTGCTAATTAGGACAAGAGTTAATTCAATGCTTGAACCTGTGAGTGGTGCACAAGAGTTGTAACTTCCTTCAATTGGGTGACAGTACGGAAAGACATTTATTTGTTGGATTGTTGGTTTGAAGAGGCACCACTTAAAAAATAAGTTCCAGATTTGTATAGTAATGCAATCACAGCAAGAAAGTAAGCAGAATGTCGACATGAAAATGAATGCAATCTAAGGTTCTTCCAGGACTGGGAGGTGGAACAGGTAAATCAATTTTTATGTAAAATAAAGGAGTTCAAGGATTCACTACAGAGCAGTATACGCTAATGGAAAAGTCAGAAAAAGAAGTTTTCAGTCAGTTCATGCTATGAGATTCTTAATCAGATAACGACAGAAACCAGGCAGTGTCTTGGAGCACTTTATAAAAACAAACCTCGTCAAGAAGTGGCATGTTTTGTTCGAATAGCAACGTATGAGTTAGGAGACTTGTCTTACACTAGACGACTTGCGGAAGAGGGGTTTTAATCTGAGCACTAGATGTTACTTATATAACTATTAGTGTGTTACATTTTTGTCCTTTTGGTGTGGAATGAACATTGCAGGATATATATATATATATATATATATATATATATATATATATATATATATATATATATATATATATATAGAGAGAGAGAGAGAGAGAGAGAGAGAGAGAGAGGTGGGGGGGGGGGGCTGCTAACCAGGGGTAATAAACTTGATGTTAGATAGATTAATGTAGCTCATGATCAAAATTTTCAGTTTAAGTGAAATATGTTAATCCTTTTATTTGGGTAATTTTCTTGGTAAGTTTGTGAGATATGTTATGCTTTCAACTGCATGACTTGATATGATAGATAAGGACTTAAATACATTCTATCTTTGCAATCAGTCTCAGTTAAATTATTATCATGCAACAGCCAATAGCTTTTAGCTGATGATACTACAGGTTTCTGTCTTTAACCCATATGTACTACCTATTCTATGAGATATCTGAAGAATCACTGAGGTACAGTTTTTATGACTGACTGGAGTGTTGGGTCTTTCCATTTTAAGCTACCCTTTATAACATGAACTTTTGGCCACAGCACAGATATAACAATAGATACCATCCAAGCTGAAAATCAAGGCGTCTTGTTGCAGCAGCTTTGTTTTCCAAATTATCTGATAAAGGCTCAGGCCATTCACAATCCACAACCAAGCCTATTTCCCCTCCTTGCTCATCCTGTAAATATAACACCCGTCAATATCATCACCACACGCAAAGCAGAAAATTGCCATCCCCAACTTCTTAGGAAGCTTAAGTCATGAAAGAATAATGTAAAGTAATCACAGAAACTTTAATTACAACACCTAAGCCTATCTATCAGTGAGATAGAGAAAACTCTCAAACTGTAAGAGCTACCTTAAATTTATTTCTGTAGATGGAAACAGCTTCTGCATGTGCCAACAGCTGATTATGTGCTACCAAGAATGGTTCAGTAGAAGAACTTTCACTTCTTCCAGGGGCATGTATACCAGTACAATATCCATTCACAGCTGTCTGAAGAGGTTCATTAATTGTAATCCACTTCTTCACTCTATTGCCAAAGCTAGCAAAGCAAGTCTCTGCATAAATGGCAAAACATTTTCTAGATATTTGCCACAAAAAACCAAGTTGATTATTAGGAGGTGACTATCAGCAAATTATTCCACAACGAACGTGGATAAACAAAGTTTAATAGCAGCTTAAACGAAAAGGAAAAAGCCTGCCTTCTTCAAAAGGAAATCTAAACATGTTAGTTAGAACAGGTTGTTAAAGTTAGAACATGCTGTTAAAGTTAGAACAAGCTGTTAAAGTTAGAACAACCTGTTAGCATGCTGTCAACAACTCAGATTTATTTGTTTATGATCCTAGCTGGTTGCTACTTGTATTATCCTACTTGTATATATTCCCTTGAAATGAATGAAGAAAATAAGCTGTGCATTCAATCAAATAACAAGTCTGCAGTAGCTAAAACTTACATGGTATCAGAGCCTATTTTTTAGATCCAATTAATGGTGAAATCTGCCAACATTGGGCAAGATTCATCAGATTCTGAGGGGGAGGGTACTGAGAGTTTAGAAACAATTACTGGGAGTACTACTAGTGTCCCTTCAGTCATCAAAATGAGCAGTAATAGCAGTGATTCTAATAATACTTCCATTCTTCCAATATCACATAGGTTGAATGGTAAGAATTATTTAGAATAGGCTCAATCTGTTAAGCTTGCTATTGCTGGTAGAGGTAAGTTAGGTTATATAAATGGTGGTGAGGCAAAACCTAATATAGAAGATCCCAAATTCATCACTTGGGAATCAACAAACTGCATAGTTACATCCTGGCTCCTAAACTCAATGGAACCTTCTATTGGAAGGTCATATTTGTTCCTACCCACTGCAAGAGATGTTTGGGTAGCTGTCAAAGAAACATATTCAGATCTGGAAAATGCTTCTCAGATTTTTGAGCTTAAAAACAAGCTCTGGAACAACAAGCAAGAAGAAAAGGAGGTCACCATCTTTTACAACGAGATGGTTTCCATGTGGCAAGAACTGGAACAATGTTATACTCTTGAGTGGAATTGCACTAAAGACAGTGTACAAGCTAAGAAACAAGAAGAAGATGAGAGAATCTACTTGTTCTTAGCTGGCCTGAATAAAGAGTATGATGAATGTAGATCCAGAATCTTGGGAAAGAAGCCACTGCCACCTTTAAGAGAAATATTCTCAGAGGTAAGGAGGGAAGAATCAAGGAGAAGAGTGATGCTTCAAGACGCTGCGGGTGAAGGATCAAAGGGCCTGGAATCATCAGCCCTTGTGGTTGAAAACAGAGAAGAAAAGAACAAGCCTTGGTGTGAAGTTTGCAAAAAATACTGGCACACTAAGGACACTTGCTGGGAAATCCATGGGAAACCAACAAATTGGAAGAAGAAGAACACCAAGGAAAGAAAGGGAGGAAGGGCCTATTTAACATCAAATACAGAGGATCAGTCTCAAGCATCTTCAGAACTGAATCTCTTCACTAAGGATCAGATAGAGTTTTTGCAGCAACTCCTCAAACAAACAAGTCAAAATAGTAACCCTAGGTGTTCTTTTGCCCAAAAAGGTAATATACCTATACCCTCAGCCTATGTTAGTATAGAAAAAATGAAGGATGACTCTTGGATTATAGATTCAGGTGCTAGTGACCACATGACAAGAGATTCAAAATTTTTTTTTACCTATAAACCATCTGCAGGCAATCAGAAAATTAGGATTGCTGATGGCACTTTTTCAGCCATAGCTGGGAAAGGAACTGTTAAGCTAACACCTCTCATAACCCTTGAAAATGTTCTACATGTACCTAAACTATCCTGCAATCTGATATCAGTTTCTAAGCTTAACCAGAATCTGAATTGTAAGACTATATTTAACTCAAATTCTTGTGTATTTCGGGACAAGGGCTCGGGGAAGATGATTGGCAATGCTGAAGAAGTTGGAGGTCTCTTTCTCTTGGAAAACAGTACACCTTTAAAATCTGTATGCTTTCAAACCAATCTTGTTAGGAATAAACTTATGTTGTGGCATTTCAGATTAGGACACCCTAATTTTCATTATCTGAAGTTATTGTTTCCTAAGTTTTTTATCAATGAAAATCCTTCTTTGTTAAAATGTGAATTTTGTGAATTGGCTAAGCATAAGAGAAGTAGCTTCCCTGCTAAGACATATACTGCCACTAAACCATTCAACTTAATTCACAGTGATGTATGGGGTAAATTGAAACCACTTCAAATAAAAAATGGTTTGTCAGTTTTATAGATGATCACACGAGATTAACTTGGGTTTACCTAATGCAAGAAAAGGGGGAAGTAAAAGGGATCTTTGAAAAGTTTTATAAAATGATTGAAACTCAGTTCAATGAAAAGATAAAAATTTTCCGAAGTGACAATGGAAAAGAATTCTTCAATAAGGTCTTAGGAAGCTTCTTTGTAAACAAAGGGATTGTTCATCAAAGTTCATGTGTTGATACTCCTCAACAAAATGGGGTAGCTGAGAGAAAAAACAGACACTTACTAGAGGTTACTAGAGCCTTGTTGTTTACAGGTGGATGTGCTAAAAGTATGTGGGGAGAGGCTGTTTTAACAGCCACTTATCTCATAAATAGAATGCATTCTAAGGTCGTAGGCTTCAAAACACCTGTGCAAGTATTCTTAGAACAATTCCCTACTACTAAGCTCATCCAAAACCTACCTTTGAGAGTGTTTGGATGTGTAGCATTTGCTCATATTCATGATCACAATAGAAACAAACTTGATCCTAGAGCACAAAAATGTGTCTTCATAGGATATGCCCCAACTCAGAAAGGTTTTAAACTCTATAATCCTAAAACTAGGAAAATTATCATAACCTTAGATGCTACTTTTAATAAAGATGAGATGTTCTATGGCACTGGTCTTCAGGGGGAGAATTGCTATGAAGACCTAGATCTAGATTGGTCTAAAAAGCCTGAATCTGACTCTCACAGTTTAATCCCTAATATACAAGAAATAACGCAGGTTCCTAGTAACACTGAAATCATGACTGAAACTACATCTGAAAATGGTGATGTTTTAAGCAATCAAATAAAACCATTGAAGGTGTACTCTAGAAGGGAGAAAGAGACGACAAATTCACTTCTCAACAATCATCTTCTCCAGCCATTGTGCCTCAAACACCAGGTAATTCTGAATTAAATATTGCTTCAGATTTAGAATTCGAACCTAATGATCTAGATATTCCTATTGCTCTAAGAAAAAGTGTTAGAAAAGCTACACAGACACCATTATATCCTTTGTCTAACCATGTTTCCTATGATAGACTGTCACCTTCTTTTACAGTTTTTGTATCTCACTTAAACAGCCTAGAAATTCCAAAAACTATCCATGATGCTCTAAATGATCCTAAGTGGAAAGAGGCAGTTCGGGAGGAGATGAAAGCACTAATGAAGAATAAGACTTGGGAGATGATTGATCTACCAAAAGGAAAGAAAACAATGGGTTGTAAATGGGTGTTCACCATCAAATACAACTCTGACGGATCTTTGGAAAGGTACAAAGCAAGGCTAGTAGCAAGGGGATATACTCAAACTTATGGCATTGATTACTTGGAGACATTTGCTCCAGTAGCAAAAATGAACTCCATCAGAGTATTGTTGTCCCTAGCAGCTAATCTGAATTGGCCTCTACAGCAGCTAGATGTGAAAAATGCTTTCCTTAATGGAGAGCTTGAGGAAGAAGTCTACATGGATCCCCCTCCAGGCAGTAAAAAAATTGGAGGAACGAAGGTGTGCAAACTGAAGAAGTCCTTATACGGTCTCAAACAATCCCCTAGAGCTTGGTTTGAAAGACTTACTCAGTATATGAAAAAACTGGGCTACATGCAAGGGCAAGCAGATCATACTATGTTCATTAACCACTCACTAAAGGGTAAAATGACTGTTCTTATTGTGTATGTTGATGACATTATTCTTACAGGTGATGATGAGATTGAACAAGGCAGATTGAAGCAGAAATTGGCTGAGGAATTCGAGATTAAAGACCTAGGAAATTTAAAATACTTCCTAGGAATGGAAATTGCAAGATCACAACATGGTATCATGGTGTCACAGAGAAAGTATGTACTAGATCTTCTAAAGGAAACTGGGATGAGTGAATGTAAGCCAGCTGAAACTCCTATTGATCCAAATGTCAAATTTGGTGTCAAGGAAGGAAAAGAAGTTGATTGTGGACAGTTTCAGAGACTGGTGGGAAGACTCATCTATCTTTCTCATACACGACCAGATATTGCATTCCCTGTCAGTATGATCAGTTAGTTCATGCACTCTCCCAAGAATGAACATCTAGAAGCAGCCCACGGAATTTTGAGGTATTTGAAGAATACTCCAGGAAAAGGTTTGCTATTCAAGAAGACAGAGAACAGGGAGATTGCAGCCTACACTGATGCTGACTGGGCAGGATCAGTAATGGACAAGAGATCTACTTCAGGTTATTGTACCTATGTCTGGGGAAATATGGTCACTTGGAGAAGCAAGAAACAATCAGTTGTAGCTAGAAGCAGTGCAGAGGCCGAGTTCAGGTCAATGGCACAAGGAATTTGTGAGACTATCTGGCTTAGAAGGGTCTTAACAGAGTTAGAAGTGCCAATGCAATTACCTATGAAACTCTACTGTGACAACAAAGCTGCAATTAGCATTGCACACAATCCGGTCCAACATGATAGAACTAAACATGTGGAGGTTGACAGACACTTCATCAAAGAAAAGATTGAAGATGGAAGCATTTGTACACCATTTGTCCCAACCAATCTTCAAGTGGCAGACATGTTCACTAAAGGATTATTCAAGCCAAATTTTAATGTTCTTGTAAGCAAGTTAGGCATGACAGATATCTATATGCCAACTTGAGGGAGAGTGTTAGTTAGAACACGTTGTTAAAGTTAGAACATGCTGTTAAAGTTAGAACAGGTTGTTAAAGTTAGAACAGCCTGTTAGCATGCTGTCAACAACTCAGATTTATTTGTTTATGATCCTAGCTGGTTGCTACTTGTATTATCCTACTTGTATATATTCCCTTGAAATGAATGAAGAAAATAAGTTGTGCATTCAATCAAATAACAAGTCTGCAGTAGCTAAAACTTACAAAACATTTAAAAGAATGACTAGCTAACTTCAAGTGTTTAGGTAAGGGCAGAAATTCCTAAGCAAGAGATATAAATAAAACTCCACGGACATTCTGAAAATAATGAGGTGCTTGGGTTTTTATGTCCATACAAGTTCATAGACATTCACAAAGAAGAACATTACAATCATTAATCACACAAATCAGGAACTGATTGGGGCTGAAGATCCTCCTATAACATAGACAAATTAAAACAAAAGGCTTAACCAGATTTAGAGAACCCATGAATGCTACACTTTATGTGGAACGTGGTTTAAAATTGCATTACCGGACATTGGCTTTACATCATTTTCAGCAAAACCGAGATATTAGTGTTCCATCAGATCCAATACTACCAAACATCATGTTGAAAAAGTTTATGACGTAGATTTATAATTCCATTTGCACCATCCACTCTGTTATGAGCATCGAAAAAGTTTTTACAGCAATTTCAGCAAACCAAGATATTAGTGTTCCATTGGTTTAAAATTGCATTATGGTACATTCACTTTATAACATTTTCAGCAAACCGAGACATTAGTGTTCCATCGGATCTAATAATACCAAATATCATGTTGAAAAAGTCTATGATACAGACTTAGAATTCCATATGCACCACCTTTTCTGTTATAAGCATAAAGAAAAAATCGTACGTGTTGATTACCAGAGAAAATTGAAGGAATGGAGCTTACACAGTTTGTTTATCTAACCAGCCTCCACAAGTTTCCTGAAGATTCAAAGGGAGATCCCAATGGTACAATGTTATATAAGGCTCAATGCCTGGAAAAACATGGCAAAAATTCATCATTAAAGGACAAAAAAGGAAAGTGCTTAATTGGTAAAAATACCTTCACTTAATCATTATGTTTAATGAGTAGAAGCAGCTGGCAGATTTTTATATTATTTGCTTTAATAAAGAATAATATTCTTGATATTAACAATGGGGAGCGATAACATCTTACCCCTCTCAAGAAGTGCATCAATAATTTCATTGTAGTACTTTATGCCTTCATGGTTGATTTTGATCCCCAAACCGTCTACATAGGTGGAGAAGACCTTATCAAAAATCTGTAAGATATTGCAGTGGCTAAGGAAATACATATCTAAAAACATAAGATCCGAGTTGCCGCCCAGCATAAAAGTCATGTATTGACTAAATGCAGGTATGATAAATTGGCTACAGAAGTTATTGAAACTAACTGAAAAATGGGATAACACATATTAAGCATGAAATCAGAGTGCACTAACTTGCATGATGTCTAGCAAAACTGAAGCCCCAAACTATAATAAGTGTAGGTAAAATTTGTCAGTCCATAACACGGATATTCTACTACGTGAGAAATGGTTTACAATCAGAAAATGCAAGGTTACAACCTTATAATTTACAACAAGAGAGAACAAAGATCTCACAAGATATCTAGCATATAACTGAAATTACAGACAAATTATCATGAAAACTCTTTTCACACTTTTCAATCTTCAATTAAAAAGGAATAATCTTAGTTTGAAGAGAACAGAATTAGTCTTTAGGGAATGAGCTAAAGATCAACATCTTCTTTGTGGAAAATTATGCTTTTTGAGCTGTACTGCTAGTTATCTTAAAACTTCTTTTAGGCCGGAACAACTCCTCTAGTCCTTAGGGACACTTCAGTACTTCTTTACATTATTAAACTACATGTATTTTCACTTACATCAGCATACTCTTGGTGCTGTTTCTTATCCGAAATAAGAGCATTACTGCAGCCTAATATGTTTGTGATTCATGTGGCACACTGGAAGTTATTCCTTCAGATTCTTTGCCTTTTCTTTCTTATCCTTCTCATGTTAATGCGTATGTAAGTCCTAACCTTAAAATATAGTGAAGACTTTTCAGGGTTTATCATCTAGACATTGTTCTTCCATCGACATCATCAAACTAAAAGTGCATTTCTTATGCATCCATCTTTGTTATGCATATGCATTTCTTAAAGCATGTAGAACCAGCTTCTTACTCATCATCTAGACATTGTTCTTCCATCAACATCATAAAACTAAAAGCACATTTCTTATGCATCCATCTTTGTTATGCATATGCATTTCTTAAAGCATGTAGAACCAGCTTCTTACTCATTCCCAAGCTCTTTGCTTTGTTATACATATGCATTTCTTAAAGCATTTAGAACCAGCCTCTTCAACTCATTCCCGAGCTCTTTGCTTTTAGACACTAACCCAGTTTTAAGTTTTGCGAGATATTTTCAGCTACAGAACAAACTAAAGCCTGAAAGCATAACTTCGAATCCACACATGACTATAAGTTGTTTGGTCATAATAGGAATACCCTCACATTCGTTTGACATTCATACAAATCAAATCTTTTTGAAGCAATTCATCACTTGTTCTAGAAAACCTTCCTAATTTAACAGTCCCTATTTCCTTTTTATATGATTTCAGATACTTATAACTTTTAAAAATGAAAGCTTTTTCCTACAAAATTCACATTGTAAATTGGAAAAGGAGAAAGCAGCTTCCCAGCAATAATGTTTTCTTATATTGCACAAGAAAGTCGTGTTTACTTTTAACAGAGATTATGGAGGTGGTCTGTGTGAATGAAAGAGACAAAAGGAATTAACAAAGGAAAAACTTCATACCAGGATAGATGCGACTCCATGATATTG
This sequence comes from Nicotiana noctiflora, assembly GCA_032618575.1. Taxonomy (NCBI): domain Eukaryota; kingdom Viridiplantae; phylum Streptophyta; class Magnoliopsida; order Solanales; family Solanaceae; genus Nicotiana; species Nicotiana noctiflora. The sequence continues at coordinate 116,698 of JASVEL010012441.1, read as the reverse complement.
AAAAACGATAAGCCTTGAAGCCCAACTTGGCTATCAACTCAATATCTTCCTGTATTTAAACGAAGAAGTTAAACCCAAAAAGAAAGAAATCCACCGCCATGAATAATAAATATTGACAAGGACTAATAAAATACAAAGCATATATCGTTTTAACACAACCTACAAACCAAACATAAAGTCCAAAAACAATAATACCTATCTTCCCTTGAAAAATTATTCAAAACCCAATGCCAAATCAATTTTCTTTTTGCTCAAAAAGAAAATTGACAAAAAATATAAATGAAAAAAGGGAGAAAGCTACCTTGTAGCGATGAAACTGATCAACAGCCATATCCCCAGTGCTTCCATCACATATTTTGCCTAACCAAACAAAACTTCAAAACAACAAAAACAAAACAAAAGATTGAAAAAGAACAGAGGGAGTTGACTATTTACCTTGAGTATGCGAAAATGAATCCCATATGCTCGGACCCCTTCCTCCTTCTTTACTTCCACCTTCAACCTTTTCACCATTTACCAAAATTCAAATAATAAATCCTTATAAAATGGGAGATAGAGAAGAAAATAATACTATTTGTGTCCCAATTTATGTGATGCACTTTTATTTTTGGTCTGTTTCAAAAAATATGACACATTTCTATATTTAGAAATTTTTTTCATTTTATCATTAAACAAGCTAGATTCGGCAAAACTTGGAAGCTTTAGTCCAAACCTTGTGTTTTCATTAAGAACTCAATCAATATGAACAAAAATTAATTTCAGAAACTAACTACTAAACGCTCACAACAGTAAAATTAATTTTTGAAACACTTTTTCTGTTAAATGCTCTCCAAAGGCTCACAGCAACGGTAACAAAGATTTCTAACAGCAACTCCTTCATCGCCGGCGAACACCATCCGCCAGGTAAGTCCCTCGTTTCTCTCTCCTCCCCATCACCCAACAGCCCTCCTTTCTCTCTCTCTGCCCATCTCTTTCCCCCGTCTCCCCTCTATTCCCGTCTTGTTCTTCTCCCCGTCTTACTCCGGGCGAGACACGAATCAGTCGCCAGCGAGTGGGAACAACCACAGTCAGGTTTTAGGCCTGGTTGCGGTGCCGTGGTGAAATACAAACCAGATCTGTCTTCAAGCCACAGGTGCGGATTCTTTTCCGGTGACGTCAAGCTATTTTCAAAACCGGTGGCGTTTGGCTGCGAGCGAGACGTGCACGTGCAAACAGTGGAAAACAACCTGAGTATCAGCAAGGAACGACAGGAGTTGGACACGAGCGAGCTAGGCGGGCGCAATAAAGCCGAGTATATCAAGACAACTCCCAGGTTATTCTCACTGGAATTGGTACCTCCCGTTTGCCTATTTACCTCTATTGTGGTAGTGAAATTGTTGTCATTTTAGTTGTTATTAGTTTAGTCACTGAAAGTGGCACCTTGTCTTATTCTAGTTCTTTCTGTGGTGTCTGTTAGTGACTCCCCCTAGTCCGCGGAGTTATAGTGGCTGTAGTCTGGGATGGTCGAGTGAGTCCATGTCCTCGGGGCATGCGAGGGGTGGGTCGGGAGGTAGGGCGGGGGCTAGAAGGTGGGTTGGGTTGCAAGGAAGGTAAAGGGAACAAGAGTATCCATCGGTTAAGAAATGGATCATGGAATGTAGGTTCATTGACAGGTAAATCTATAGAGCTGGCGAAGATCCTCAAGAAGAGGAGGGTCAATATAGCGTGTGTCCAGGAGACAAGGTGGGCAGGGTCGAGTGCGAGGGACGCAGATGGGTATAAACTTTGGTACTCTGGAACCCAGAAGGGTAAGAATGGAGTGGGTATTTTGGTGGATAGGGAACTTAGAGAGTTTGTTGTTGAGGTTAGACGAGTGAATGATAGATTGATGATTATTAAGTTGGTGGTTGGTCAGTGCACTGTAAACGTTGTTAGTGCCTATGCGCCACATATGGGCCTGGAAGAGGAGGTTAAACAATGATTTTGGGAGGGGTTGGATGAGATTATACGTCAAGTACCACCTATGAGAAGTTACAAAGGAGGGGATTTCAATGGCCATATTGGGTCGACCGCAGGTGTGTATGACGAAGTACACGGAGGCTTCGGCTTTGGGGAGAGGAACGGAGGAGGAACTGCGTTACTGGACTTCGCTAAGGCTTTTGGGTTGGTGGTTGCTAACTCTTGCTTTCCGAAGAGGGAAGAGCATTTGGTTACTTTTTTCAAAATTCGGTGGCGAAGACTCAGATTGACTATCTTCTCCTCAGGAGGCGCGACAGAAGGTTGTGTAAGGATTGCAAGGTGATTCCAGGTGAGCTACTCGTGAAGCGACATAGGCTCGTGGTGATGGACGTTGGTATTAAGGTGAAGAGGAGGAAAATGTCTACTCGGGGAAGACCGAGAATCAGGTGGGGAGCCTTAACTAAGGACAAAGCTCAAGAGTTGGAAGGGCGGTTGTCAGTTATGGGAGCTTGGAGGAGCAGTGGTGATGCGAACTCTATATGGTCAATGACAGTAAATTGTATAAGAGAGGCCGCGAGAGAGGTGTTAGGGGTCTCAACGGACGTCTCCGGCAGGCACAGAGCAGACTGGTGATGGAATGAAGTGGTACAAGGTAAAGTAGAAGCAAAAAATAAGGCGTACCGGAAGTTAGTGGGGAGCATAGGTGAGGGGGAGAGGCGAGCGTGCATGGAGCGGTATAAGGTAGCTAGGAAGGAAGCGAAACTGGCGGTCATAGAGGCTAAGACTGCGGCTTATAGTCGTATGTACGAGGAACTAGAGGAGAAAGGAGGGGACTGTATAAGAGAGGCCGCGAGAGAGGTGTTAGGGGTCTCAACGGGCGTCTCTGGCGGGCACATAGGAGACTGGTGGTGGAATGAAGTGGTACAAGGTAAAGTAGAAGCAAAAAAGAAGGCGTACCGGAAGTTATTGGGGAGCATAGGTGAAGGGGGGAGGCGAGCGTGCATGGAGTGGTATAAGGTAGCTAGGAAGGAAGCGAAACTGGCGGTCACAGAGGCTAAGACTGCGGTTTATAGTCGTATATACGAGGAACGAGGGGAGAAAGGAGGGGAGAATAAGTTATTTAGGCTGGCCAAGCTGAGAGAGAGGAAAGCTCGAAATTTAGACCAAGTGAGATGCGTCAAGGACGACGATGGTAGAGTATTGATGGAAGAGTCCCAGATTAGGAGGAGATGGCAGACTTACTTTCAAAAACTTCTCAATGAAGTAGGGGATCGGGATATTGTGCTTGGCGAAGTGGAGTATTCCGAGAGTCAAAGTGACTTTGGGTACTGCAGGCGCATCAATGTTGAGGAGGTCGTAGGAGCTATGAGCAAGATGAGCAGGGGCAAAGCGATCGGGCCAGACGAGATTCCGGTAGAATTTTGGAAGTGTGTGGGGAAAAAAGGGTTGGAGTGGTTGACTAGGTTGTTGAATGTTATCTTTAAGGCGAAGAGGATGCCAGATGAGTGGAGGTGGAGTACGGTGGTCCCATTGTATAAGAACAAGGGTGATATCCAGAGTTGTAATAATTACAAGGGTATCAAATTACTGAGTCATACTATGAAAGTATGGGAGAGGGTGGTTGAAGCAAGATTGAGGATGACGGTGTCTGTTTCCGACAACCAATTTGGTTTCATGCCGGGTCGTTCTACGACAGAAGCTATACACCTTGTTAGGAGGTTGGTTGAACAGTATAGAGATAGGAAGAAAGACCTTCACATGGTGTTTATTGACCTAGAAAAAATGTATCACAAGTTTCCTATAGAAGTTCTCTGGAGAAGCTTGAAGGCAAAAGGCATGTCGGTTCCCTACATTATGGCGATTAAAGACATGTATGATGGGGCAAAGACTCGGGTTAGGACAATAGGAGGCGACTCTGACAATTTTTCGGTTGTTATGGGGTTACACCAAGGTTCTGCGCTCAGTCCGTTCCTATTTGCCATAGTGATGGACGCGTTAACACATCACATTCAAGGGAATGTACCATGGTGCATGCTATTCGCCGATGACATAGTTTTGATTGACGAATCGCGAATCGGTGTTAACGAGAGGCTGGAGGTTTGGAGACAAACTCTTGAACCTAAGGGTTTCAAGCTTAGCAGGACAAAGACGGAATACCTGGAGTGTAAGTTCAGCATTGAGCAGAGGGAAGAGGGCATGGATGTGAGGCTTGGATCTCAGGTCATCCCGATTAGAGACAGCTGCAAATACCTTGGGTCGGTTATCCAGGGGGGAGGGGAGATCGATGAGGATGTTACACACCGTATCAGGGTAGGATGGATGAAGTGGAGGTTAGCATCTGGAGTATTGTGTGACAAAAGAGTGCCACTGGCACTCAAAGGTAAGTTCTATAAAGCGGTGGTTAGGCCGGCCATGTTGTATGGGGTCCCATATCCAGAAGATGAAGGTAGCAGAAATGAGTATGTTGAGGTGGATGTACGGGCATAGTAGGATGGATAAGATTATGAATGATGATATTAGGGAGAAGGTGTGAGTGGCCCCCATCAATTACAAGATGCGGGAAGCAAGACTTAGGTGGTTTGGGCACATTTAGAGGAGAAGCCCAGATGCTCCGGTAAGGAGGTGCGAACGTCTGGTTGTGGAGGGCTCGAGGAGAGGTAGAGGGCGGCCCAAGAAGTATTTGGGGAGGTGATTAGGCAGGATATGGCGACGCTTCAGATTTCCGAGGACATGGCACTTGATAGGAACATGTGGAGGTCGAGTACTAGGGTTATAGGCTAGGAGGTAGTTGAGTTTTGCCTTATGCCATAACTTTGGGAGACTAGTTTGGTAGGGATTCTATTTTGCTTTGGCTATGTATCATTCCTTTATTTTCATGTTGTTCCTATTTTTCATATATATACGTATTTATATACTTTCATGCTATTTCTATGGTGTTACTAATATTGTCTTTGTTTGTTCTTTTGTCTTCTTGAGCGGAGGGTCTTCCGGAAATAGCCTCTCCACTCCTTCGGAGTAGGGGTAAGGTCTGTTCGGAGTAGGGGTAAGGTCTGCGTACACACTACCCTCCCCAGACCCCACTAGTACGATTTAACTGGGTTGTTGTTGTTGTAACTACTAACACTTGATACCACTATCCTAGAATTTAGAAAGACAAAGAAGAATTATCCTAATTAGCCGCTCATCGCCGCTCACCAACTGCTTAAACAAGAAATAGCCGGCAGATGTATAATATGTGTATATGTGTGTATAGTTGGTGTATAATCTGTGTATACCGGCAACAAAACATAAACAATGAATCTGGTCGGCTATTTGTGAAAAGATTCCAAACATAAAATTCAAATCTTAGCTCCGCCTCTACTAAATAATATGATATGCAGCCATACAAGTATCTACCATTTATATCAGATCACAAATTTCAAATTCTTTATCAAACTCACTTTACAATCAAAGTGCATCATATAAAATGAAACGGACCGAGAAAAATGAGAGGAGAGGTGAAATCGAAGAAACCTGATAAGCAGAAGTGGCAACACCGAATATGAATTGGGGAGGGAAATCAGCACGAGAGAGTTGATGCTTAGAGCTGTAAATGGAGTTCCATGCTTCCTCTATTTTCTTCTTCTTCTCTAAACCCATTAGTTTGCTTGAATTTAAATTTGATTTTGTTTCCATTTCTACTATGGAGTTTACTTCTAAAATGATTTTTCAGAACTTTAAACTGAACGAAAATGGAAGTTAACTGTTAAATCGTGAAAGTGAAGAGAATACGGCGGAGTATGTCAACTCTCAACTGAACCTTTTCTTTTTTGTTTTTCCTTTTCTTTTCTTTCAAATCTACATATAGTATATTGCAACGATTTAAATTATAATGGTACTGGGTTATTTCGATGGCAAGTATAAATTTGTGCAAAAAATTCTACTCCTACTAAATTATAACAAATAATATATATATATATATATATATATATATATATATATATATATATATATATATATATATATATATATATATATATATATATATATATATATATATATATAGTGGAAAAGTCCGTATAGAGGCCCAACATTGTAATCGTAATATTATTGTCTAGGTACTCAATTAGTTTTTTGATAAATAAATCGATCATTGTTATATCCATTTAATAACTGATAGAGAATGATATTGGAGATCATAATTTACAATTAATTTATTTTAATAATTTATAAATAAAATTAAACTATAAAATATAACCTGCTTAAGTTGCTCCAATTATTAACACAAAAAGACTGTGTGGTATAAAATTTATTTTAACATATGTCAAATATAAACATCAAATTGTAAAATTGATTGAATGGTATTATTTTTTAACTATATTTGAATTTTTAACAAGATAATACATTAAACGTATATGTGTAATTTGTATTAATAATTTTTCTACGATAAAAAACTTACCGATCTATTTGTAAACTAATTTTGAATGCATCCAACTTGGTCTTGCAAGCGTTTCAATAGTGGGAACAATCAACCACCTGATGAAAGTTAAAACGAACAATATCATTCTTTACCATACAAGAAAAGTTTAAAAAAAACTTATGATTTTACTTTATGTATTGTATACAACAAAATCAAGAGAAATATTTAGAACAGTCAACAAAGAGAACTTCCAAGGGGACTTGCATCCCTAAAGAGGCAATTTAGTACTTCAAACAAAGAGAACCAACTGCACTAAAAAAATATTAACATGATACAAATTGTAGTAATTCAAATTATATTTTATTATAACTCGTTTAAAATGATGTTACTGGTGATAAGATAATATATATGTGATAGAAGTCTATATAAATTATAGGGATTTTAAGCTTTTCTTAATTAAGGATATAAGCGAAATATTTTTATTTTTCTATAGATTTATCAATGTTAATTTTTATAATAAAAAATATAAAATATTTTAAGACAATTTATAAATTGTTGAAAACTTATCATGGAAGAATGGAGTTCAAACCATATAAATCAAATTTTCATATCAATTTAAGTACATAAGTGAAAACCTACTAGAACAGATGAATAAATATCATCACTTAAATTAACTTTTAAGGTTTAACAAACTATAATTTTTAAAATTACTTTTGAATATAAAATTTTAGGTTTGAAATCGCCTTCAAATAGTATGAATACATGAAAACCTTTTAATTTTATTTTTTAAATTGTGTTAAAATAGTATGGGTATATGTAAAAATCTTGTTAATATTTATCTATATTTTTGTTACTTTTTATTAAAAATAAAATTACTTTTTCCATGAAAACTTTTAGTTGACTAAAAAAAATTAATAAATTTAACAAATGAGAAAAAATATTCAAAATGAGTATTTGCACTAAGTAACTCTATGCAAAAGTAGTCTAATCAATAAAACATTTAAACTTCTAAAGGAGTGATGTGGTCAAGGGAATGTGGGGTCCGTGTATATCAACACAATTTACTTTTAAGAAATGCAAAAGATACAATTTTTTTTAAATAACATATATACCCTTGGTTGACCATCTTTCCTTTTCTATATAATAGAAAAATATATATGAAATTATAACTAAAAGAATTTAAATATTAAACTCATAGGATTTAATTTTAACTATATATGAGTAATATAAAATCTTTTACATTATGAACGAATTTTTAACTTGCATAATCTTTTACATTATGTGGTATCATATGCAGACTATTTTGTTTGACGTTATATATACACAATCTTACGAATAAATATCAACAAACTCCAACCTTTAACAGTTGAGAAGCAATACCCTATCACCTTTGGAATGAGACAAAAATAACCTCAAAAATGACAAATGCAATCATACTAAGCACTAATGCGCTATAAAATACTTTACAATATTAGAATGATACTGGAATGGGTGACCCCTCTTTGACTCAAAATTCAACAGGAATATATTTTTATCTCAACTAATTTATTGGGTACTTGTTACAACTTGCATATTCTTTTGTAATATCTTGTGTTTTCTTTTCTTTGCCTCTACTATAATTTGAACCTAATCAGTTTTACCTGGACGTGGAATACTAACGAAGCTATAAGGATCCAGTACTATTACAGGCGACATACAGGAAATCATTGGGAAATGGTTTTATTTCGTTTTCAAACTTTAATCGTTCATCCTTCGACCAAATCACAAGGCATAATCCCTCCAAAAATGAACTCCTCGGTAGTACAATGGGCTGCATAAACGTAGTATCTTCAACTGTTACTTCACTAGTCACTACCTATATACCCCGCTGAACATTCTTGGAGAACAATCATCTAATTTGCAACTACAACAACCAAAAAAACCAAGAACAAACTCCACCAAAAGGGAAAGGTAACAGATATAAGGTAACTGGCTTATGAAAAAGACGGGCAATCCACCATGCTTTTGATCTCTCCTTTGTTCGTGCTCTGCCAAAACAAGAGAAACAGCTAATTAGTCCAAAACCTCAAAGAAGAAAAGTTCAAACTTCAAATGCCAGACTATTGGATATATCAAAGATCAGATACACTTCTATCATTGAACAAATTTATAAATTTACATAACCATTTTCCACCAAGTACTATGATGAGTCTAAGAAGAATCTAATGTGTGGATAGTGGCAGGAGGACAACGGACGAATGGAAAAATATGACAACCACAGGAGACTAACAGAACTTCAAGTTCTTACCTGCTATAACAAAAAATGCGCCAAGCAACACCACGGAAACATTTGGAGGATACCTATTACAATAAGTATGACTCGACGACAGTTCGCCCAAACTTTTCTTCAACATCCTTGGGTGTCTCAATCTAATCCAAAAATAATCAGGAAGAAGTCAAAGTTAGAAAACAAAAAAATGGGGCAGAGTAGAGAGTAGCATCAGAACATAAGCAGAACATTTGACTTACCGCATTTAGAGCTTTGAAAAGAGCCTTAACTGTGTTATGTGGGTTCCTAGAGCCAACAACCTGCCGGAGTATGATGTTACAATGATGGGCACGGAATAAATACCAAATTTCAATATTATGTGAACTGCTTGATAAGAATTATAATACAATACCTTTGATTTTACATTCCTGAAACCGGCTAAATGCAAAATTGTTTGGACGGTTCTACCAGCTTTCATCCCAGTTTGAGTAGGAGCAGGCCACAGATATACCTGCATTGAGGTGCAAGTAAGCAAAGGTTCAAGACCAAAGAGTCAAAAAATGAAAAATAGAGAAACTTTACCCTTTATAAACAGAAAACTAAGACTCCTCTTTTTCTAGGCATGCATAAAGAGAAAGTCACGATGCATTTGCTACGTGTATGAGCAAACAAAAACTTAACAAAAGAAAGACTAAAATTCACACTCCAAATAGTTGGCACCTTGGTCTTTTTGTAGTTTGTTTGAACTGCATGCGAAATTGTATGCTCCTCATGCCGTTCAACATAATGTAGGTTCTGAAAGCATTTCTCATATGCCTGCACAATTCATTTAAAAACAAAAGTCTTGTCTTAGCAGAGTTGCTGAAAGACCAATCATCCAGTCCAAGGCATTGATTAACGAAAACATGCTTTAAATTGGAATGGTCAAATAATAAACAGACTCATGTACCTTTTGCAGGGCAATGGGAATAGCTGGACCTTTCGCTTTTGCGAAACCAACAACTCCGTGATAGTTCCCACAAGCCAACAAAGCAGTATACTTGACAACTTGTCCCCCCTGTATCACATTTCAGCCATAATATGAGAAATTGTTAATTCAAGGTCCATTAAAAAAAGAATGAGAAATCCATTGGAATAGCCGCATTACCTTAGTAACCTTACATGTCCTATTGACATCAATGAGTTTCACATCAAAACCCTGCCATTGTCAAGAAATAATAAGTGAAAATGAAAGAATGATCGCGTCCAATTCCGTGAAACACATATTTTACGAAATAACTTAGAATATATACCCATAAGAATCATAGACATAACATCAGAGAGTGATTTGTTAATGTGACGCTCTTGAGGAACTAATAAGAGTTCTCAACATAGAAACAAATATATGCAAATGTGGAAACAGGGTTCCCACTTCACATTTCACTTGAGGGTCTTAGGAATACCGAAGATACTAGCATATATAACAAGCTCTCATTACTTGGACTTAACCGAGAGTAACTCTCGGATGGGCTACTTCAATAACGATTACTTGTTGAGATTTGCAATTTGCCGGAGGCTTCTCGGATGGTCCCTCTTATCAGACAGCTAAATGTATACTGCCCATTGTGTTTGGTAAGAGAACTCTTAAAGGCAACCAAACTAGATGAAGTGTTTTGGAATCACCTAGTTTTCCATTCTCAAAATGAAACGTTATTGAGAGCACCAGCCAAGAATGAGAATTGATTAGTCCATTTCGTGTCAACATCCACTCTTCCTTATTCTATTTCTTAATTTTTTGGTACGGACATGTCAGATGAACTATTTAGTTTATCAGAAAAAAGAATGTCAAAAAGCGCTATTTAGCAGCGTCTCAACGAAAAGGTCTCCTACCATATACTAACACGGAAAGAGGGGCAACACGCACCTACTTCCCCCAAACAAAAAGAGGGGAGAGTTTTCGGCTACAGACCAATCTACTGGACATAGAAGTTTTTGTCCACTGCATGGGCACTAAAAAACAGAACAAAAAAAAAGATACATATATCATGCTTCTACTTTCCGTCCAGCAGATTGGAATCTGACCTTTAACTAATAAGATTCTCATTCTTGCCATACAGCTTAGAAAAATTTCATTACTTGCCAGATAACTTCTATCAAAATAAAATCGATTATTAATCTGTTTCTCTAACAGTATGAAGAACACCACCAAATGTTTGCTTTTTGAGAACCAACAGAGTCAATTTTCCTAACACCACAATCATTTCAAGGAAGCCATACAGGGAATTAAATCAAGAAGCTGAACTGATATAAGAAAAGTGATTAGTTAAAAGCTATCCCTATTCCCTTCTATATGCTACGAACCAAAATATTAGACACATGAACATAGTGCACGTGTGAGTCTGGCCTCGAAGTATTTGGTACCATCAACATGCTTCTTGTAATTTTACTTCATTTTATTGCCAGAAATTGTGCAGGATAAACGTTTTCCAACTAAAACGACTTTCCCGAAAGTTAAGTCTCATTTGCAAGAAATTTAAAACCAATGCTTTCAAATTATAACCAGCATAAGACTTGGCACTTACTTTTCTGTACAGAGGTCTTCTTTTCTTCTCTGTCAACGAGTTCCTTTCTTCAGCAAGATCTCTGATTTCCTCTTCTAAGAGCTTACCCCTTTTCCCAAATGTGTGGTCCAATTCAGCCAATTTCTCTTCAAGTTTCCTATCAATGGCATTGAGCTTCTCTAACAATATATCATCCTTCTCTTTCATGTCATCAAACTCTATGTCATCGTCGTCATCTCCTCCTTGAATCATCTCCTTTTCCTTTTCAAACCCAGCATGTTCTAAAAGATCTACATTTGGTCCTACCTGCTCATGTTGAATGATTCCATAATTCTCTGGGTCCTTGGGATCATAAGCTTCCTTCCACTGCACCATTCGCATGGCCCTATTTATCTTCTGCTGCAAAAGAAATCTTTCCTTACCCTCAGCCACTTTAAGGCGGTTCATCAGTTCACCAATCACACGATACTCTGGTCTCAACTGGAAATGCTTTTGCTCAAACTTGTCAATTCTATTCATCCACTTGAATGCATCATCAAGAGTCTCTGGTCAAAACTTCCGTATTTTGTCAATTCCAATTCAACAACAAAATGCTATCAATTTGTTTTGCAAGTCCTTTCACATATATACGCACAGACAAACATAAGCCTAACAATATGTGATTATTTTCTCATACATATTCCAACCTAACCCACAAGTAAAACTTACCCAGCATCACATTTACACTAATTAACTGACATTTTTTCTCGTACTGTTCACGTCCATCCTATAAACAACATAAAACCTGAGTGTAAATCACACCAATTATCAAGCTTTCTTTGTGTTAATAAAACTAACACTATTTTCCTCTTCTCTCCTCCGCCATTTCCTTATGAGAGAAGTCATAAGCAAATACACATTTAACCTCTAGGAAAATGCCACTTTACTGCAAAATGGATCATTTTTTTCGTTTACTCAAAATAGAAAACCTCTTCATCTTACTATAATACTTGAGTTCTAGAAATATTTACACAATCAGCTCATTAAAAGGTAATTAAAAAGTAATTGCATGTCACTCTATTTTTTTGATAACCATATGCATGTCACTCTATTTAATAGAGTTCATTATAACACATTAAAGTTACGGGTAAAACATATTACAATGTCGGTGTATATAACTTAGACCCAAGCTATTGATGTTTCAATAGCCTATTATGTGGCATACAAAAATTGAAGCATTGGTGTATATAATTTAAATCCTAACTACTAATGTCTCAATAACATATCATAATGGATTAAATTACACATGTGGTCTAAAACAAAATATTATAGTGTCGGTATATATAACTTAAATCCTAACTATTAATGGTCTAAAAAGGGCATAGATGAAAATTAAATCATCATACCTGCATCAGTGAAGTTCTTAAGGAGCTCTTCATGTCGCTTAAACTTTTTTTCAAAAGTATCCCATCGTTTATTAATAGCCTCAGCAGTCCACCGTTCATCATCATCATCAGAATCCGAATCCGTAGGCTCATCAAAATAGCTAAATTTTTCTTCCTTAAGCTTCTTCTTCTCGAGCTTCTCAATTAGTGGGCTCACGCCCATGAAATCCTCATTTTCCTCAGCATCAATATCCGCTGTATCTAATCCTTTCTTCTTTCTCTCTTCCCTTTCCCTTTGCTTGTCCCTTTCAACGTCGAGGAATAGCTCTCTGATTACCCTATCCGCCTGCAGTGTTCGGTAGGATGCGGAGGAGAATAAACGTACGGAATGCGGCGGGAGCGGCGGATGCCGGAAAAGTGGCTGATTCGCTGAGCCGGGGACTGACGATGATGAAACCAAACGCAGTTGATTGCGGAGTAGTCGAGCCCAAAACGTCGTCGTTCTGCTACTCATTTTTATCTGCTTTTTCTCCTCTTTGAACTAATGGAACTTCATTTCATTTGGTTTCAAACAAAAATGGTGTAGAGAGTGAAGAAGGAAGAAGTGGATGCAGGGTTTAGGGTATTATGTATCTGGGTCGGGTTGGGTTGCGGGTCGCTAAATATACCTTTTTGCCTTTTTGTTATGAATTGAATTGTATATAGAGCTAATAGTTTTACTTTGTAACTAAGTCATATTTTTCCTAGAAATAGAGGATATTATCTCATTGTAATTCATCCTAAAATTCAATATGAATTCCCTCTCTCTATTTCTCTGCAATATTGTTTTTCTTCTTTTATTATTTTATAACACGTTATCAGCACGAGACTCTAACCAATTGAGTAGAAACTTTGGAATTGAGCATAATGATTGTCAATTGTTTCATGAACTTCCTTCACGATTAAAATTCTGGATTTAAGGTAAGTATTTTACTTTTCTCTTTCAAATTCTTGAAATTCTATAATTTGATTTTATATACATGCAAATACAACAAAGTTTGATTATAACTCTAATGGAGTTTTTAAGAAATTACACCCACATGAAGTGATAAAATTTCTATGTCTTGCCATGATCAAAGTCATGTATGATCATGCGCACAAGAAGTGAAAACCCGTCCGATTGAATTTTCTTCATTCTCATTCCCTTAAAAGAATGTGATAGCAATATGTGATAAATCTGAAAGAAGACAAAATTATTACCGTGAAGGTATCAATGGATGTGGACGTGGCAATAGATGAAATTATAATCGTCATCATTTGTGGTAATGAGAACAATAAGTATTCTCAAAATAATCTCACAATTTGTGAAAAAATTTGTCATCGATTTGACATGAGATTTTGTAAAGCACATAGAGATGACTATGGTCCATTCATGACGTGAATGAGAAAACATCTGATTTATTAATATATATTCATTTTTGGAAGAATATAAATGTGCTAGTGGTAGTGATTACACCGCACTCACCTCTAAAAGGAGGTTTGAGATGATATAAGAAAATAATATAATTGTTATGGCATGAATGGTCATTGGTCACGCACCTATTGTACGCCAAAATATTTTGGCATTGTGATTATTAAAAGTCAACGATAATGCAAGAAACAGATCTTGCATATTATTTTGACCATGGCCATAATGGTATAACTTTCTATTTAAAAGAGATATTCACCACATGGATGTTGATGAATCTGTGGTATTACAAAATTAATTGAGAGCTCTGAAAGAGCCAATTATTATTATTTTAGAGAAACACAATTAATTACCAATAAGGTATTGTGTTGTAGTACGTCTCAAAGAAACTTATTCAGTTTCCAAAGTATACGCGAAAGCGGTTGATTATATTGAGACTATAAATAAAGGAAAGATTTAATATCTTCTATTACTATAACTTGTAGCTGGGTAATATGTATGTAAAATGCTACCCGCTTTATCTCCAATTTGTACTACATAAACAAAAGAATACCATAATGAAGTGGATATTTTATTGATATAAAAACTCATATCATAATAAACTTGGAGTTTATTGATAATTGCACATGTCATGGTATAAATCTGAACTTTATCAATATTGATAATTTATTCAGTTGGCATAACTGATTTAGCCATATCAATTTAAGTATGATGTGCACAAATGAAAGAGAATTAACATGGGTAAATATTAAAGAACTAGAAAGTTCTTTACGAATTCTCTTACATTGTTTATTCTCATTAATTAGTAGACCAATTAAAATTGGGATTGAATCCCATGAATACTGGAAATATCAAAGGTGAATATGGACTCATTCACCTTCCATGTATACCACATAAGATGCATCTATGAGATGGTTACATGCGCGATTATTATTAACCCGCAATATGGTGTTTGCAAGGTAACTTGCTCAATAATTTGATTTAAAGCATAATTTCCAGATTTTTTATTCAAGAGGTTCATCTTGATAAGTTGGTTTACATCACAACTGGTTTAGCAAAATGATTTATTGAGTGTCTCCACTTGATAGCTAAACAATTGCTTATGAGAACAAAGTTATATATATATATATATATATATATATATATATATATATATATATATATATATATATATATATATCGGTTTGATATACATTATATACGAAAGTATATTATTTTCCTCTCTCACAAGTGGTTTAGGGTCAGGAACCAAATAATTCCATCTTATTATTATTATTGATATGCGGTGTATATTTTAATTAACACCATAACGCACAAAGATGAGTTCTCAAAGTTGAGGAAACAAGTTAGTTTTTCTAACATGAGGTGGAGACAAGATACAATAATTGAGAAAACGTTACATGGAATGAATTATCATTTATACATCTAGATCCTCGAATAAAATAATATGAACTTGAAGTTCATAAAAGGATAATTCATGTGCAATTTATTGCAAAGCATGCCAGACGCATTTGCTGACCCAAATAAAGTAACTATATTCTCATTGAAAATGCTCATATTAAGTCCTAGAAGGACAGTCTATAGTAAGCTTAAAGCGTATAGACAATCGATTTCAAATAAACTTCTTGATAAAGAAGATGAGCAAATGATCATAATAAAGGAGGCAAGTGATCTAGAAGATCACATGACATAACACTTCATGATATCTCATGAGAGATCCAGGTACCTGAATATATGAATGAAGATATTTCTATGTTATGTTATTATGAAAATACATTGAAACTGTTATAAAATCTTTGTCGATGTCAGCCTTCAAGAAGCTAGTGTACAAGATCAAGATGCGAAGGTTTAAGGATTTGAATTGATGCTCTCATCAGGGGGAGTTAATATGCGTTGTACTCTTTTTTCCTTACAAGGTTTTGTCCCACTGGTTTTTTCTTGCGAGGTTTTTAACGAGGCAACCAAAATGCGTATTGTTAGATATGTGTACTCTTTTTCCTTTTCTAGAATTTTTTTTCCCACTGGGTTTTATTTTAGTTAAGGTTTTAACGAGGCACATTATCATTGAATAGACATTCAAGGGGGATATGAATCGAATTCTATTTAGAGTGAATGTCTATCTTGTGGAGAGTTTTACTTTGTGATTAAGTCATATTTCTCCTATAAATAGAGGGATCTTACCCCATTGTAATTTATCCCAAAATTCAATAAGAATTCACTTTCTCTATTTCTCTGCAAAATTGTTCTTCTTCTTTTATTATTTTATAATACTTTTGTTTTTTTTCCTTTTTGTTCGTATTTTGTGTTGATTTTTTTTTCACTTGTGGTTTTCTACATTGCATGTATGCTTTTTTTTTTTTTGGTGAGAAAGATAACTTATATATATATAAAAGTTTAAACAGTGCGTACAGAGTTGGTACTACCATACAAAGCAATACTAGTACCAAGTATAATTCTTGATTTAACTCCATTATGGAGACAAACAACTATTACAACCACGATTGGAGTTATATGAATCATCATTGAGTACTACTTTATTTAAATCGTCTCATTTCAATTAATAATAATAATAATGTTAACAGATTTTACAACATTATTTAACTTTTAAATCGCTATTGTATTTGATCATGTATTACAATAAATTACAAAAAGTTAACTTTACAAGACTTATAACCTAAAACCTCATAGTTTAAATTGTTGCCCAATAATACCATCAACTTCATGTTGATTTATTTCATTTTGATGTTGAAACTATATACATAATTAGAATCTACTTCTCAATGATTTTACGATTCAGTAGAAAGTGTGTCTTTCAATTTAGTTATTTCTTTCGAACTTAAGTTAGTTCACAAATGCATTTATGTTATAATTTATTGATACGTGCAAATCACAAGAGTTATATATTATTTTTTTAGGAGTTAAAATATTTATATATTAATATTAAAGTTGGTTAATATCATTATATCCCATAAATATTAATATTGGAATATGAAATAAGTCTAACAAAATGTGTTCCTTCTATATTCATCAAATACTAGGCTTCATTTAGTGGAATTGGAGCTGCAACTTATCATTTTATTGTGATAGCTCATATTTTTTAATTAACGGGATAATTATATATATTAACTAGCTACTTGATTGTTTGTTATAACAAAACTACGTGGAGGTGTATCAACCCCCCACAAAAAACTTGTAGTCGATCGCTACATTAGAAATATTACAACCTCTTTTGTTTTTTCAAAAAATAGTTTGTAAGATGTCTGCCCATATTGATTTATTGATAAACACCGGATGAACGACCAAAATATTTATTGTTATTTCTATCTTCTTGCCTGCTTCCTTGACAGTTTATCTGCCACTTTATTGGCTTCTCCGTAGTTGTGATTTACTTGAGAATGCCCCAGTGACATGCATTCACATACAATAGTTTCATAAATTAGACTGCCTTTCTTGATACTGCGTATCACCTCAGTTGAGTCTATGCTACCCTTCAAGGGCATAAAGTTGTTTGATATTACCATTATTAGTCCCTACGGTAGAGCAGTCAGTTCAAAATATTGGGTATTGGTGTAATTTATTTTTTTCATAAGTCTCATCACCTAATCCCCATTGTTGCTTCGAATTACCTTTTTGTATCCTCCTATAAAACATTTTGAAGCATTGCCCCGTATGTGTTGAGTTTATAGTGGCATGTCCTGAAAGATGCCACTTGATATGTAAAATAATGGCTAAAATGTGAGTGTATCCTCCATCCACATGAATGAATTCAACGACTTTAAATATGGTATTCTTACATAAAACTGGCTCCCTTTTCCTATTAAAATAATTTTTGTTTCTTGTGAGTCAAATCTACCATTAGCATAATAGGATCAACTTCACCCTATTTTAGGAAATAGCTGAAGTTTTGTTGTGGCTTGTTTTGGGTGTGCATACCCAATTGTTCTTCTTATTCAAAAGGGTGGTGATGCATATCTATTGAGGCTCGTGGGGGATATATCGTCCCAAAAAATATTTGGCATTGTCATAATTAACTATGACATGGTAAATAGATTTCTCTAATTTGTTACAAAAAAAAAAAAAAAGCAATTGGGTTGAGAATGATTTTCGTATAGTACAGGTGTTTGGTGATAGGTAGTTTGTCACGGATCACCAGCTACATGAAGTATTTTATCAGCCACATGAAGTAATTTATCTTGTTTGGGATCTTTTTGACCAAATAAAATTAAATTCCACATCTGAATTGTGGCACGGATTTCCAGATTGCTCAAGGACCATGGAGTAAGCCGACATGGTAGAGAAACATTCATTATAGCTTTTGTTCCACACCATTTTATCTATTCTAATAGTGTAACATTAGAAATTGTAAAGTTTATGCTAGAAACCACATTATCAGGCAGTATGAAGGAAAGGATGTTAGGATTCAAATGACCATTAAGGGGACAGGTGGCCAGAGTTATATTATCTTCTCCCCTGTTATGGGTCCACTAATCAAGCCTCTAAAGGGTTCTAAGTTTCGGATCCATCTGGTATTATATAGGTTGATTCTATCACCCCCTATGTGTTAACCATATATTGGCATTTCTACACACTTTTCATTTATTCTTAATGCTAGACCATGTTCTAAAGGCAATGTGCGTGTTATGTTGGTTGCTAGTGAAGTATTTGTAAAACAACACTTTGGCCTAGAGGGCATTAGGGTTGTTATACACCCTCCATACCAGGCTAGCATGATTGACATTGTTCCTAATTAGGTCAGTTGTATGCACACCAAGACCCCTTGCATCTATATGCTTAATAATGATGTCTCACATGTGAGATGCATGTTCTTCTTAACAATAGTAGTGTCCCATATAAAATTCCTTTGAATCCTATCGATTTGATTGCACACCTGGGCAAGTAACCTAATGTATTGCATAACATAACTAGGGATGCACCCTAAAGAGGACTTGGCTAAGGTAGTTCTCCCGATCATGTTCATAAAGTTAGTTTTCCAGTCAATTAGCTTAGCTTATATACTACCAATGATGAACTGAAAGTTCCTATTGGTTGCCCTCTTATGGAATATTGGGAAGCCTAAGTATTTGTCCTATTTAAGCTATATATTGTATCATGATGACAGTTTGAGGAGAAGACAACTTTGGATTTTAGGGTATTGACCCTTTGGCCAGATATGCTGCTAAAATGGTGCAGTGTCTCCATGATGATGGCACGGTTCTTGGTGTTTGTCCTAGCAAACACGGTTAGGTCATCAACAAAGACAAATGGGAGACTTTTGGCCTATTTGTGACTAATTTTGATAGGAAACCAGCTACCATTGTGCACTTGGGCCTCATTGTGTGATACCCCTACTAGGATGAAAGAATTTGTCGATGCCCCATTTTTCTCACGAATCGGGTTTATGATATTTGAGCGGATGACTCATTTTCTTTTGGGAATTGGGTTTGAATTAAAGAGTCAAACCTAATGATTAAGTGCAATAGGACACTAAGAAGAATTTTGATTTAAAAAAATCAGAGATTGGGTAAAGGCTTGAAATTATCTCGAGGGGAAGGTGTTAGGCACCCCTCAAGATCCACTAGTGTGGTTCCCGGTCATGCTATAATTGTGATTTTAAATGCAAACAACAAATAGGAAAATAAGAGTTACAACTATGAGGGGGTTTTCACATATTTTTTATGAATGATTACAGTTAAACGAAGTTAGAGAAGTTAAAATTTAAGGGAAGAAGAAATATTAAAGATTTTGAATAAACGAGTAAAAAGAGGAAATTTTCACATAGTTGTTACAAATTAAAGGTAATTAAAATTGAAGTTTGAGAAAAGCGGTTGAAATTTTGAAATAATGTAAACAAATAACGGAATGCATCCTAGGTTTATACATAATATGGGTCACCCCACACAACACCCGGTAACCATTTATACACGTGGTCATCAAATCCATATCTACCTTTTCACACCTCGTTAAGGTATTAAACGCGGAATGGTCTCGTTTTATTTATTGCATACTATTACCCATCCCAAATACTATCAGCCTCTGAGACATTTGGGACTACTACTCCTAAAGGGAAGAGAGATTTGGGCCTTTGTGGTTTTAAAAAGATAAAATTCTAAGGCGACAATCAAAATACGTAGAGCATATACGGGGAAACACATAACAATTAAAGGCTAAAACATGCTTCCTCAACTTAAAGATAGATTGTTTAGCATGTCTTACACATATTGGTTAGGGTTTTAATTAAACTTAAAAGAAACGTGAGGCGGAGTGATTTATTACATATTTCAGATAAGAAACCTGAATTAGACCTACCTGCTGGTTGGAATTTAACGAAGTCTGATTCCATTAACTAATTCACCTTATGGCTTACCTCGGTGAAACTTATAGGCATGATATCTAACAATGCAGGAGTGTACTAATTTCAAAAAAGAAGACTTGTTGGTTACAGAAAAGCATAAGTTCTGTAGATATTAAGCAATGTTATTTACTGACTTTAGACTCATAGGCAAAATAAGCGATGCAGATTTAGTTGATAGCTCCTATAGGCATGTTTTCTAGGTGCTAAATGATTTTAAAACGTTTACAGTTGAAATAAAAGTGCAGAAGTTCTCTAGGCACAATGTCTAGAATGTTGTTTGTTATTCAAACTTATAAATACGTTTGCCTAGTGATATATGCATATGCAGAATTCAGGAAGACATATAGCTATGTTATTTATGTGATATGCAGAAATGCGGAAACCTACATAAATGGTTTCTATATGAAATGCATAAAGCTATAAATATGGTTCTTATAAAATGCAGAAGTGTAGAAACTTATAAACACGGTTTCTATATAAAAATGCAGAAAGCTATAGATAGGATTTCTATATGAAATTCAGAACCTATAAACAGGATTTCTATATGGAAATGCAAAATATATAGTCATGTTTTCAAAATAATACAAAAATGCAGAAATATATAAGCATGGTTTTCTATACGAAAATTCAAAACTTATAGACGTGGTATTTATATGAAATGCGTAACCTATAAACGTGATTTCTATATGAAATACAGAATTGGAAGCAGGACAAGATTACATAAGTGTATTAAATTCATATGAACATGATATCTACCCCTTTTTGCATGCATGATTTATCCTCCCCTTTTCACCAAAAGCCCAATAGTTATTACAAAATTATTACATCCCATAATTGAATAAGAAAAAGAAGTAAAATTACATTAGAGAAATTAAAAAATTTCAACCAAGGGGAGCCTGATTGAGTCTTCTGTCTAAAGCAGGAGTAAACCAACTCCAAAGATCAAATTGCAAAGCCTTTCTCATTTTGGGTGTGTCAAAGTTCCCAAGAGCCTCATGGACTCCGGGCAGTGCTTATACCCAAATATAATAGAGAATTGAATTATCGTGCTGTGTGGAAGGGACAACCCTCAAATGTCCAAGTTCATAGGGAACTCAATGTTCCAAAGCAAGGCTCATAGGAGAGGGGCAGAACTTAGAAGCCAAGAGAGAGCGTAAGTGCAATAGAGGGGATTTTGGAGAAAGCCAAGATAGGATGGTGGTCATTCCCAGCAATTGGAGGTGTCGGCACACCCTGACCAGCCTGTTAGCCATATTGTTTGAGAGTTAGGATCCCTTAAAGGATCAAGTGTAGACATGAGCAGCAATTTGGATATTTCCATGTTCTAAACTTTAACTCAGACACATAGAGGGGAATAGGGGTACAAGGATTCACAGCAGAAAGAAATGTAAATAGAACAACATGCATATTTAACACTGAGCATAGACAGCAAAGTGGACAGGATTGTGGAAGTTGTAAAATGAAAACATTGGGATGAAGCTGAAAACTAAATTAGAACATACCAGTTTCAGGGAAACAAGAAAAGAAAGCAGCAGTCTTGTAAAGCCAAATTGCAAGCAAATAGTTAGAATACTATAATTAGAGAATTGTGATACTTGAGTGGTGTAAAGTATTGAATTGAAAAGTTGTGTAATGAAAAGTGTCGAATTCAAGTGTGTGAAAGTATTGAATTGAAAGTTGTTTGATCGCGTTGACTGTCTCTCACGTGTTAAAGAAGGCCATATATTTATATTGTAGAAAGCAAGCGGAAATAGGTAAGAAAATAGTTTGAAAATTAATTTAACAAGGTTTACCTTTAATTAAGGGATTCTGATTTCAAATAGGTAAAAATAATTAAGGAAATAGACCAATTAAACACCATTTTCAAAGGTACAAGAGTGGTAGATACATAGAGGTACATTGACGAAAAAGTCTTGACAGCACACGGTTTGTGAAAATAAGGAAAGGCAATCAGTCAACAGCAAGTAAAATCAGAAATTGAAGATTTCATGTGAATAAACTAGGTTAGGAATATGGGAAAGATCTTGATTTAAGGAAAATTAGCACTGATCAATTGAACCTAAACGAGAATTATGAATCAATTATAAGTGAAAAACCTTTTCAGAAGGAAGAATTCATCTCACATATAAAAACATAAAGCCATGCTCAAGCACGAAGAACTGTCATGATAATCAATATAAGAATCTAGCATAGAAAAGTTTAAAGTCATAAACGAAGAAGTCCAAGCTCAGTTCGTAGACTTGGAGTGAGTTTGAGAGAGTCCAGGGTTCCAAAATAGAACCTCAGTCCAAATACATGATCAAAATTTGCCAAAACCCCCTAAATCCTAGGGTTTCCAACTCGAAGTAGACACAAAGATGAGGAGACAAATATTTAAAACATGTTCAGAGTTCTCTTTTAGAGATTTATGAGAAAACAACATATACAATAGCAAAGTGAAGAAACTGATTTAGAGCATAGTGATGGTAGAAAGAACATGTTTAGGAAAAAACAAGGACTTAAACAAGTTCAGAAGAGAGAAGATGTAGTATAACACTTAAGAAAATAGTAGACAAAACATGTTTAAAGAGAACTCAAATAAGGTCCAGCAAAAAAGGCAAACAAAGAACTTAAGAACTCAGTAAGAGATACATAAAGTAGGAGAACACAAAATACCATAAAAGTATTTCAACAAGACATGCAGGAAAAAACACATAGGACGAACATGTAAGCATGGTGTAGAAACACAGTAGAAAGACAAGGCACAGAAAAATATATATAGTAGAAAAATATAAGAAAGTAGTAGAAACACATGCATGACAAATATACACAAAGAAAAAGGAAAAGGAAAAGAAAAGTCGGAGAAACATTTTGACTTTTTCAGAAACCCTAAATTGAAGAGAAGTAATTTTTTGAAAGAAAAATTGGGGAAAATATTTAAGAACTCAAGTAGAGCACAAACAAACAGAGAAAACATATCTAACGTTTTAGAAGAACCATAGAATGAGAAAGGTTTGAAAAAAAGTCTGATCTGAGTCGGATAAGGTAGAACCATTCTCGAAATGTTTTGGATACATTGGAGCTAGGCCGGAGAAGCCATATAACCTTGAATCGGAGAAGGTCTGAACGAACACCATTGAGGTTAGATCTCAAAACATCAAACACCAAGCATTTAAGAGCAGAGGGAAGTGAGTATAGGCCATCCATGACCTGAGAGGCCATGGATTCCAGTGAGATTGAGGTTGGACATGGTAGAAGACGATTAGGGTTTCAAGAACCTCCGAGAGAGTTTGATAGGGGGAGGGTATTCAGAGGTGACTAATAGATATAAATAAGGGGATTAGGGTAGTCGTTTGGGTTTAATTATGGTAGGGTGGATAGGGACCGTTCTCTCACAGAGCAACGGTCCAAATCAAAAGAGCGTGGGTCGGGTAATTAAAACGGTTTAAATGTATGGAATTGGGTTGGTCTGATTGTGATTCAAATCTAGGTCAATTATGGGGCTAAATGTGGCTATAATGGAAATATAATGGGGTTGTAATTGAAACAAAATGAGGCCAAATTTTAAATAGTCAGTTTTTCCCCTTTTATTTTATAAAAATAGTAAAAATGATTTTAAAAGTAAATTAGAAGTACTAGATCATTAATAATATATAATTATTAATTAAAAATGTTGGAACCAATTTCATAATTATAGAATGCTATTAGTTCTTTAAATAGGCAAAAATTGTAATTACATGTAATTTATCCTTTAAAATACTAAATAAATTGTAAAAAAATGTATAAAAATTACCTTAGCTATAGTTTGGCATAAATGTGAGAATAAAATAAATTATTCACCGAAATGCTAATTTTGGGAATAATTACTAATTTTTGTACTACTAAAATGGATAATAAATTGATTTAAAAATCTTTAAAAATTGGAAAAATACTAAAATACTTAGTCATACTTATATATATATAGTATTTTGAAAGTATTCTGCATGTAAAAAAATATACAGAAAAAAAAATTGGATATCAACAAATTTCAATTATACCACCACTCACCAGGATAGAGATAGAGCTTGAAGAGATGCAAGACATGATTAGTTTGGTCATATTGTGGGATAACCAAAGGATACTACGTATATATGATGAAAGACCATTCTAATCTGTTAAATGACTTTTATATATCAATGTTAAGGACCGTGTTAGCATTTTCCCCTTCGTATTAGTGAAATGACTAATGTATTCCTAAACTATTATGGCATTACCACAATAAGGAGGACAAGCTTTATTCTATTTACAATTATTTTGGTAATCAATGTGTATATAGTGTTGCGTGGCCCAATATGTCTTAAATTCTTAAGGATTGTTGCATTGGAGCACTTAGGGGTGAGGCTGAGATAGGTTATGTTAACTTCATGCTTCATTTCTAGTGTTGAAATTTTGATTACATAAATGAGCTATTTTGTACTCAAGGATATTCCAACATATTTAGTAGAAAAGAGGGTGGAGACCTTTAGATCAAGGGAGCTTTGTGAGTTTGAAAGAGAACATGGCTACCTTGATTTCACTACTTCTTAGGGGCATTCAACATAGAATTCTCTCTAGTGGACATGGTATGCTCATTATAGGTTGTGCTTTGCCAGGGTGTAGATGAGACTATGTGTTCCGTGGTAAATTGATTGGAGCAGTAGTGGTAGATAGTGTTTTGGATTTCATGTTGCTCTTCAATCTAGTTCCATACCTCATCCTACATGGTCATGATTTTGTTCCTTCTTCTCGTATTGAGGGTTGAGGTATGGAAGAACCTAGTATTAGCATCCCCTCAATCGGCCAATTGATCATAGACTTAGTTTTCCTAAAGACCTTATCACAATTAAGAATAATGGAATGTTCCAGTAGGAGTTGACTTTTTAGACTACGAAGGAAGGCGTTGAACTCCAAGTTTTGATTCAAGCTTATGATTATGGTCATGGGGTGGTGGAACGAATCTAACTGGCCCAAGAAAATAATGTAGTATTCTGCACTCCTTGGCCTTTGTATGAGGTATATAATCCTAACTTTTTGGCAAGACGAATTCTAGAATATATGCACCTTGTTCCTCATTCCTTGACTCTTCAGTTGGCTCGGATGACTCTATTTCCATATCATCATCCAAACATAATGTGTAAAAATGTTTGGAGTGTGGCCCAATGCGCTCAAACACATGAACTTCAGGACATTCAACATCCTCAACATTATTTACACTAGAGTTAACTAAATTTGTATCTTCAATGTCCCTGGCTGACTCTAGTATTACTTCTTCAACATCGGCATCCTCAAATTCTAGATGGATAGATTGTTAATGTTCTACTATGACCTCCTCATCTAGCTCATCCTCGTATTTTTTTTAAATCCTTCAGTATAATGGCAATTTTTGCAGCCAATTCATACTCATATTGGCTACTATCCACGATGTCAACTTGCTGCGCTTTACAAGGTTTAATTACTTTAATCGTTTGAGCCTCCAAGTTGTGAATAGTTTCCCCTTGCCTTTGTACCCGCAGTTATATCTCGTCATATTGTTCCATAAGGCACTTTAGCATATCCTCGATCTCTTTTAGATCCTCATACATAAGTTCTTTGTCCCTATTAACTTCACAAGAAAAAGAAGAACCATCAAAGTAAGGGGTTGGGGGAAGATAAGAAATATAAGCACAACCATGAGAGTGACCATCTTGACCACCACACATATTACACACAAATCTACACATAAGATTGAGTTGGTGCACGTAACTCGCTCTCGGGAATATTTTGATAACTTTGCCCTGGGTGGTTTCATCCACTAAACGCATAAGAAAGATCAAAAGTAGAATTACCAATATCAAAACTCCCATAATTCCAAGATGTCATGTTTCTCAAATTAATAAGTAAAAAAAATCAAATACAAAAATATAAATAAAAGTTAAAACTTGGAACATAGCAATATGCACACCTACAACTACATTGTTAGTTCCCTGACAATGACGTTAATATTTGATCACGCCCAACTATGTCTTATAAAAAGGACAAAGAGATCGTTGCAAATATAATCCGGTTTATAAGTCTGGAGTCAAATCCAACAGAGAACTAAGGCTTAGTTACAGTTGTTCACAATCACCAAGAATACAAGTTTGAACTATTCCCAACTGTATAGGTATTAAGATTCTTGTGTTTAAATAACTAATTAACAAATTAAAATAAAACTAATACTAAAGATACTATAGGTTGGAGAAAAGATTAAGGAGGTCTAGAGTTATGATTACCCCAATTGTAGAAATCATTCCAGCTATGTCTTTTATATTTTCGCATAAGTATTCTCTACCGATCATAAGTGTACTGCGTGTTGTAATTCTCTCGCGAGTACGACAATTTACTAGATATACTCTCCCGAGTTGCGCTAGCTGGCTTTAATTACAACTCATTTAGATTGCACCCAAGATTTCATTATCCCTAATCCCGCCTTTAAACCCTTGATTATTGATTCCTCACATACATCGGGAGTGATGTTGTTCAACAACTACCTAAATATGCACTCTCTCCCAAGTAATACATACTAAATAGACACAGTCGATTGATAGCTCTTCAACCGACCATAATATAAACGTAGTTGAACAAATAGAGAAAAGTTATGACTCGATTATATAAAAACATAACAAGAATTTATCCTATAAAAGGTTTCATCAAAATCCTAGATAACAAATTAGTTATTCATGATAGTATGTAAAACTACAATACTAAAAGTCATAACTAACAATGAAAAATAGGAAGAAGAAGGAAAAATTTGTAGAAGAATTCTCCGCCTTGAACCTATTGTGTCTCTGTCTCCTTAGGTCGAATATGTGTCAAAAATATGTCCAACCCCTCAAAATACCGTATTTTTATGTGTATATACCAAGTAGGTCGGACCCAAATAATTATACATTCTCGTATGCAAAAAAGGACAAGTTTCCAGGCCCGGACTAGCGCGGGTGCGCTAGTGACTGCGTATTGGCCGCACATATTAACATGTGCACAGCCTCAGTCCGCAACCAGGTCCGTGATTGCGGTTTCGATCGTGTTTTTCACCATATTCCGTTTGAAATTTAGAAAAACGTAAAACATGAAAGTTGTAGCACTTGTAGTTAGTTTCCAACCATATATTATATAGTCCAAATGGAATTTAGAGCAAAGAGTTATGTCTATATTACTAGACAGTGTACAATGCCTACTCGAGACTTTGTTTGTTCTTAACAATCCAATTTGACCCCTGACACGATCCCGTCTTTGGGACTTTTACTGAGGCTTCAAAGCTCCAAATCAGTTGGATTCATTCCATAACATCTATATAACTCGAAATCACTCATACAAGGCATGAAACACACAGTTAGTGTAAAATACTAGCGGTTAAAGCTCAAACTCAATTAAAGTGCAATAAATTAGCGTGTAATAAACGACTAAAATACGCAATTAGCCTATCTCCAAGTATGCTCATGAGTGTTAAAAAATATATAATATACATGTGCTGATGCTTAAATAATCGTAAACCATACACTTATTTCAATAAAAATGGGATGAAAAATAAATTTAGAATACATGAATATTATCACTAATGTTTATGGCTTTGTGGAGAAATTCAATAATAAATTGGTATTCCTATAAAGTTTATTTTTTTCCATATACTATTTGATCTATAATTGCTCAACTTTTGTTTTGTGAAAATATCTTGAAAACCTCAAGCTTTATTGATGCTCAAGTTATCTAGGAGAGTGCAATAGAAAACGGGATCTAACTAGTCGCAACATAGTGTCTCATTACTAAAGATTTAAGTGTTATAAGCACGAAAGTATTTGTTACGCGGTCAAAAATAATATATATATAATTTTAACATAAAGCTCTACATAATTTTGGAGGACAATTTAACATATTTATGTGATTGAATTAGTTTTACTTGCCAATTACAAAAATTAAAAGGAACAAAATTATTCTAAGAGGATTTTACTCTATTAATTAATCTAATGTGAAAATGTAACACATAACTCTTTGCACGTATTTATGTGATTGAATTAGTTTTACTTGCCAATTACAAAAATTAACAAAATTATTTTAAGAGAATTTCATTCTATTAATTAATCTAATGTGAAAATGTAACACATAACTCTTTGCACATAGTTATCTAATTGATTTAATTATATTACGATAATAACTAATATATTAATGTGAGTGGATTTAAAATCACAACTTAATACAAGAAATGTGACATCAAACTATCAATAGAACCAACAACTATACTTAAGCTTGTTTGAACAGCCGTACATTGTTGCATTGTATGGTATTGTTGTGTTAAATATAATATTTATTTTGATTATTACTTAATTTTTATTATATTTTATAGTTAAATTTGTGTTACAAAATAAAGAAAACTGCCAATTTATAAAACGACCGATTTGGTATGGTCGAGTCGTTGCCTTATATTTTTTCTTCTCATCTTGACCTTCTTTATTTTTAAATAATAAGTACTATTTTATCATTTATTTTATATTTTTATATAATAATTCTACCTTATATTTTACTTTTTATTTGTAATATTACAAGTTTATTTGTTATTGCTGGGACATGATATCATAAAATAACAAGAAAAGATATAATATATCCAAACATTATATACATCAAAATAATACGCTATACTATAATATAATACAATAAAATAGAATGATACTGTTAAGAATAGAATTCTATTTGGAGTGAATGTCTATAATTCCATTTGGAGTGAATGTCTATCTTGTGGAGAGTTTTACTTTGTGACTAAGTCATATTTCTCCTATAAAGGGGTCTTACCCCATTGTAAATTATCCCAAAAATTCAATAAGAATTTCCTCTCTCTCTTTCTCTGCAATATTGCTCTTGTTCTTTTATTATTTCATAACACGTTATCAGCACGAGACTCTACCGTCTGAAGAAGCTCTTTCAGAAGATTAAGGTAATTTTTCTCCTCTTTTTTAATTTTGACTGATATTATGAAAAGAAAGTTCGTTGTTCTTGAGATTTCGGGCAAGAACTATATGACATGGGTGTTGGATGCTGAAATCCACTTAGATGCAATGGGTCTTGGAGACGCCATTAAAGACAGAAATAAAGCATCCACCCAAGACTGTGTTAAGACCTTGATTTTCTTGCGCCATCACCTTGATGAAGAGTTGAAAATTGAATATCTCACAATCAAAGATCCACTTATTTTGTGGAATGACTTAAAGGAAAGATATGACAACTTAAAGTTGGTCACCCTTCCACAAGCATGATATGATTGAGCTCATCTGAAGCTCCAAGACTTTAAGTCTGTTTCTGAATATAATTCTGCGATATTCAGAATTACTTCTAAATTGAAACTTTGTGGAGATACTATCAGTGATTATGATATGCTTGAGAAAACGTTATGAAAATCAAGAAAAAGAATATATGTTAATGTTATTTCTTTTTGCTGCTACTATAATGTAATAGTATATGTTAATGTTATCACGCTAATTATTTATTTATCCAAAAAAAAAGAATTAAGTCCAAACCTGTGTAAAGTACATCGTTCAACACCTACTGTACTGTTGTTTGTGAGCCTTTAATTGAGTCGTTACACTTGATATTATGTTTTGATATTATCTTCAAACAATGTGCACGTAAAACTAATTTTATAAATTAGTTTGTCTTTTTCTTCTACAATTGTAATTTCACATTGTATTAATCGTATTAAGATGTTTAGTATTTAATTCTACTAAATATCCTTATCTTTCTCATTATTAGCTCCATTGTTAAATGCATAAACAACTTCATAATCAACAAGAATATACTAATATTTATTCGTATATTTCTTTTATATGTCAAAATATGGGAAGCAAATATGGATATCTCACAAAGCAAACTTGGATCAAATTTCAATTGTGAAAATATTTGTTTAGTTGATTCATGTACAACACATACAATACTCAAAGAGAAGAAATATTTCTCCCATTTAAGTATGTGTAAGGCAGATGTTACTACAATTTCTGGTAGTAGTAATCTAATTGAAGGCTCTGGAAGAGCTACTATAACTCTGCCTAAGGGAACAATACTTATCATAGAGAATGCAATGTTCTCCTCCAAGTCCAAGAGGAACTTGTTGAGTTTTAAAGATATCCGCAAAAATGGATATCATATTGAGACAATAGATGAGAATAATCTTGAATATCTCATCATTACCAAAAATGACTCTGGCCAGAAAAGGGCTATTGAGAAGTTCCCATCTTTGTCTTGTGGCCTGTATTGGACAAGAATTGGTACAATTGAGGCACATTCTATTGTAAACCAAAAGGTTACTGATTCCAATACTTTTGTACTTTGACATGATAGATTGGGACACTCTGGATCAATTATGATGAGACGAATCATAGAAAACTCAAATGGGCATCCAATAAAGAATTTAAAGATTCTTTTAAATGATGAATTTTCTTGCACTTCTTGTTATCAAGGCAAGTTAATTATTAGACCATCACCAACAAAGGTTGGAATTGAGTCCCCTGCGTTTTGGAACGTATACAAGGGGACATTTGTGGACCTATTCACCCACCTAGTGGGTCGTTCCGATATTTTATGGTCTTGATAGACGCATCTTCTAGATGGTCCCATGTGTGCCTATTGTCATCTCGCAACCTCGCGTTTGCAAAATTAATGGCACAAATAATTCGATTACGGGCACAATTTCCCGATAATCCAATTAAGTCTATTAGACTTGATAATGCTGCTGAATTTTCATTCCAAGCATTTAATGATTATTGCTTATCAATTGGGATAAAAGTGGAATATCCTGTAGCTCATGTTCACACTCAAAATGGTCTTGCAGAGTCTTTAATTAAACGTCTGCAATTGATAGCAAGGCCGTTACTCATGAAAACGAGGTTGCCCACTTCTGTTTGGGGTCACGCCATTTTGGATGCAGCAATGCTAGTTCGTCTCAGACCGACAAATTATCATAAATATTCCCCGTTGCAATTAGTTTTGGGTCATGAACCTAATATATCCCATTTAAGAACATTTGGATGCGCGGTATATGTGCCTGTAGCACCGCCATATCGCACCAAAATGGGTCCGCAAAGAAGGTTAGGAATATATGTTGGGTTTGAATCGCCCTTCATTATTCGCTACCTCGAGCCATTAACGGGAGATTTGTTTACTGCACGATTTGCAGACTGTTGATTCGATGAGACACTTTTCCCAAAATTAGGGGGAGAAGTTGGTGAAACCAAACGGGAAATTTTGTGGAAAAATCCATCATTATCTCATCTTGATCCACGTGCCTCTGTTTGTGAAAAAGAGGTACAAAACATTATTCATTTGCAGAGAATAGCAAATCAAATGCCCGATGCATTTACGGATATGAAAAGGATAACAAAATCACATATCCCTACGGAGAATGTTCCAATCCGTATTGATGTCCCTATTGGACAATCTTCTAGTGTCATAGCTAATGAGTCAAAAGCACGACTGAAACGTGGCAGACCATTAGGTTCAAAAGATCGAAATCCTAGAAAAAGGAAAATAAATGATCAAAATGACACTATGAAAGAATCTCATGAAGAAATCCACGACTTAATAAATTCTGAGATTCATGAGGAATCCACTGAGCCGGAGACTCAAGAAAATAAGGAACTATTAATAAATCCAATCGATATTGAGACAAATTTGAATCGATTGGATATAGTGGTGGATTATGTCTTTGCATATAATGTTGCATCCAACATTATGCAAGAGAAATGAGGATCTTGAACCTCAATCTGTTGGAGAATGTCGACAAAGACTTGATTGGCCAAAATGGCAAGAAGCAATCCAATCAGAGTTGAATTCACTTGCAAAACGTGAAGTTTTTGGGCCTGTAGTCCAAACACCTAATGGTGTTAAGCCCGTTGGCTATAAATGGGTCTTTGTACGCAAGAGAAATGAGAAAAACGAGGTACAAAGATATAAGGCACGCCTTGTTGCACAAGGATTTTCACAAAGGCCTGGTGTTGATTATGAAGAGACATATTCACCCGTTATGGATGCTATAACATTCCGTTATCTCATTAGTTTTGCTGTCCATGAAAAACTTGACATGCATTTAATGGATGTGGTTACCGCCTACCTTTACGGCTCACTTGATAATGAGATATACATGAAAATTCCCGAGGGCTTCAAAATGCCTAATAATTCAAAATCCCGGAAATATTTTCAATCAAATTGCAAAGATCTTTGTATGGTCTAAAGCAATCAGGGACGAATGTGGTATAATCGTCTTAGTGAGTATTTATTAAAGGAAGGCTATATAAATGATGCCATTTGCCCATGTGTTTTCATAAAGAAAACAACATCGGAATTTGTTGTACTTGTCGTATATGTTGATGACATAAACCTTATTGGAACTCCTATAGAACTCCAAAAGGCAATTGATTATTTAAAGAAGGAGTTCGAGATGAAAGATCTCGGAAAGACAAAATTATGTCTTGGTCTGCAAATTGAACATTTGGCAAACGGAATTTTTGTTCATCAATCTACCTACATAGAAAAGGTATTGAAACGGTTTTACATGGATGGAGCACATCCATTAAGTACTCCGATGGTTGTTCGATCACTTGATGTGAACAAAGATCCATTCCGACCTCAAGAAGAGAATGAAGAGCTACTTGGTCCCGAAGTACCATATCTTAGTGCAATTGGTGCACTAATGTATCTTGCCAATACTACAAGGCCCGACATAACTTTTTCAGTTAATGTCTTAGCAAGATATAGCTCTGCTCCCACAAGGAGACATTGGAATGGGATCAAACACATATTGCGGTATCTAAAAGGGACTACCGATATGGGCTTATTTTATGGCAACAATTGCAGTCTCGATCTTGTTGGTTATGCTGATGCTGGGTATTTATCCGACCCACACAAGGCTCGATCTCAAACAAGTTATGTGTTTACCTGTGGAGGCACTGCTATATCTTGGCGATCGACTAAGCAATCAATTGTGGCTACTTCATCTAATCATGCTGAGATAATTGCTATTCATGAAGCAAGTCGAGAGTGTGTGTGGTTGAGGTCTATAATACATCTTATTCGAGATAAATGTGGTGTGAAATGTGACAAGTTACCCACTATTTTGTATGAAAACAATGCAGCATGCATAGCTCAACTGAAGGGAGGATTCATAAAAGGAGATAGGACAAAGCACATTTCACCAAAGTTATTTTTCACACATGATCTTCAAAAGAATGGTGATATTAATGTGCAACAGATTCGTTCAAGTGATAATATGGCCGATTTGTTCACAAAATCTCTACCAACGTCAACCTTCAAAAAGCTAGTGTACAAGATCGGGATGCGAAGGCTTAAGGATGTGAATTGATGCTCTCATCAGGGAGAGTTAATTCCCGTTGCACTCTTTTTCCCTTACAAGGTTTTGTCCTACTGGGTTTTCCTTGCGAGGTTTTTAACGAGGCAACCAAAAGGCGTATTATTAGATATGTGTACTCTTTTTTCTTTTCTAGATTTTTTTTCCATTGGGTTTTATTTTAGTTAAGGTTTTAATGCGGCACATTACTTATTGAGTAGACATTCAAGGGGGAGTATTAAGAATAGAATTCTATTTGGAGTGAATGTCTATAATTCCATTTGGAGTGAATGTCTATCTTGTGGAGAGTTTTACTTTATGACTAAGTCATATTTTTCCTATAAATAGAGGGGTCTTACCCCATTGTAAATTATCCCAAAAATTTAATAAGAATTTCCTCTATCTC
Organism: Nicotiana noctiflora; assembly: GCA_032618575.1. Classification (NCBI taxonomy): domain Eukaryota; kingdom Viridiplantae; phylum Streptophyta; class Magnoliopsida; order Solanales; family Solanaceae; genus Nicotiana; species Nicotiana noctiflora. Next base: position 82,665 of record JASVEL010012441.1, on the reverse strand, counting down.
TTCCTCTGCAATATTGCTCTTGTTCTTTTATTATTTCATAACAGATACATAACAATTGTCCAAATACCGTATTAGTCCCGAACTATAACACACCAGTCAAAACTAATACTTACTACTATCTTAGAAAGAAAACAAAATTATGTTATAAAAAACCAGGAATATAATTACAAGTTAATTATCAAAATTAAACGGGGTATCACAGTCCTACATATTGTGTCTGGATTGACGTCATTTTCAGGTGTTTCGACCAATCAAATTGTTTTATTTCTCTAATATTCATATGCAATAAAAAAATGAAAATAAATAATAATAAAACAAGGTGGAGATTAAGAAAATCTCTATTTTCACAGGCAAACAAAAATATTTACACCTACATCTAAATGACCTTCTTCCCCATTGAATAATTGTCCGATCTCTGTGAAATCTTCACCAAATTCTGATCTATAAACCCACCCACTCCCTGTCCTTCTATCTAGCTTGTCATATCCATCTTCTTCCCTTAGATCTTCAGGTTTAACATTTCTTCCCGATGTGAAAATGATAGTTTTATGCTATGTTTATGTGAATGTATTCAATTATTTGATTTCGGGCTTAGATTTTCTTTTAAAGATCTAATTTTTATTAATCGAATTGGTTTTGTTTTTGCTTCAGATCGAAATCAGTCGAATCATTGAAAACCGGGTTCACTCGTAACGGTAAAGGTTTCGGCGAATTCCTTCTCAGTTCATTAAGACGACGCCGTTTCCTTGCTACCGGCGTCGACGTCCTTCAATTCCATTAACATCTCAGCTGGTGAGTTTTTTTTTTTTTTTTTTTTAAATTTTTTTTGGGGAATTCGCGCTTTATAGTCCCTCAAATATCAACAAATTCTGATTTTGATCCTTGTGATATCTTGCTATTGCTAAGCACTTTTGACCTTCAATTAATTAAAATGTGTACTTTTGATCCCGTCTGTAAAAATTTACACAATTCTAATGAATTATTAACTATTATATCATTTAATACCAATGTCTTCTGTCAAATTTGTACTTTTACTTCATATGTGAGAGTAATAAAGTTATATAAAAAGACATAAACACACATTTTAATTAGTTGATGGTTGAATGTGCTTAGTCATATATCACAAGGATCAAAATCAGATTTACCAATAATTGAGGGACCAAAAGTGCTATTATTCCTTTTTTAATTATTTATAGCCTCGTAATTTTCGTATGTTTCACCAGTTCCTTAATACTCTATTTTTAATTTTATTATCTGCCTCATTTCTATGTATGAGATCAGGTGATTGTGGGACAGAGCTTGTGTAACTTAGTTGAATTGGAATTTGTGTAGGTGGGAAATTTGGGAATAATCAATGGCAGCTCCAGGGGGACCTAGACCAGGGAATAGACCACCACCCAACTATAACCCTAATGCACTTGCTGATGGTATGCAAAATCTACAACTAAATAGACCTAACCAGTCACCTAGTGCTCTGAGGCCTAATAACCCATTTGGGCAGCAGCCACCTAGTGCTCCTAGGCCTAATAATACACCATTTGGACAGCAGCAGCCGCCTTTTGCTGGTGGACCAGCCGTTAGTCGTCCAGGACCTCCACCACCTGGTGTGTTTCCGAGAGGTCCTAGTGGCGGTCCTCCACACACTGGATTGCCTCCTAATGTAGCTTCTAGACCAACTGGCCCTCCTCATGTGGCTCAATCTGCTCCTCCCTTTGCATCTCGGCCCGCTCCTCCTGGTGCAATGCCTCCTTCTATTGGGGGTACAGCCCCGCCGTCTGCATTGGGTCCTCGTCCAGGGCCTCCGGGTCCTTTTGCTTCTTCGCCATTGACAACAGGTTCAGCTGTGCCGCCACCATCAAGCATTTCTAGTTCGGTTAGTAATGGGCCACCTGCAGGTGGGCCGAGAATGATGCAGGGTGGAGCACGTTTTCCTCCTCCAAGCAATACAACGAGGCCACCATTTGGAGCTTCTCCACCAGCTATGGTTTCATCTGGCACTCCTTCTCAGCCTCCGAGCATGCGCTCACCCTTTGGCGGTCCATCATCTGTCAGCACAGCACCAGTTACAACACAACCGCCAGCACCATTTTCGGGATCATTGCAGAATGTGCCACCTCCTTCAGGTCCCTCTCCATTTGCAGCACCTGGTCAAGGCATGCCTCCACCCATGGGTGCCCCATATGGAACACAGTCGTGGCAAATGCCACCTCATCAGGTTATCTTTATATGCGTAATCTTTATATGCGTATCTTACTGTACTTGTTTTGAAAGGTGAAATTTATGTTTTTTTCCATAAAAAAAGGTATGATAGAGTCATGTGGATATGCTATTGAAGGGACAAAAATAATAGAGTTTTCTTCAGATGCATGGTGTTAAGAATTTCCACTAATCTCATTAACCGAGTATAATTTATTTCATATGATCTTTCAAGCTGAGAGATATATTTAGTTCTTGCCTATGATAGACTACAAAAGAAGGAAGTCATAGGATATATATTTCTTTATCTGGACCAGAGTTTTTGGATCAACAAGTCACACAAGATGTGTTAATAATCAAATTCTATGCGTTTAATGATCTTTAGTAATCATCAAAGTCTAGCGTTGAAGAGATGCTTCATGAATGTAGGATAGAAAGAATCAATAATATCCAAGAACTTGCGATTTCTAATTCATTCAAAGACAATTAGAGGAGCCTTTTTATGAATTTGTACTAAAATGTACCACTATTTTAAATAATTCTCATTTTGGTATTATGTGCATTATGTTGCTATTGCATCTTTTTTCATCTTTTCTTAGAAGCAACCTCTCTATCTTCTCAAGGTAGGGGTGAGGTCTGCATACACTACTCTCTCCAGACCCCACTTGTGGGATTACACTGGGTTTTTGTTGTTGTTGTGTTGTTGTTGTTGTTGTTTATATAAATTTTCTTTTTATCTTTTTTCCCCATGTAAAACTCTGAGTAATTGCTATCAATAAAATTACTTATGTGAGATACTTTATCTTTTAACTTTTAACATGTTGTTTGGAATTCTTTCATTATTCAAAGTTATTAAATATTTTTTTTTTATTATTGTTTATTTATTTTTACTCCATAAATAGAATTTATTTTTATTTATAAGCTTTTATATCTTTGCTTGGGATACGGACGTTCTTGAAAATTATTAAAAATTTCTTTTGAGTAGCATTTGCTTATTTATCTAAATTAATTCAAAGTGTAAATGATGAAATTCTTCTATGAATTTGTTATCTAACGTGCCACTATTTTACATAATCATTATTTTAATATTAAGTATATAAGTATTTATCAAATATAAAAATAAAATCATAAGTATACAAGTTTGAGTAAGTTTGGCTGGACCATCTGAAAAGGATGACTGTCTTTCACAAGTGAAGCTACAACAACTTAGCTCTCCTTTTGTAGTTAGAAGAAGAGGTATAGCAACCTCACAATTAATTCAGAAACACCCTAAACTACATGGCACTTTTCCAATATGGTGTTTTCTTTAGTATTTTTTATAAGAAGTGTTTTTTCCTTTGTTTTCTATTGAAATTCTAAAATTCTGTGGATATTTTGGATCAAGTAGATTGGTTTCAGCTTGCTTTTGTTGTATTTCCACTTTCATGTGAAATACATATTCTGAGTTTACTTATTGACAGGGGCTTCCACCTTCTGCTATTCCTGGTTCGATGCAACCACCAAGTATGTACGGAATGGCGCCTCCTCTTCCAAATCAGGCAGTGGCTTCGATAACACCTTCTATTGGTCATACCAGCCCATCAAAAGTTGATCCCAATCAAATCCCGCGCCCAATTCCAAATGCCTCTGTAGTTCTGCATGAGACCCGACAAGGCAACCAAGCCAATACCCCTCCGGTAAATTATCATTTCCTCTAAAGAAAGAAAACATTTGGCTATAATATCTTGCGTGGTTGTATTGGACTGTTGCATTTATGTATGAACTATCTTATCTTCAACTGGTTATGCTTGCCTCCTAAGGGTTCAAATTAATCTATTTTTTTGTTTGTTTTGGTTTTACTGCTTTTTCCTGATTTACTTTTATGCCCCACTTGAAGCCTGCCACAAGTGACTATATTGTTAGGGACACTGGAAATTGCAGCCCACGGTTCATGAGGTGTACTCTTAATCAGGTACTAAACTTCTTTGCATTGTTCTTTTGTCTAAACATAATTCTTTCCTATATGGTTTCTGCATGTATGCTCCTTCATCTTTCTATGGAAAGAAAATTTTATTAACCATACATTTTTAAAATATTTGGTCCTTGCTGTTTGTGTAACAGATTCCATGCACTGTTGACTTTCTGACAACCTCGGCAATGCCATTGGCTTTATTGGTCCAGCCCTTGGCTCTTCCTCATCCATCTGAAGAGCCCCTCCCGGTAATGCACTCTTTGCCATCTATATGTTCTAACTTTAATAGCCGTACTCTGTGCTCCCTCGGGTATTAGCTAATACTCATAACCAAACACCAATAAATTTAATCCGAAATTTTGTACCGCGATTAATATCCTAATCCCACTAATCCAACGGCCCCTATGGGAATTTAAGAAGGCTAGCTAGATGTTTACTTCATTTACACCATTTGAAGTACACATAAAGCTGCAGTTAATTAACTTTATACCTGAATCTTTGTCTGGTGCGAGATATAGTTCTCCCCAGATATTTCATATATATATATTTTATGGTTTGCATCAGTAAGGCTTATACAAGAGTATTTCTTGCTAAATGTACATTTACTTGAGTGAAGAAAGTTTGCTGCTGTTACCATAAAAAATTGTCAATGTCAGCATTAGCTATAACCTCTGATGCCAACCCTATTGTATGAACCTGTGGCGTGGTAGGAAGTCACTTGAAGTAGATGGTAGTAGTGACGAAGGCATCTTTTTATGCTGGACGAGTGTTTTGCTCTCTAGTTAGTAAAAGTGTTACAAGTCTTGCTATCTAAGTGGTATGAAGAGCGCCCGGAAAATGGTCATACTATATAGGAGAGGATAGCAGAAAAACGGAAAGGTAAAACAAAGATGACCTAGCCTTGAAACTTTACGGCACTAGATAAACCGAGAGATCTAGAGATCTAAGTGATCAAGTGCTGGGGAGGTAGTAGTTCAGGAAATGGAATTCTTATCTGTGCTTTTAAGAGATGGTAGTGAAAACGTAGGGATGATACTGGCTTTTGGATAATTAGTTGTATCTCTCTGGCTTTAGCTTCCGTACCTAGGTTGACAAATATATTGAGGATGTTCTGTAATAAGAAGTTACCTCATTGTGAACATACTTTATGTGATGAAGGGATATTCTTTTAGTTATCCTCCATCCAATAAATAAAAATAAAAAGGAATACCTTAATAAAAGGGGAAAACAAAGTGAAACGACTGCTGTTTAACACTTTCTCGTTTCTTTTACATAAAGAGAAAAGACTACAGAATTTGCCTCAGGGCTTTGTTCTAGCGGTAAGAGTACAACATGTGATGTGTGGGTTAGGCAAAGGTCACATGCTTGAACATTGCCACAGACAAAAGCCTGGTATTTCAGTGGAGAAGGGTAGGAGGGGCATGCCCATTATCCACTTATTTGAACCATGCACGACCCTCGGGAATTTCTCGGTTATCAAAGAGAAAATTAAATACAAAATCCGGTAACTAAATTAAAATGTATTCTCTTGTTTGTAAAAAATCACTATCTTATTTGAGCTTTAAATGTCTAGCAGCAGTTTCTTTCCTAGTTCTCTCGTAACTTTATGCAATGCGGTTTGAGGTTTAGGAGAAACTTGTGAGTTTGCAGAATTTCGAAGTTCAGCTGAATTGCTTCACAAACAAAGAATTTTACCAGATAGACATGTGGTGATGAGGGGCTGGGGATAACATCGTACTTTCTGTTAAATGCTATTATGAAAAGCTTCTGATTAGGGAGTAGTCAGCTTTTTTCGACATGTCTCAATATGGATCCCAAGGGTGTTGAGGAAGGTGTTTTTTTTTCCACCTGGCTAGCTTGCCATGGGGGTAATCTTGACGGCCGAGAATTGGAGGAAGAGGAAGAGTACTAAGAAGAAGATGTGAATCAGCTCCTCTTACATTGTTGGATAGCATATTGTTGTGTGTGGGTAATTCTGAGATGGTTTGGACTTGCGTGGGTGATGATGTATGCTAAGATGCACAGTTGACTGTAGTGAGTCTTTGTGGTTTTCCTTTTTCTTATTGGTGGCCAAAAGGGACGAATTGTGATCCCTAGAGTGGAAATTGTTTCTGTTAATCATCAGGGGTTCTAGGTTTATGCCGGTTATATATCTGTTATCATCTCTGCTTACTCCATTTTCTGAGCACGTTGGAGCACTTTAATAATATAAATTGATTTCTGTAGCTTACTGAAGGTAGAATGAATTAATTTGTTAGTTCTTTTACCTTCTTGTTGCTTTCCTTGATAGGTGGTTGATTTTGGGGAAAGTGGTCCTGTTCGGTGCTCTCGTTGTAAAGGCTATATAAATCCTTTTGTGAAGTTCATTGATCAAGGAAGACGTTTCATCTGTAACTTGTGTGGTAAGAATGAAATTTATTTATTCCCACTAACTTACTGTTATGTGATGTTTGGAGTTTAGAGCACGGCTCTAGATATTATTTAGGGACTCAAGATTGAAATCCAACATAGCTAGGTCGTGATGTTTTGTGAAAAACGACAGGACACTACATAGAAGCATCAAATTTACATTATTGTAGATATTTTCTGCTCTAACTATTCTAACGAAAAACTTAAGCACATTTTCAGGCGTGTAATATACATTTTTACTGGTCAACTGAGAATACGTGAGCCTTCTTACTCTTACACCTTGCATTTCATAAGAAACAATGAAGAAAAAAATATCTCTCTTGACAACCCTCAGGGTTGGCCTAGTGGCAATTGACTTGAGCCTTGGGGTTTGCTCCTTTTCAAGGTCTCAAGTTCGAAACCCACAGGGTGCAAACAATTTCTGAGGGCCATCGGACTGGGTAAAACCTGAATTAACCGTGGTGCACTTGCGGGAAACTCCTTGCCGAGGGCTTGTGCACCCCCGGGATTGTCGGGGCTCGAAGAGACTCGGACACCCGGTGCAAAATCAAAAAAAATATCTCTTAACGTAGTCTTTTCTGGACCAACTTGAGATATAAGTGCTGTTCGAGAAGTAACATTCATATATACTAAGACGATCCTATAGGTTGACTAAGTCTATACATTAAGCCGGCCATAGAGCAACTTCATAAGTGGACTAATATTATGATGTGGGACGGTAAAAGGAAATAATCTCCGACTTTCTCTCTCTCACTCTCTCTCTCTTTCATGTTTGGGATTCACGTACACAATGTGCGCACAAGCCTGCTTCAACATTGGCCATCCTATTTTTAGTGATCTGGTCCTGCTTTGACAGCAACACCTCTGCCATTTTATATGGTATAACTTGTATTTCCTGAACCACCCTTCCTAGTGGATGTGCATGATTGTGATATAGTAGAAAACGTTCAATCCCCTTGTTGAAGACCAATTGGCCAGTGTCCATGCTATTCACAGATCGCATATTTCCAAAACAACTGACTCTAAAAGGAAAATGGATTAAACTCCTATTGCCATCAGCTTCAGTGAATAAATCGAATGCACAAGCTGAAATGTAGAACCATTTTCAATTTCCTAATGCTGCATTTTGAATGAAATTGTGCTGTAATGTAGTTATGTTTGTTGGCTTCTTTTTGCAGGGCATACCGATGAAACTCCACGTGACTATCACTGCAACTTGGGTCCAGATGGCAGGCGTAGAGATGCTGATGAAAGGCCCGAACTATGCCGAGGAACTGTTGAGTTTGTCGCTACCAAGGAATATATGGTTGGTACCTTTTAGAACATTGGTTTGGGATGTGATTACATGACTTTATAGAAGTAATTTTATATAAAGTAGACATTCCTAGCGCTGAACTTTCGGTTTAAGCATCTTTGAGCTTTCAAATTTACTATCTAAGCTTGTTTTAATGTTCAGTGAAGCTAGGAAATGGACTAGAATAGAGTGGAATGAATACATAGGATTCATATTGCAATATCAACTAATTTGAAAATGAGGTTGTTATAAAAAAATTACTCCCTGTGTCAATTTAGATGACACATTTAGCTTATTGAGGGAGTAATGAATAGTAAAGAAAACACTAATTTGAGATTGAGGCATAGTGGATTGTAATTCTGAAATCTTGCAGTTCACACCACCCTTTTCTATCTATTGCAAATGTCGGCTCTCGTGTTACCTTTTTAGCACCAGGTTGTTGCTATCTGTCTGCTATTCTGTTGCTGATTTAACTTAATTAAAAAAAAAATAAAAGGGAAAAAGGAGAAGAAAAAATTCTACCGGTGAGCATTCTTTCGGTGTCTAGCTTAGACTTGAGGAGTTCGTTACAAAAATCTATTTCAGCAGTGAACTTCTTAAGTAGTATAAAAATAATACATACAGAGAGAAAGCTAGAGAGGAATGTGGGGAGGAGGAGAAGGGTCCAGTAAGCAATGAATGGGAGATGCGAAATGTTGAGCTCTGGAAGACTTGTCAAATTATGCTCGGAGAATACTGTGTGATCTGTACAGCGGAGTCGATAGGTTGAGGGTGTTAGTAGCATGGGCGAGTTGGACCTCGCATTTAGAAAATTAAACTAATACTTCGACTGAGACATTTATTGACAGTTCCTTAATTCATATTTTAACTTCATGAATTTTGCAGTAACAATTGGAATTTGTCTTGTATTTCAGGTGCGAGATCCCATGCCGGCTGTATATTTCTTCCTAATAGACGTTTCCATGAATGCCATACAGACTGGTGCAACCGCAGCTGCTTGCAGTGCGATCAGCCAAGTTATTACTGATCTCCCTGTAAGTCGTTTTTGGTTATGCAGCATGCAGTTTTTGTACCTTTAGATTACAGAGATAGAAAAGTATTTGTTTTGTCTTCTCAAGTGGAATCATCATAAATATGTCACTGTTTTGTACTATATCAGTGAGGTTAATTAGAACTTCTGATGTAGCGAAGCAAGCTGAAGTAAGTACCAGTTTAATTTATCTGTTTGAGATGATGAAAAAGGATTGATGTGTATGATTTATGGAGAACCCAGTTTGTCTCCATCTGAATTCTGCGGTGTTGCGCAAATGCTGCCCGGTAACCTTGGTTTATCCAAGAGAGCGTTATGGTTGAGTGGTTTTTTTTTTGTGTGTGTATTGGGGGGGGGGGGGGGGGGGGGGGGGGGGGGGGGGGGGGGGGTTGTTTAGGCAAAATATTGCCTGTAAGATGAAGAGATTATGACACGATAATCTGTGATTCACATCTCCTTAGTGATGAAGCAATGTCTTTTAATCATTCCAGAAGGTCTAAAGAAAATGATGAACATGACAAAATGATTTAGGCGAGGGAGTAAAATCCCTGAAAAGCCTTGGGTCTTAGGTTCGATTCCCAGTAGCTGCAGCTATGCGTGGAATGCTCCTATACCCAAGGGTAACAATTCCTTAGGCTGCGTGTCACTGCTGTGTGTTCGGTGGCACGGCCGGCATCGCCGCTGCTGTGTGTTCGGCGGGGTGTTACAAAAAAAGGCGCCTTTTTTGTAACACCCCGCCGAACACACAGCAGCGGCGATGACGGCCGTGCCACCGGACACACAACAGTGACACGCAGCCTAAGGAATTGTTACCCTTGGGTATAGGAGCATTCCACACATAACTGCAGCTACTGGGAATCGAACCTAAGACCCCAAGGCTTTTCAGGGATTTTACTTTTCAGGGAGTAAAATCCCTGAAAAGCCTTGGGTCTTAGGTTCGATTCCCAGTAGCTGCAGCTATTTTTCGTGGAATGCTCCTATACCCAAGGGTAACAATTCCTTAGGCTGTGTGTCACTGCTGTGTGTTCGGTGGCACGGCCGGCACCGCCGTTGCTGTGTGTTCGGCGGGGTGTTACACTAGTGGAACTTGGGAAAGATGGGGTCAGCAAGTGGTTAGAATTTCACATTCACTGCATGGATTAGGGAATAAATACTATTTGTGATATTATCCAGCTAAGCTGCACTTTTGTATTCGATTTTAATGCATAACTTTAATTCTTGGAAAGTTTATGAGCTGTCTTTGACATTGACAACTTTTATTGCAGGAAGGTCCTCGGACTTTGGTTGGAGTTGCTACATTTGACTCAACTATCCACTTTTACAATCTCAAGCGTGCATTACAGCAGGTTTGACGCATTTAAATGAGTTTGATTATGCTAAATTAAGCTTTAACATCTTTAATTAAAAGGAGCTTTGAAATCAGTGTTGAAACTTAATCAGTTATCCTTGCCTTTTTCTCTTTGTGTGCTAATGATGAATTGACAATTACTTTTAAGGGGAAGAATGCAAAACTAGTAAAATGGTTCTTGTTGGACTTCTGGAAGGTGTTGCCCAGATGATTAACTTAATGCATTTCTGAAAGAATTTCTATAAAAAACTGTGTTCTCATATCATCTAACAGAATTTCTATAAGTGAATAAAAATAGACAAATCTTTAACCAAGACATCTGGGGAGAGGGAATTAGCAGCACTTGCTAAAACAAAGTAATCTTGTCCTTATTCATTTTTCTTGTCTTGTCTTGTCTGTGATTAAGTCATAGGGTGGTAGGAAAAAAAAATTAGCTTTATTGCCCTTCTGGACTTCTCTGCCTTAATTAGCTGCTCATCTCCTTTACTGCCTAATTGCTCTATTGCGCTTGATTATGCAGTTCTCTCTTTATTCTTCCTAGTATATTTGTATTCTATTTCACTTGTGCCATTGTTCTCCGATATGATTTGTTCGTTGTTCTTTCGAAATAGATTCTAAAATGGAATTAGGGTTGTGGAAAACGGTTTATGTTGGTGAAGTGTCTGTTTTCTGATAGTTGATTCTGGATCTACCTTTGCAGCCATTGATGCTTATAGTCCCTGATGTCCAAGATGTTTACACCCCCCTTCAAACCGATGTTATTGTGCAGCTCTCGGAGGTTAGTTCTGCATGATGTTGACCAACTTTCTGTTCATTTTCCCCTATTAAAGCGAAACGACTAAGAATTTCAGTGCATCATGTGAATGTGGTTGCTTGGTTGTGTTTTCAGTGCCGTCAGCACCTAGAGCTTCTCCTAGAAAGCATCCCAACAATGTTCCAGAATAACAGGACTGCTGATTCAGCTTTTGGGGCTGCAGTCAAGGTACCAATGCTTTACATTAAGTTAGTTTCCCAAGTTCGCCTCATTGATCCATAGATGGAAAAAGTATTTTCTGCATTCCTTCCAAAATCTGACTAGTTCGCTCACCACGGTTGTGTGAGACTTTTCCATTCTGAGAAAGAGATTGGATTTTTTTTAATTGTGTTGCTGCATGCAGATGAATGATTGCAAGTATAACCATCAATCTGATGGTCAATTGATTCTTACTTTGTGTTTTGTTACTTCAGGCTGCTTTCTTGGCAATGAAAAGCACCGGAGGCAAACTTCTTGTGTTTCAATCAGGTAAGTTGTTAAGTGCAGTGAACTATAAGTATCATGTACAACCTTCTTGTCTAAAATCAAGACTATATCTTTCTCCGCGTGCTTGTGTTAAAAATGTTTTAGCTCTGATTTCTCCCTCTCTTGTTTGCAATGCCCTGCTGATTGGCTGTTTTGCTTTTATTAATTTATACTTAACTTCAGTGTCTAATGCAATCTGCTTAAATAGGATGATCCATAGAAGGATTGCTTTCTATGGCACTGTCTGGTGCTTTTAATATTGAAGTATTACTAGGATAGCTATGTTTGGATTGTATTTTCAGTAAATTCATGGTTTTGAAACTCTCATCAAATATTTGGACCGAGTACTTTGTAAAATCGAAGCATGCTTTAGGCAATTGCCTTACAATTCCTTTTTTCTCCTTGACCTGGTGCATCAACAAGTTCATAAGTCCTATGATATTATATTTCTTGGAAATGATCTGTTGCATGAGCTGGGCACCTTTGACCACACAAATTGTTATACATTTCTGATTGTTGGATGTACTTGCTATTTTTATAGTGCTGCCATCTACTGGTCTTGGAGCCCTTTCTGCTAGAGAAGCTGAAGGAAGAACCAATGTATCAGCTGCAGAAAAGGTAAATTTGTTGAACCAGTTTTTAGTTCAGCATATATCTGTCCTTTAGCAGGAGCTTTTTTCGCTTGTTTTCTTGTTCTGCCTTTTCCTTGATTGCTAAAGGCTTCTTGCTACTCCACCACTGGTGTCTCTCTTTTAGATTGTTGTGTATCCACTGTCCCCCTAGTTTTTACCTTTATATCATATCTTAATTTCCCAAAACTTCTTTACATATTTATAATGTTGGTTCTGCCATAAAATTGTCCAGTGTTGAATACATAGAGACTTCCAGTATTGTCCTTAACATGCATAAGTGGTGAGAGCTGTTGTGTTTTAATTGTCAACTTTTATGAAACAGACATTAGACAATTAAATAGGCATTACAATTTATTGACATGAAAAATGTCTACTTGAGGTGATGCCAGACACTTGTGAAAGAGGAAATGTTCAGTCAGAGTTATGGTAGAAGGAGAAGACGCATGGCGTGAAAGCTGACATGGCTAGCACCTGTGTGGGTCTTTTAGAGGGAAGGAAATAGGAGAGCTTTTGAGGGTGTATAAATTAAACTTAATTCAGTTGGAGAGTAGTTTTACGCAGACCCCACTAGGTGGGACTATACTGGGTTGTTGTTGTTGTTGTCAGTTGGAGAGTAATCTTTTATCCCTTCTTTCTTTTTGGTGCACCCATAAGGTTCCTTTTTGTGTAGAAGATTTGTTGCCGTTCATAGAAAACCCAAACATTAATAGGAGTATAATTTATTACAACAACAAATCCGGTATATTCCCACTGGTGGAGTCTACGGAGGGTTGTGTGTATACAGACCTTTCCTCCTCCTAGTGAAGGTAGAGAGGTTGTTTCAAATAGACATTAATATAATTTATTACTTCAATAAAAAAAGGTATTTTAATTTTTTTTAACAGAAAAAGTGAGCACCTTTTTACCAATCACAACAACTGTCTATTTTTGGTTTCAGCACTTATATCCAAATTCGAACTACTTATTCATAAATTCAGCCCAGGCACTTGAGAAGTGCTTTCCAGCACTTGATGCTTTTTTATTGTGAGAAGCTAAAGTAATTTTATAGATAAACTAGCACAAAGGGTGTGTTGTTACAACTGTGCAGTATCTTCAGAAGCAAAACAACCAAAATATGTCCTTTCGAATCCTGTTGGGCCTCTAACATTTTTAACACTGATTCAATCTCGTGTACATGTCCAATCTACACCATGAGCAGAACAAAAGTATACAGTTAGATTTTATTCATGATAGAGTTAGCAGTCTTCAAAACATCTTCTATTTCTTTTAGTCCATTCAGTCCGCCATATGCATGCTGGGATAGCATACCACCACCTGCGCTTGCTCTTCTGTAGCCCTGTTTTATACCAGCCCTTTTCAGCACGTCATGCTTAAAAGCCACTTAAACTCAGCTAGCGCAAATGGGCTCTAATTCCTTCTTCAGGTCTATTTTGGCCTTCAGGTGAATATGGTACATTTATATGACTTGGACAAGCGATAAATTTCATTACATGTCTCTAGGAGTAACATGGATCCGAGATTTTGTAATATACATATCCAGCACCAATGTGGCGATGAATAAAACTTTTCTAGCTTATCCCCCCAAAAAAGAAACATGGTATTGCTTATTCAGAAGAGTTGAATATTTTCCTATTGCAGGAGGCTCACAAGTTGCTTCAGCCGGCTGATAAAACTTTGAAGACAATGGCTATTGATTTTGCCGAGTACCAGGTGAGTTACATAAAAAGCCTGTGGAAGAATGATTCATTAAGCACAACTAGAATGTTAAGAATATCTTTGGTCCTTTCATACTATGACCGTTAACATCAATTAATTAGATCTCAACTGCTTTAGGTCTGTGTTGACGTGTTTCTCACAACTCAATCATATGTAGACATTGCCTCCATCTCAGTCATCCCTAAAACTACTGGTGGGCAGGTAACTGTGAAGCTGTTACTATTTTAGCTTGCCTTCTCCCGGAGGCCCTTGGTTACGATGCACTTACTGTAAATGGAATTTATGAACATTCTTATTATGCAACTTACGATATATGATAATCACTTCACTTCATGTTTCTTTTGATATCTTTTATATCTAGGCTTGAGCTTTAAGGATGTTTCACTTGTGTCAGGTGTACTACTATTTCCCTTTTTCTGCTCTAGCTGATTCTGCCAAGCTATACAATGATCTTCGATGGAATATCACTAGGCCCCAAGGGTTTGAGGCAGTAATGCGTGTAAGATGTAGTCAGGTATGCTTCCCAGTTTTTACCCAGTTTTGTGTCTTCCTGTGTTTCTTTCATAGAACTAGCAGCAACATACTGCATCTATCGAACTTAAGTGTAAAATTCATGTCGACCGTGTTTCATTTGCAGGGCATTCAAGTTCAGGAGTACTCTGGAAATTACTGTAAAAGAATTCCAACAGATGTTGATCTACCTGCGGTTTGTCTCTCTATCTCTCTACTCCCTCCCCCCTTAGAAGAAGATTATGTGCTTCCCAAGCAAAAAGCACAAGCACAACAACTTAAAATTTAATAGATTAACTGTGCGCATCTGTATTAAGTTCAAAGCATCTGTAGCAGATTTCTTGGGGAATACCAAGCATCCCCATGTTATGTTTGACTACAGTTGATAGTTTACTATGAGGCAAAGGTGCAGCCTCAATATTTTTTTTTGTCTGATTCTCTATCGATTCCCTGCCGGATTTTCTAAGTGGATTTCGAACGATGTTGATTTCTCCACCATACAGAGTTTTGTCCTGTTCTTTTGTCGAGTCTGGGGGTGGAGATGACACAACCGATGAAGCTGTAACACCATCTTTTCAGATTGTCTTTATTAGGTTTTAGTTGATAAATACAAACTTCCACGGTCATTTCTGCTTCTTATTTGCTCTGAATAATTAAGCTTGCCTGTCAATTCCCCTTTTTTGTGTGCATATCTACACTGTTGATTTCCCATTGAATGTGCTAGTGTGACTGACTTCTGAATTGGGTGTATTCATTTCTAAAGGAGCTTTCCATTGTGCAGATTGACTGTGACAAAACAATTATGGTGACATTGAAACATGATGACAAATTGCAGGATGGTTCAGAATGTTCTTTTCAGGTACAAATTTGTTTGCATCTTCAGCAATGAGTTTTTGGTCAATGCTGTTTGCAGTGTTACTGTATATCTATTTTTCCATATTTATTCCTTTTTCTGTCGTGGTGCAATTTGATGGCCATTTACTAGAGCTTGTTTCTGTGTTTCTAGTCTGCCGTTCTTTACACTACTATCGATGGCCAAAGAAGAATCCGAGTGTCAACTTTGGCTCTGCCTTGCACTACTTTGTTGAATAACATGTTCCGATCAGCTGACTTGGACACACAATTTGCTTGCATCTTAAAGCAAGGTAGAGTATACTATGTCTTTATTCACTACCATATTCTTAAGTACAATATTTATTTCACAGTTCAGCCTCCTCATCCGCCTTCCCAATGGTTGGGGGGGGGGGCATCTTTTTTTTTTCTTCTTCTCAATCAATCCCCAAATTTTGAAGTGCTAAAATTCTTGGGATAATTTTTTGTCTATAATGTGCTTCCTGCCTCAGTAAGGATCTTTGGTTTCTGCGACTATGCCTCCTTTACCCCCTTTGTACCAAGATCTTTGACGCTTCATTTTTTCTTACAACGTATGCATTTATTTAATTCCGAAATAGCTGCACCGGTTTCGCTCCTTTCTCATATGTGCATAGCCGAAATATATCTAAAATTGTGCGTGGATACCTCCTCCAATCGACCAGGCAGACGTGTCCATGGGCACCATATTGAATCTGATTATTCCTGTAATGGTACTCCCCTTTTTCTATTTTCCCCATAACCATTGTTCTGCAGATTTGGAACGAATATTTGCTAGACGGGGTTACAACATTTGTGTTTAGCTCTGTGATTTTGGATGCTATGCGAAAGCGAAACCATGAATGAACAAATTGAGGGGCAAAGAAAAATAAGTATCTTATCAAAAAAGAATTTAAGAAATTTTGCCACTGCTGGAATAAGTAAAGGTAACTGGTGTTTGTAGGATGCCACCTCTTTTATATCTTTTGGTAGAATGGCGAAATGATATTTTCCTTGTTTTCCCTCAGGGGTCAATTCGTTCGGATGTGTAGGAAAAAATTAATAAATTGTATATTGTATATGGAATCTAGTCAGCAGCAAATTTGTGCTACTGTACTTAGCTTCCATCTTTATTCCCTTTTTCCTGTGATTTTTCGTCAAAGAAGAATCAATATTGTATCTCCCAAATCTCCTAGAAATTAACTGAACAAATTTCCCCATGAGAGCTTAACATGCTCCTCTCCCTCTCTGCCAGAGGCTAATACTTTTGTTTCTTCATATGTTAAAATCCCCCCCCCCCACCACCACCACACACACACACACCCCAAAACCCCCCAAGGAAATTCCCTGGCGAGAAGCAAATAATTATTTTCGTCCTTTTCAAGAGTCCATGGTGTATTTAATTGTTTGTTTTTGATGAATGAAAAAATTGAAGCTAGAAAATTAAAGCTTCCAAATAAACGGAATAGAAGTGCCTATGAACTGCTCCGATCTTCTTTATTAGAAGATAGCTCTTTACAGCTTATAATTGCAGCTTTGTGGTCCACATAATAACTAGCATTCGTCAAGTTGGCCTACACTACTTGCTTCTGATGTTTAATTTTATGTTATCTTATGCCCTGTTGCTATTTCATCATATTGTTCCTTATTTTCACCTTGTTTATTGTTTTAAAAGAGTAATTGTACTTATGTCATTTTTCTTGCATGCAGCGGCCAGTGAAGTGCCAACTGCTCCTCTCTCAAAGATCAGAGAGCAAGTGACAACCCTTTGCATCAACATTCTGCACTCTTATCGTAAATACTGTGCCACAGTGTCATCCTCGGGACAACTTATCCTTCCGGAGGCACTTAAACTTCTTCCTCTTTACACACTGGGTATATCTTGCATTCCTTTTGCCCAAGCCTTTCATTTCCAAAGATTTAACAGAATTGGTTTATACATGCAGTATAATGTACAATTAACACTCTTCCATAATTTTCTTTTCTTTTCCTTTTTATATTTAAGTTGACATATTGGTCAAAATGCCTATACCCTCTCCTCTATGTTCCACCTTGGCTCCCTTTGGTTGTTATTCTTTAAGATTGTTTATTCAGTGTATTATATTAGTTGAGCTAATATTAATCTTATGAAGGAAAATAGTGCCAAGAAAAGTTAAATGAATCAATGATCACCCACTCTTTTCATCTAAACATTCTGTGCAATTAGCTTCCAAATGCTTCCTATGTATAGCACATATTGAATGTCTGCCTGCCTGCCTCTGATCTCTTTGTTGCTACAAAACTATTTCCTGTAACTTGTTTGAAAAAAATAATGTAATAGCTATGTTAATATGAGTTTTTTTAATTTTTCAGCTTTGCTTAAAAGCACTGGACTTAGAACTGATGGACAGATCGATAGTAGGTCCTTCTGGATTAATTATGTTTCCCCACTCTCCACTCCATTGGCAATCCCTCTGGTCTACCCTAGATTGATAGCCATTCACGAACTCGATACAGAGGTATGGACATGTATTTATCGATTTACTTCCCTTTTTTCTGTTGCCTTTTTAAGTCAACTTGGTAGTTTTATTCATTTTCTCGATTCATTTTGAACATTATTTTAGGGTTACATTTCTTACATCTCTTCTGTATCTGAACTTGCAGGAGAATGACGATTCTCTTATTCCTCCTTCTATTCCACTTTCCAGTGAACAGATCAGTGACAACGGGATCTATCTTCTCGAGAATGGCGAGGACTGTTTGATATATGTTGGGAACTCTGCAGATCCTAGTGCTATCCGTCAGCTGCTAGGCATTTCATCTGTTGAAGAAATTCCTGCTCAGGTTAATTGGAATGCCTTTCCCTGTTATTGGTAATATTATTCTATATGTATGAGGAGGTAAAGAGGGGAAAACATTCTCAGAACCTGTTTTCCTAGGATCCTCATATAGAGATTTGATTCATGTGCTGAAACAAGTGCATCTAATTTGTATATATTATTATTGATTGTTTCGGCTAAACTGTATGAATCCATGGTGGTCAGATGTGTCAGTCGGGTATGTTATTGCAAGCAAAGTATGATGCTTGCATTCAGTCACCCTCTTCTATTTGATGGTTTGTTTTTGTGCCATTTCATTCGACAACGTTCTGTCTCAAAAGTGAACTTGGGTTTGTTTTTTGGGGGGTGAGGATGGGGTCTCCTGTATGCTGTTTGTTTATACTTTGTTCTCCAACTTATTAGTCTCGTGGGTTTGTTAGGTTCTTGATGGACAGAGCAATCGAATATTCCTTTTTTTTTCCTTGGTGAAGCAAAGCAATTACCTATTGTAATTTAGCTCCTCTCTGCTTAAATTCTGAATTTCCCCTTTTTCTCCTCAGTTTGTTCTGCAACAGTATGACAATCCACTTTCTAAGAAGCTCAACGATATCATTAATGATATTAGACGCCAAAGGTGTAACTATCTCCGGTATGATTCTTCTTTTTATGTGTATTTGCTCCTCTCTTTACTTCTACCTTTTAGGAGATGGCTTCCTCTATTACATTTCATTACTTATAAATCAAAAGGGATGTAAATGTGAAGTCTTACCTATAACACTTAATATTTCTAATTTCTGATATGTTCTCATTCTGATCTTCGCAGCTTAAAATTATGCAAAAAGGGAGATCCATCAGGTTTGTATCCACACCATCTTTTTTCACTTCTACCCTCAGTCTTTAACCCCCCTGCCCCCCACCCCACACACACACACACCAAAATTGTAAATTAGTCATGAAGTGGATAAAAGGAGAAGGGACGGAATAAGTAATCATCAAACTGATCTAAATAGTTTAATCTTTTTAATCAATTAAATATTTACCCTGCACTCATAGCTGCCTGGTGTAAATACTTCATATGAGATCTTGCAATTCATCCTCACTTTGTTTATCCATTCCAGATTTGCAAGTTTTAAACAATATCACTAGGTATTCCGAGGTTTATCTGAGGTTAGAACTATTGTATCGTACCAGGATGTCTTTCGCTCTTGTTTTAAGCCAAATACCAATGAGGCAAAAAGAATGATTATACAAACATTTCCCAAAGGATTTCTACATGCAAGAAGCATGCTCATGTCAGATTGATTTGGAATGAGAAGCTCAAATTATTTTCATGTGATGTTCATTCTTGGTCTTGCCACTAGCATGTTCTTAACGTTTGAATTTCTCTTTGTCAGGCATGTTATTTTTCTCACACATGGTAGAAGACAAGACACAAAGTGGACTTTCATACGTCGAATTTCTAGTGCATATCCATCGGCAAATTCAAAATAAGATGGCTTGAGAGAAGATGTCCAGTTCTCTTCATGAATTTTGACCATATAGAAAGGGGGGTACAGATGGTTTCAGTATGACGAGGCGCAAATAAGCTTTCGAGGAGCGGCCTCATCCATGATGTTCTGTTGAAAAGCAGGAAAAGATGGTTTAGCTGTCAGAGCTCTCGAAGAATTTTTGAAGTGTAGCACATACTCAAAAAGAATGAAGAAGCATATTTTTCTGTACTTTCACAGTGATAGTGTGTTATTTATTCTGTTTATTTTTCTTGATATGATTTGTAAAACTAAAATAGATAAAAGGGTTTTGTTGACTATATGGAGGATGGTGTCGAAAAGGTGGTTCTTTTTCTACCGTGCCTCAAGTAGCGAATGTTGTCTTGAATCCCATAGCAGCATTAGCTGAACTGAACTCTGAAGATAGAGCTATTTGAGCTTTTCAATTGACTGAATATGCTTTGTAAAGTTGTCCCAGCCTTGGGGATAGAGTTACCCGGTATTGTTTGACTTAAAATGTTATCGAACACTATTTAAATAAATCAATCAAATGTATGAAAAGGGGTAAATTATAATCAGAAATAATCGACTCTAGAGTATAACTCGCCCTTTGTAGTTGGTAATTAGAGGGGTTAAAGAATTGGATAGCATGAAGATATTACAGAGATGAAAAATATAAATTTGTCAGCGAGAGAGTAACTTATATAGCAGTGTCGTTTCCCTTCCCAAATATAAAGAAAAATACGAGATAAAGGTAAAGCACATGTTGCTGAGGGACCGACATAATCGTATGGTCGTCCCCCCAATTATCCTTGAGTCGCCCCTCGGGGCCGACTTTTGTCCGTACGACGGGTCGTGCCTGTATGAGGGTGGGTTGGTCAAATTCGACCCTATACAGTTAGTCCCTCCATTCGTCGAGGTCTTAGTGAGGTGCGCCCTTGTTGGGCGGAATTGATGCCCTCGCTCTTTGGAGAGTTTGACCATGCCAGGGAATCATGACGTAACATATAGGAGGCAATCGTTGTGACTGTTAGGCTGTCAAAGCGTGACGCCTTCCCCGATGTGACGCCAGCATCTGCAGATGTCATCATTACGCCTATTCTCGAGGTAGGAACTCAACAACTCCAGCGCTTGGTTTCCCGCTCTGGTTTAAATTTTGACTCTTCGATTCTCGTGCTTAACAATCCTTATAAATAGGGGAGGGGTTTAAACTTAACCGGAACTTTTGATTACTTACACTCCCTTCCTAATATATATTTCTTCTTTTCGGCGCGTTTTTCTTGGTCGAGGATTTCCCTTCCCTATATCGTGCATAGATCTTCCTCTGCTACCACTACTATGCCTAAACCTCGCCGTGGCAACGGGATGATTCCGATAGCTGTACCATTGAACCCGATGTCGCCTTCTGATGGCGGTGCGTTAGAGGGAGAAGAGGATATGAGTCCTCCGACCGTGGAGGCGTTGCTGCCTCAACGTACTTCATCACGAAATGATTTAAATAACGATTTCGCCATTCCGGTCCCAGAGATTTCCAAGTCGTTGCAGAACCACCTAGATGCCCTCCATGTTAAATATAATGTTCCGGCATATGTAGAGATGATCCCGGTTGGAAAGGATTAAGCGACCTTTCATAGACCGGAATTTTGTGCCTTTTATGAATACCCGTTCATGATTGGCTACAACCTTCCCCTCTTTTCGTTGGCGGTGGAGTTTTGCCGGTTTTATAATGTATGCCCGGCTCAGCTTACGCCGTATACACTAAAGATGCTCGGCTGTTAACTACGTATGCGGAATTGGCGGGGTGTAGCGTCTCGGTCCATCACCTCTTGTAGTTGTTCAGTGCTTGTTATATGAGGGGAACCATGGTGCATTTACGGGGTTGTGGCACGGGGGGGGGGGGGGATTGGTGGTTAATACTGACGATCGGTCCAGCCGCATGTACTTTTTTGTTAGGACCGAACATATGGTCTCCTATCCCATCGGGTTCCCGGAGAGATGGAATCCAAAACGTAAGTGTCGTAGTTTATTACATATTTTAATTTTTGACCTTTGTTGTTCTAACCCTTTATGTTGCATCTATGGCTCATCCACCCCGACCTGTTGCCAACCTTAGGGGATGGGTCGCTAGTTTGCTACCCCGTGCAGAGGGGACCCGTACTTGGCCCGCTTTCATGAAGCGCTATGGCCCAAAAGTCTTTTCAGGTAAGCCTCCGGTTTTTGTCGTACGCAGTTCGTGATTCCGCCTATTCATCCCCTCTTTATGTATACCCTTTTCTGCAACAGGTAGTGGGGCTTCTAGGAAAAAGGAGGCTGCGCCTATTTTAAATCGAGCTAATGCTCCCTCAGACGGCCGAGATATACTGGTCGAGTCCTTTCAAGGGGATCCTTCTCCTACCCCTTTGCAAAAGGGCTACCTCTACGACCATGGTAACGTGAGCCGACGCCATTGGCACCGGCCCCTACCCAGTGGACGAACCTTCTGATAACGAGGAGTCGCCAGAGCGAAAACGACTTATTGGTGAATGTGAATGTACTAAACACTTGATTGGTGTTATTGTATGAAACAGTAAAGTGTAGTAAGAAAAATTGATGATGAATGGTATTTCTGTGGTGGAAAAAAAGGAGTATTGATGTATACATTTAATAGACAAAGAAATAGGAAGGTGATTAACTACACAAGAGAGTTTTGTTTGCTTAGGGGAAAAAAATAGGTGTATATGAGTTCTAGTTGGTGGAATAATTTCTAAAAGAAAGAGAAAGAAATGGAGAAAAAGGGTCTTAGAATGTGGGTGAGTTTATTCTAATTTAGGTGAGTTTTAAGTTAGGCCAATGGAACGATGATATATAGAAATTAATTAATTTTTTTTGCCTAATAGTGTCTTTGAAAGTTGTATGGCGTAATGTATTGGTGACTAAAAATTTTGGTTGTCTGAAAATAAAATATTAATGATATTTGTAGTGATTATTCAAATAGAGTGCACGATCAAAAAAGGATGAGAAGAATAAGAAGAATATGAACGCGCACACGCTAGGGAGGATTGAGGGGGTGGGGAAGATTTTTATTGAGATGAAGGGTATTATTGTACCAACTCTAATAGTCTAGGAGCATGTTTGACCTTTTATCCGCTATGACACGTGAAAATTAATTAATTTTTTTTTATCTAACATGGCCATTAGTCGTAAGGGCGTCTTGAAGATAACAGTGAGGGCAATTTTTTTCAAAATAGGTGGACGGATGACATTATTGTACCAACTCCAATAATCTAGAGACATTTTTGACCCTTTTCCGTTTAAATTTCTTGTTTTTTCTGGGAAAGAGCTGTAAAATGTTAGTGGCGATGCTGTGGAACAATTCAAAAAGAGCAATGAGCAGCAAACAACAAGGTCTTATGGCTGAAACATTACTTCATTTCCAATATCTCCCACCAAAAATCATACAAACCCACCCATTTCTCCAAGAATTTTCAATGAATTTCTCACCAGAAGCTTATCTGATGTAGTTGAAGCTGGAATTAATAGCTCAAAATCCATTCTTGACGGCAAACAAATGTTCACTTTTGACAACCCTTTTGGCTATTATAGAAACTGCGGAAATCCAATCACTTATATGGACAGAAAACAGACAACTTGATCAGTAGATGATAAGTTGGAATCAGAAGGTATTAAACTTGCTCTTCTTTTGAGTGAGGAAATGGTTCTGTTTGAAACAGAGCCTAAACTTCCCCTACTAATTTTGGTATCAAGACTCGGGATTGTCAGCTCTTAGCTTCTACATTAAAAGAAATAGAAAATGAAGGAGGAGGAGAAAGAAGACTAAAGTTATTTAAAAAGTGGGTACAAGTTATATTTTTTAAAAATAATGGATATAGATTAAATGAGGACGAACAAATAAGACGCACGTAAACAAACCCTAGAAAATTGAATCTTCTTGAGTAGTTTACTTGTTGACAAAAGCGGTATTTCATATTCATTTTAACGAGCATACAACCCAAAGACTCTGATTACTGTTTTTTTGCTTTTACTTTATGAGATGTAGTCATACTTTTGCATGTTTTTCAAGTGTCAATTATAGGGAGTGATCATGGAAAGCTTTTGCGACATAGAGTATAGAAAAGAAGCACAAATTAGAAGGTGAACGATAATTTTGCCTATAGATGCAGTTGGTGGACTAAGTTTACCGACGATAGTAACTTGTGGAATGTAACTAATGAAAACGTGAAAGTGAGGCTCGATAAATAAGTTATTCCGACGAGAAGAAGTTTCAACTATCTTGGGTTATTAATCAAAGGTAGTGGGAGATTGACGATGATGTCACCCAAGATGGGATGGATGAAATAGAAGCTCGCATTCGGTATTTTGTATGATAAAATGTACCACAAAGACTTAAAGTAAGTTCTATAGAGTGGTTGTTAGGCCGACTATGCTGGTTGGGGTAGAGTGTTAGCTAGTAAAGAGTTCGCATGTCTAGAAGTTAAAAGTAGTGAAATTGAGGATGTTGAAATGAATGTGTGGGAATAATAAGAGAAATAACATGACAAGGCAAAAGTGGACCCCATGGTGGACAGTTTGAGTATGTAAAGAGGAGAGGTTCAAATGCCCTAGTGAGAAGGTGTGCGATATTGGCCTTGGTGGGTTTGAGGAGTGGTAGAGGAAGACCAAAATTTTTTGGGTCGAGGTAATGAGGCATGACGTGCCACATCTGCAGCTTACCGAGGACGTGAATCTTGATAAGAAGGTGTGGAAGTCGAAAACTAGGGTAGAAGGCTAGTAGGTAGTCGTATGCTTATCCTTTTCTTACCTATAGTATCAATAGTATTCTCTTACTTTCTTATACTTAGATCTTTATTATTAAAAATTATTTCTTTTACTTCGGTGTTATTATTATCTTGTTGATGTTGTTACTGGCCCGTATTATTACTTTTTTCTGGTGGATTTCCATTACTGTTTTTCATTTCAATAATGTTGTGACTATGATTTTCCTGAGATAGTCTATCGAAAATAATATCTCTACCTTCATAAGGTGGAGGTAAGATAGCATATACATTACGCTCCTCAAACCTCACTTACGAAATTATACTGAATTTATTGTTATTGTTAATAATAATTTGTGAAACATATATCCTCTAACTTTAAAATAAAACAATCGTGGTGGATTAGTGTAACAATTAACACTTCATGTACATGCCTAAACTTACTGCAATCGATGTCCCTTTATTACTCACAAAAGTCCCAAGTAACGTCCAAAAGAACTTCCCATCAAATGCATTGTTACTCCCTTTTCGCTTCATTTTATATGTTTTCATCACCTTT
Organism: Nicotiana noctiflora; assembly: GCA_032618575.1. Classification (NCBI taxonomy): domain Eukaryota; kingdom Viridiplantae; phylum Streptophyta; class Magnoliopsida; order Solanales; family Solanaceae; genus Nicotiana; species Nicotiana noctiflora. The sequence goes on along the minus strand of JASVEL010012441.1, from coordinate 57,856 downwards.
TGAGTTTATATTAACAATGTTTTCATTATATTACCAAGAGTTTCGTGTGATAAATATGATTGTTTTCGTATTTAAAGAAGAGGTCTCGGTTCAAACCTAAGCTTTCCTTTTTAGTGGACCTTATACGAGAAGTATTTAGATTATTTGTACTAATGGTTCCGCAAATGCTTATACCAAAAAGAAAAGTTTCATTAATTATGATTTTTAAAATAGCTTTAGAATTTTTCAGTAATATAATATTCAATTATTTATTACAAAAGAGGGCGATTTGTCTAGATATTGATAGTTCCTTCCGTCTTTCATAGCTTCCTTTGCCAGCTTATGGGCTACTTTGTTTCCTTCCCTGAAGTTATGGATAATCGTGAGATGCCTCAGCTGGAGCATTAACGACATGCATGTGCATATGAGCAAATCGTGAGAAACACAACCAGAGTTAATAAGATTGATTACCTCTGTTATGTCAGTTTCAATGATAAAAAAAGTGAAACCCTTTCGCAGGGCTATGTTGAGACCTTCCTTGAGTTCTAGTAATTCAGCCTGAATAGGCGAGGTTGCCGGGCATTGGTGTTGGAACCCTATTATCCAATTACCTTTGTGATCTCTGAATAACCCTCTAAACTTCCCTAATTTATCCTTTTCTTTGGAAGCTCCGTCAATATTTAATTTGTAGAAATTTGGATGTGGCTTATGCCATGCAACTTTTATTGCATGGGAAGGAATAATAGTTTTTTCTTTTTCAGTGAGTAACTTATACTCAGTTGCCAGTGCTATAGCATGCATTGGATTAAAGTATTGGCTAGTGTTAGAATGATTATTATTATTTCGGTTGAGCCATATGCTCCATAAGATAAAAGGATATAGATTTTTCCGTTTGAGGTGATGGGTGGGAGTTGTGATATCTAAGTTATTGATGTTATCCATCAAATGTGACATGTTATGGATTTGGGAGTTTTTAAAGCCCCTTAAGTTTAAGTAATGCCAGACAACTTTACAATCGATAAAATATATTCTTTTGTTTCCTTATTATTTTTACAAACTCGACATGTGGGATCTATATTTATGCCAATGTTATAAATGTAAGATTTAGTGGGGAATTTGTTGTGACGGCATTTCCACAATAAATTTTTGATCTTATTAGGACACTTTATATTCCAAATCCAACTGAAATTCGCATGCCTTTGATTGGTAGGAGTAATTAACTTATAGCATCTTCTAGAAGAGAAATTTCTACCCCCAATTAAGTCCCAAGTCATCGTATTGGTAAAGCCTTTTCTAGGTTGTAAAGCTAGGATACAATATCTAGTATCATTAGGAAGATTGAATGAAATTTTTCCTAACTCCCTCGTAATATTGATCCAAATATTCTTGATGGTACGGGTTTTGTAAGACTTAATGAGGGGACCCTCTATAGCCTGTCTAAAATTTGGTGATTTAGGAATTCAATTTGATTGCCTAATGTTAAATCTGAGTTTGAGCAAGGAATCCAATTTTATACCCTTGATGCAAATTTTCCAGTCTTTTATTATACATTTTCATATGAAGGAAGTGTTTCTAATAATTTTTTCTGGAGCCATTAGCATATTACGTTATTTAAAAATTTTCTCTGGAGTTTATTTTTTCTTTATTTTTGTTTTTTTTTTTCAAATAATTTTAAAACTCCAACTTAAATTACACCCCAATTTTTTTGATTTTGTACCGGGTGTCCGAGTCTCTTCGAGTCCCGACTAATTCCGGGGATGCACGGGCCCTCGGCAAGGAGTTTCCCGCAAGTGCACCACGATTAATTCAAGTTATACCCAGTCCGATGGCCCTCAGAAATTATTTTCACCCGGTGGGTTTCGAACTTGAGACCTAAAACTACTCCCCAATTTGGATTGGTAATTTACTATTTTTTTTATTTTGTTTTTTAAGTAAAAATTATTTTAAAATTCAACTTGAAACTACTCCCAATTTGAATGGGTAGTTTTTCTTCTCTTTTTTTCATTTTCTATAGCTTTGTTTTCTGTTTTTATTTTATTTTAAAATAATTTAAAAACTGCAACTTGAAACTACTCCCACCCAATTTGAATGGGTAGTTATTTTTCTATATATTTATATTTTTGTTTTTTTGTTATAGTTCATTATAAGATAACTATTTTTATTTTAAAACTCCAACTTTAAACTACTTCCCGATTTGAATGGATAGTTTTTCTTCTCTTTTTTCGGTTTTTATAGATTTTTTTTGCTTTTTTATTTTAAAATAATTTAAAAACTCCAACTTGAAACTACTCTCACCAAATTTGAATGGGTAGTTATTTATATATATTTATATTTTTTATTTTATATAGTTTTTTATTATAGTTAATTAATTATAAGATATTTAAAGTAACTAATTATATATATATATATATATATATATATATATATATATATATATATATATATATATATATATATATATATATATATATATATAAAATAATAACTAATAAATAATTATTAAATAAATAACTATTTAATAACTAACTATGCCATGTGGCTTTTTCTAAAGTTGTCACTTGACTTAAGGAGAATATTTTTTTCTCTCCTTTTAATAATATATAGATTTTCTTCTCTTTTTTTCGTTTTTTATAGACTTTTTTTTTTTGCTTTTTAATTTTAAAATAATTTAAAAACTGCAACTTGAAACTACTGTCACCCAATTTGAATGGGTAGTTACTTTTTTAATATTTATATATATTTTTTATTATAGTTAATTATAAGGTATCTATTTTTATTTTAAAACTCCAACTTGAAACTACTCCCCGATATAAATAAGTAATTTTTCTTCTCTTTATTTTTGTTTATTTTAAAACTCCAACTTGAAACTACTTCCCGATTTGAATGTGTAGTTTTTCTTCTCTTTTTTTCATTTTTTATAGATTTTTTTTGCTTTTTTATTTTTAAATAATTTAAAAACTCCAACTTGGAACTACTCTCACCCAATTTGAATGGGCAGTTTTTTTTTAATATTTTTATATTTTCATTTTTGCATATTTTTTTACTAATAAGATAACTATTTTTATTTTAAAACTCCAACTTTAAACTACTCCCCGATTTGAATGGATAGTTTTTCTTCTCTTTTTCTTTGTTTTTTATAGATTTCTTTTGCTTTTTTATTTTAAAATAATTTAAAAACTCCAACTTGAAACTACTCTCACCAAATTTGAATGGGTAGTTATTTATATATATTTATATTTTTTATTTTATATAGTTTTTTTATTATAGTTAATTAATTATAAGATATCTATATTTATTAATATAATTAAAGTAACTAATTAATATATATATATATATATATATATATATATATATATATATATATATATATATATATATATATATATATAATTAAAGTTGCTAATTAATATATATATATATATATATTTAAAAAGAATAACCAATAAATAATTATTAAATAAATAACTATTTAATAACTAACTACGCCATGTGGCTTTTTCTAAAGTTGTCACTTGACTTAAAGAGAAGGTATTTTTCTTTCATTTTAATAATATATAGATTTTCTTCTCTTTTTTTCGTTTTTTAGTGCAGATACATGTGTTCAGGAGGGCATTTGAGCTACCCGTAGCTGCTACTATTCTACTATTCCGATGAGACATCGAGGTAGCTGTCGGCGTATTTATATATATTTTTTATTATAGTTAATTATAAGGTATCTATTTTTATTTTAAAACTCCAACTTGAAACTACTCCCCGATTTTCATATGAAGGAAGTGTTTCTAATAATTTTTTCTGGAGCCATATATTAAATAAGAATTATTGCCACGGATTGTCTGATTAATTATGGAGGAGCCTCCAAGTGAGGCTTGCCAAATTAACATGGTTTTTATGTTTTGCTGAGTGGATATCAAGCCCTTCTTCACACTTATCACAAGTCACCGTATCTCAGGCTATTAGGTGAATTTTTCTAGAGGTGTCAGTAGAACCCTAGATGAAGTTTCTTTTTATTTTGTCAATATGATTGAGGATTTTAATAGAGAGGTAGTTGTATTGCGTAATGTGATTTGGCATACTGTTCAGTGTGAAATTGACAAGCATAGTCCTACCTGCCATACTAAGGAAGTTTGATTTCCAAGAGACCAATTTTTTGGTCATGTTATCAATAATGAATTGGTGATCCGAAGATTTTGGTTTGATATTTGTGATAGGGTACCTAAGTATTTTCCAAGTTCTTACTAATGTTAATATTGAAAAGTTTTACCAAGTCTTTGGATATGCATTTGGGGCTGTTTCTAGACACTATTATTTTAGATTTCGTGTAGTTAATTTTTTGGCCTGATATATTGCACTTTTTTAGGCAATTAAGAATCGTTGTAGGCGATTTTTTATCAATTATACACATTAAAGTAAAGTCATTCAGATAAAAAAGATGTGATAGTTGGTATTGATTTCCTCCCATAGTGATGTGAGTCCAAGCTCCTACGTCTACATAGTGACTAATTTGGATGGATAGCATGGAGATAACGGATTCCCTTGGCTAATCCCTCTATGAGGGCTAAGGAAGTTGCTTCTACTTCCATTCATTAAGACAAATATTCTACTAGTGATTATGCAACTCATAATAAGTTTTGAGGTCCTAGGAGGAAAGTTGAAGTGGCGAAGAGTTTTATAGATAAATAACCATTCTAGACGGTCAAATGCCCTTTCAAGGTCTAATTTAAGGATCATGTTAGATTTGGAGCCTAATTGTTTATGTATTTTTAGCATAAGCTCCTTGATTATGATAGCATTATCACACGTACGTCTTCCCTTAATGAAGCTAGCTTGGTGTGGACTAATAATCTTACAAAGATATGACTTTAGTCTATTAGCAATAGTTTTTGTGATAATTTGTAAACGATGTTACATAAACCAATAGGCCTAAAAATTTTCAGATTTTTAGCATTGTGCATTTTCGAGATAAGGCAAAGATAAGTATCGTTTATGCCTTTAGGAAGAATTCCTGATTCAAAAGTTCGGCGACAAAGATCAACTACGGATAATTTTAGAGATTGCCAATACTTTTGAAAGAAAAAAAAATGTGTAAACCAACATGCGCTAGGGATTTATAGGGTATGAAGAAAAATATAGTATTGTTTATTCCTACCGGGGATATATTGGCTCAAGAGATGATAGGTCAATTTTTTTTATTTTTAGGAGGGCCACTCTTTATGGAAGACCAGTTTGAATGACTATGGCTAGTTGAGAAGATTTCGTTGAAGTATTGGGGTATATGATCCATAATTTTTGATGGATCGTCAATCTAGTTTCTTTCCGGATCTTTAAAATAGACTATTTTATTTTTTCTTCTATTGTTAGTAGCACTAATATGAATTTGAATAACCTTCATTAAGTCAATTTATTCTAGATCTTATCTTTCAGAAATCTTCTTCTATCTTAAGAATGTCATTATATTCAGCTTCAAAAGTGATTTTTGATTGGTTTAGAAAGGTGCTTAAACTATACGAGGTAGATTTTTGAATACTATTGAGCCTGGCCAAAATTTTCCTTTACCTTTTAAATAGGTCGCCAAATGTATCATTTTTTCAATTCATGATATGATGTTTGAAAATATTATAAGCTCAATAAAGCTATTATTATGCCAGCATTCCTTGACAATGTTCCCAAATTCTAGATGGACTCTCCAAAAGCTTTCTAATCTAAAAGGTATGGGAAGAAGATTATTTAAATTGGGGATTAATTTTAATAGCATGGGTTGTGGCCTGAGTGAGTTTTAGGTATATGAATGATGGATGCTTTAGAAAATAATTCTACCCAATTTTCATTAGCAAATATTTTATCTAATCTTTTCATTATTCAATTAGTACTAATCTTGCGGTATTAGATAACATATATTTACAGCCATTATAACCCAAATTTATTAGTTTATAATAGTTGATCTTTGACAAGATTTTAGCTGCTTTTTTTTTGCTAATAGGGTTGCCTCCGTATTTATCATTAGTTACTAACACATCATTTAAGTCTCACCTTAGTAACCAAGCATCTTTGTAATTGTCAAAAATATTGGAAATATTATCCCACGTATTATTTTTATTTGAGATGATTGTGCTAGCATATATATAAAAAAATAACCAAGTATGGCGAATAGGGGGTACCTCGATTAGAGGGTGAATCTCATTGTTTCTTTTGACAAAGTTGTTGGCATTCATTAAGCATATCCAAAAGAGCTGTCATACCACATAATTGTCCCACAACTGGGACTTCAATCATATCTGTGGAGCCAAATTCGTTCATTAAGCTACCATGATTTGTCATTCTAGTTTCTAGTAAAGATACCATGCATGGGTGGTGAGTGGTTATAAGCTTCTGGAAATTCCTTTTAAACTCTTCATTGTTCCCTCCTTAATATTCCATATAATAAAATTCTTAGCACGATTCATGGCTTGGGGTTGGGGTTGAAGATGACCATTAATTTGGCTCCCCTGGGGGAATACCGGTTCCTCCTTCACGATGGAACCATGATCATTGCTAGTTTTCTCACGGTTGGATCTAGGGGTAGACTCATGTCCATGGTGCACTTGAACAGTGAAGGAGGACAAGCTAGAAGGAGCCTCTTCTCCGGCATCTCCTCGAATAGTTAAATTTTTACTTCATCTAGATTTGTGGATTCTACAAAAAATTGCCCCACTAAGTTGATTTCCTCTTCTAAAATCTCCTCCCCTGGATTTTTCATATTTTGGTACATTTGTGGTTAAGAAACTTGCTGGTCCATTGGCCCTAGGTTGGGATTTGAAGCTGCATGTTGTTCAAGAGAGGATCCTAATTTATTAAGATTGGGTTGAGAGAAGTGATCTCCTGAGGAGGAAAAAAAATAAGATCCAACCCCATGTATTGAGGTAGATATGGATTTTGATTGTAGTGTGGTGGTAGATTCCAATGTGCACACATAGCTTGAATTGGGTTATTGTTCATTTCTGGTGCAGTGGTTGCATTATGTTGTTTACCCAAATGTGATTCATGTAGTTGCACATGGCTAGATGTATGCCCTCAGATACTAGTTGTGCTAGAAATTAAAGATTTTGGATCACTATGATGTTTTCCTGCCTATTAAAGTTGAGCTGTAGTAATACACCCCTTCCCATTAGCCCTAACTCTATCCAAGAAGTTGGATGGTGATCCTGAGGAATGGGGTTGAGCATAAATTAGGGAAAAATTTGGGAATTGAGAAGAAAAGGGAGAAAGATTTTCTATTATTTGTGTGCGTTGGTTCCTGAGAATTTGGATAGTCTGTATCTCCTCCTTTGGTGACCTAAACGGATTCTTGGCATTATTTTGAGTATGGAGTTGTTGTTTAAGGGGTTTGATAGAGAGGTAGGGGAAATGATTGCCTCTATTTGCATGGAATTTGAAGGGTTTAGCGTGTTAGGATTAATAGGAAGGTTTGTATGCATTTTTTAGGCACGTGTTCCAAGATTTGAGACATTTGTCTCAGTGAGCTATTTTGGTTGGACGAGTGTATGCCCGCATGCATTTGAGGACTGTAGCTTATTGGTGATTTGTGTTAATGGATGAGTTTCGAGTCTCATGGTTATTGGTAGGTTTGGAGGAAATGTTGTTTGATTGGGTAGAAATTTTATTAGGGAGGGATTACTAGGGTATTATCAATGTTGTCCTCTAGTGAGGCAAGATTGTGAAAGATTTCTTTTATCTTTTGTGACTGGTTCATACACTTAGGAATAGTGATTTTGTAATTACTTTCAACAGTGGCATTACCTAAATCCATGCTATTCTCTAAGTCCATTTGTTGAGGGTCTAAATTGATTGTAGAGAAACAATTATTAGTACTTTACTTGAGAAGTACTCCCAGAAAATTCAAAAATAAAAATAGTTTCGTGTTGGGTATGATTTTTGTGATTTTGTGTTATTTTATCTTTTGCGTGCACGTTTATTTATTTAAATTAAAAATACAAAAAATATATGCTAAGTTTTGCATTTTTAGTGTTTGATATCGAAGTCATGTGATTTACATTTTTAGGTGATAATATGTAATTGTGTGCGTTAATTGTAGTAAAAACAGCGGTGTTATAGGTTGGTATATACATATGTGTGTATATATATATATATATGTATACATACATATATATATATATATATATATACACATATGCATATAATATAGCATGAAGATCCGAGCTGGGCCAAATTTAGTCTAAAAGCCAGGCCCAAATGAATTGCTTCTGATCCGGCCCAAATATCCGTCCAGCTTCAGCCTATGTAACGCTTGATCTGGACCGTTGGATTTTATTATCCAACGGCCCAGATTAATCCGTTAATTCCAAAATTCATTCAGCCTATGACTTAACCAAACGACACCGTTTGGTTTAAGTGAGAAGATCCTGATCGTTGATCAAGTTTGATCCAACGATCAGGATTTAACTACTCAAAACATATATAAGCTCATTTCCATACCCCGCCCCCCCCGCCCCACTCTCCCTTCGTCTCCCAAAGGTCCTTAGAGACCAGGCGTAACGCCGCCGTCCGCCACCTTGCGCCGCCTGCCGGAAATCGCCTCACGGCGGTTCCGGTAGGCCAATCAAACCCAAACCAACGCCAAAACCTTCCCCTTACCTCCCCCATCACGATCCCAGCTTCCATTAACCTCGAATCATGCCGGAGCTCCTCGAATCTTCATTTGAAGATTCGAGTCAAACTCGAACCTATGCCAAATCACCCCAAATTCACACCACAGTCTCCTCACACCTCCCCCACACTCCCAATGGACATTGGTTTGCTTCGAATCTAACCAAAAATGCAAAAGCCCCAAATCCGAGCCCAAGAACCCTAATTTTTGAAGAAATTCAATTCAAGCCGGGTTAGCCACAATTGAAGTCCAAGGGACTTTAGTCCAGGTGTTCTCAATCGAGAACATCTTGATTAAAGCCCGTTTGGCTTCAATAAGTCCGAGTTTTAGTTCGAAGTTTGGTCGGCAGTCTTCTTTTGAGGTATTCACTCCTTCTTTGGTCGTTTTAAGTCGATTTGTGTGAATATGTGTGTTTGTTTCATTCATTATTTCGCTCATGTTTTAACTTTCCCATACCCGTTTGGTCTGTTTCTTCTCATTTGAGGCTCTTTATTTGGCCAATTCTTCCGTTTTAGTAGTTAAAACGAATCATGAGTCCAACGTGATTAAAGTCGCCAATGAATTAGTTCAGTAACATCGATCCTTGAATCAGCTCGATGCAATTCACTGTAGTGAGGGTCAGCTATCGTTACATTCAGATAAAGCGGTAATCGGTCGTAGTTAATTGTTTAATCACATGTCCATACTAGGCTAGCGGAACTCGAGCATACAGGTATCCCATCGATGCTCGCCTCCACCTTTATCATTAATGTCGGAGTCCATACTCGGACAAGAGGTAGTGGGAATGCAGGCATTCACGGGTCCGCAGTCGGAGCAAGTGTGGTGATTAGTTAATTAGGCAGGTATTCTGAGGACTGGTAGCTATAAATATAGCATCAACAAGTATTGAAGCGGGATTCATAGGTATATTGATAGTATGCATCGCATACTCGAGAGCATCCGGAGAGCAAAACAAGACTCGGAGAGCAAATATTCATAGATACATATAGACACTTGAGAGGATATACATACAGAGATTGGAGAGTACACTGAGAGTACAAAAGGTCACTGCTTCATTGGTTTGGAGTCACTGTTTCATCGAATTTTCTTGGCTACTGTCTGGCTGGTTCTTCTGTTAGTGGTTTGTTGCCTTGGTCGTTTGGTTGCTGCACTGGTTTGGTTGTTGTTGTTATTACACTGTTGTGTTGCTGTTGGTCAGTGGTTTGTTGCCTTGGTCGATTGATATTGCTGGTTTGGTTTGGTTGCTGGTTGGTCTTTTGGTTTGCTGCCTGGCAGTGTTGTTGTTACTGCTTGGTTCAATTGCTGCTGTTAGTCCTTATTGTTGTTGCTGTGGTGTCCAACTGAGGCTGTTGGTCAGTAGTTTGTTGCACTTGATCTATTGTGTGGCTGGTTGGTCTATTTGGTTGCTGCTGGTTGTTGGTGTTGTTTCATTAGTTTGTCACTGGTTTTGGTCTAAGTGAGGTTGGTCCAGTATTGTTTCTTCTTGGTTGTTTGATACTGCTGGGTTGATTTGGTACTGTTGGTTCCTTATTTGGTTGGCTGTTGGTCTATCTGTTTGCTGGGCTATTGGTTATTGGTTTACTGTTGCTGTTACTGTTCCTGCTACTGTTGCTGCATTGCCATCGCTCACTCTTCCTTGTTCTTCCGCATTCCAGGTACACACCTCTGTTATTGTAGTTCCTTGGTACGAAAAGAATGAAGTTTGAAGCTTGTGCATAAAGTCTATTGAAACATGTAGTCGATTATAGTTCTTATGTTTAATTACATTCTGTTATTCTTCAATTAAATTTGTATTGCTAGTTTTGTTACGGAAAATATAGCTAGACCAAAGATACACTATCATTAGATATGCACGTAAACCCGAATTAGTCTGTTGTATCTTTGTGCAATCTTCTCTACTCATGTGTATAATCTCCAAACCTGTTAAATGATAGACCTTATGTTTAAAGCAAGATTAGCTAAGGAGTTGTTACTTAACGGAATGACGTAGTTAGATTAAAAAGAGTCGGGGGTGCATTTCATGTGACCCGACCCCAATTTCGGGCAAGAGTAAATAAAGCATGACATGAACCACAGGCGCATTTCATGCGATGGGGTTCGTAGCAAGTTTTAAGTAATTTGGAATCAACTTTTAAGTAAGATACAGTGAGATGTAGTTCGCTTTAGATTTGAATCAAAGGTACGCCTCGCCCAATAGTTACACTAATCACATAGCCGTCATAAATGTACATATAAATACTTAGGTTTCGAGATGCGTCGTTTCTTAACGAATATCACGCCTTTCTCAACAGTGTAAATAAGTAGTCGATCCGGGCGCATATTTTAGTTTTACCTTTTTTATGGGTGTGCATTTCAAGTGACACGATCCAAAGACATGTTGTAAACAACGTTCAATCTTCTTTAAAAATGAACAAAAGCAGTTATAATTTAAAATTTGCACATAGGTTCAAAATGTTCTAAAATCAGATAATTAAGCCGAATATAGCAGTTGAGCCACCGTGCTAGAACCACGGAACCCATGAATGCCTAACACCTTCTCCCGGGTTAATAGAATTTCTTACTCGGATTTCTGGTGCGCGAGCTATTAAACATATTCAATATTTTCCTCGATTCAGGATTTGAAACTGGTGATTTGGGACACCATAAATCTCCCAAGTGGAAACTCTGAATCATTAAATAATAAATAATCCTTTTTCGATTGTCCTTTAATTGGAAAAAACTCTTTTATTATATTCCTTTTTCGGGGGTGTAGTAGGAAAAAAGAGGTGTGAAGCTCTGACGACTCTGTTGGGGACAAGAACCCAAAACTGCGGTTCAGGATTTTGAGAATTCGATCTTAGATTAAATTTTTATATTTAGCTTTATTTGATTTTTTACATGTTTGAGCCTAATGTGCTAAAATTGCTTTTTACTACTTTAATATTGGTGAATTGTATATAAATTGTTACAGATCACTCCTCTCGAGTCTTCTAAATCATGAAGGAGTGTGCACTTCGTGTGACTTCTTTTCTATTAGAGTCATATTCCAAATTTTAGAACGAGGTTCGGATAAATTGCAAAGCCGGTGAAACTTCTGTATTTCCGGTATGCTCCCTCCTCCCGGTTTGAGTTGCTCGCGCTCGGGTAAGCCAAGTCTAGAATAGATAAACCCAGGTTTTAAACCTAGAATAACAAAGCTTCATGCCGGATCCCTAGTAGGAAACGTTTATTTGCATCATGTCGCATTTGGCTTAGGGAACTCAACACAGGGGTTGGGTCCGTCTAGGACAGGTGACCTGAAATGAACAGACTATCCTGCTGCATCCTGTTTGTCTTGCGCATTTATCCGTTATAGACTTGCATGCTGACCGGCTTTAGAGAATAATAAAAAAAAAAAAAAAAAAAAAAAAAAAAAGAAAAAATGTGTTTTGCTCTTAAGATAGAAATAGCTTATTTGTTTTCCTTTAGTAAAGTTGAATAAATAAATAATGCCGTTTGTTTCGTCAAACCCGAACTACGGGGTTTGATTCTCATCTGATGTGAGATACGTAGGCAACCTCCATCGGTCCAACTTCACCTTTGAAAAATTAATTTTTGTACTAAATAAGTTTTTGTGACGCTGCTTTTAAAAATAGCCGAATGTTCTCGAAAGGGACGCCAGGCTAATTTCGTATAAACTGCCACCTTTGGTCAATTTTAGGATTTGTGATGTAATCTCACGTACTTTAAAAGCTCTTCGTCCCCGAGACGTTGAAAGGCCGTGATTGAAAACTCAGTTTTTATTATTTTAGCAAAACAAAGTTGTTTTCTTATTTAAATCACCTTAATAAATGCGCAGAATGAGCAGAATCATAATAAATCATTTTCAATCTTTAACAGGTCCTCAAGAACTCAGTATACGGTGGAACGATCTGAAGACATAGAGTAAAAGGTCGTAGGAGAATTTTGGGAGGTTTGGTTGATCTCTTGAATATCGAGCCAATGGAAGACATCATCAAGGCACTGGTATCTTTCTGATCCGACTCGCAACGTGTTCCGCTTTGTTGATTTTGAATTGACGCCTACATTAGAGGAAATTGCGGGCTATGCAGGACTTAATTGGAAATTAAGAGGGCAATACCTACTCTCACCAAGACCGGATCTCCACATGGTTTCTGATTTATCGAGCATTAGCTCGAAGGTGAAAATGATGATCTCATTGAGCAGTATTGCGATCTTCAATTCTTATATCAACTGTATGCCTCGGTGTTTTGAAGAGTCAAACCTTGAACAACTCACGCAGGAATAGAACCAAGTGGGAGGGCAGACTAATTCTAGCATTCCTAACGACATTCTTGGGGGTTGTGATTTGTCCGCGTGAAGATAGAAAATAGAGATAAGTCTGGTAGGAATAGCCGACGTTGCAATCAAAAGGCTACCAGCACGGTAGTCCCTTTGGTTTTGTCCGAAATCTATCGAGCTTTGACCGTATGCCGAGAAGGGGGCAATTTCTTCCAAGGTTGCAATCCGTTACTTCAACTATGGATGCAAGAACACCTCCATCACCGAACACAATACATGAACCATGGGTTGACTCGAAAACTCAGATCGTGGTTTCAAGAATCTGATGACGGGTGTCAGATTCTCAGGCGCGCTGAGGCATGGTTGCACGATCGAAGCTCAATAGAAGCTGATCGATTGAATGGGCATTCGGTGGTTACCCGACATCAAGTAATATATATGGCATATCGATGAGTGTTATATCCTTCCGACTGGGATCCGCAGTTGTTCAACCATATGTCCCTCACCGTGTATTACGCCAACTAGGAAGGTTTCGGTTATTCCTACCGATCAAGACCTAGGGAAGTACGCCATTGAGTTGAGCCTCGGAGTTGTCTTCCCAAGAGAAGCGTTAGAAGGCCGTGGCACGAATGTCGTTCCTCGAGCCTAAAACCACGGTCCGGAATTATCTAAGGGAGAGTGGACCCAAAGTACAACGCTGTGGTTCTGAAAAGATTTCGATTCGCTTGAAATGTTCTAAAAGAGCCCATGTCCAACAATTCACGAAAGATTCACGGGAACAATGGGATTGGTTAGCAAAGGAGGAGGGGTACAGGACGAAGATTGGCAGGATAGAACAACAGGTCCGGGACCTTCAGTTCGAGAAGAACATGCAAGCCGCCACCGACGAAGGAGACAAAAGAAGTTGGCACAAGAAAATGACTTCTTGAGAGCTCAAATCCAGCAAATGAAAAGAGATGCTGACAGACAGTCGAGGAGTCGGGCCGACGAAAAATTGATAAGGGGTTTGAGAAGTCAAGTCACCGACATCCAAAGAGAATTGGACGAGTCAAAAGCCCAAATAACGAGGATCCGTGCTAGCTGGAAAAAGGAGGCACATCAACATGCACTTCACCTAAAGCAAGTAGAAGAAGATTACACCGAGACCATCACTAGTCTAAGGGAAGCAAATGTTATCCTCAGGGAGCGGGTTTTCAAGCAAGCCCGAGATGCTAGAGCAGACCTCGACCGTTGTCACAATTTGATGGCCCGACTGCAAGAACAAGTGGATAGGCTCCTAGACCAAGTCACCAACAATGCTCAAGGATTAGGGGCGAAAAACCAGCAGATAGAACGGCTACTCGGAGAAAGGAACATGATCAAGGATAGAATTGGAGAAATCGGGCACTATGTCACCATGAAGTGCCTAGCTTGTGAACGAATGCCCCGCGCCGACTTTTTCGCTTCAATTATGGGTTATGTTCATCGGATCATGGAAGAGTTGAGGGAACTGCACAAGGACCTCACACCAAGGCCTGCGGCAAGGCCGAATGATGCCTCGCAGGCCCCCAGGAGTTTTAGGGCATTAGATTTTTGATTGAAAATGTATTCTGAAATGTTGAGTCAAGCTAGTTGGCATTTTTATCTTTACTTTCCCAAGTCAAGCATTTTCTTTTGTTTTGTTGATTTTGTAAGACGTGTTTTGTAACTACACGGTTTTATTTGATATAAAAGTTACTGAATTTTGCCACAATCTTGTTACCGGAACTACGCTCGGTCTGATTCACGCGGGGTCGTGATACGTAGGCAATCCACATAAGATTCGACCACCACTAAAAAGAAAGAAAAAGAATCCAAAGGTTAAATAACAATAAGTCTTGCAAAGATAGTCAAAAAGAAAAAAAGAAAAAGAAAAAGAAAAGAAAAAGAAAAGAAAAGGAAGCATGACGCATGTTAAAGAGTACACGTAGAAAGCGTTATTTGGTTAGGTGCATAGCATCCAACGTGCTATAACATATCTCTTCAAACTCGTGAACTAACAAGTTTGTTGCATGATCGCGTAAAGTTTAGCAGTTGGTTTGATGCAATATCCTCGCTACCATCACTACCGCATTTAGATCCAAAGTGACCAAGCATAGAAGATGTCGAGTTCGCAAGTAGTCTCGAGGAAGAAAATCCGAGCTACAAATCATGAAAGTAAGTAGACTCGTTAAAACAACATGATAACGAGACGCACTTTGGGCTAGGGAACGGTCTTCACCAAACCGCCCTACTCTCGCCTCAGCTCCTGAACATCCGCCCATCGATCCTTCAACAAGCGCCCCGAGCTATCCTACTTTCAGGGGGAAAACCCATATGCCACCCATATTCCACCAACCAAACCAAATCCTCCTCCAACTACCCCTGTTAGAAGACCTCCACTCGCTCCTCTCGCAAAGGCCGCCAACGAGCCATATGTTCGCATCCATGACAACTCTTACTATCCTCCGTAGCCTACTTAGGGCTCCTCAACCACAATCACATACACCTCATCGGGATAATCCGCAGAACCTGAAAAACACTTCCAAAGTTCTGAACACGATGAAGTTGCTGAAAAGTTAAAGCTCTGAGCAGCTTCTTCAGAACACGCACGGCTTAGGCAACCAGTGCCATGCCGCTTATAAGGATCCGTGTCCATTTCCTGACGTCCAGTTGCTGCAGGATTTAAAATGCCCAACTCCGACCTATACGAGGGCACGGCGACCAACTGCCCACTCGCGGGGTTTTGCAAAGAAACGAGAGGCCTGAGGATCGGACGAGCTTCGATAGCCTACTTCGGCCAGTAGTCCGAGAGATCTGGCGCTGGAGCGGTACACCAGACAGATCCCGCAGATGGTTTACGTGGATGATCTGCTCAGCTTTATCTGCCGGCCCAATACACCTCGAGATAATCCCCGACCGCCTATCATTGCTAAAATTAGTAGAAGGTTCGCCGAAAGCTTCAGGAATTTGGCTTCGACGGAGGAACAAAGCGCCGTGTAGATCCGCCGACGAGAGAAAGCAGACGGCGGACTACTTCATGCGCATATTGAGCTCACCTACTTCTGACATCCGGTAACGTCCGTAGGCAAATCATTCACCGAGGTGATAAAATTGGGGGGTATGATCTGAAGGTTTGAAGGCCAACAAGATCACGAGTTACTCAAGACCGAAAGCCACCACTCAGCTATCCAAAGCTGTGCATCGATGAGTATCGGGAAGAGAGAGAGAGGAAGCTGCGCCGTCGAGTCCGGGCATGGTTCAGAAAATAGAGGCCTCGCACCACAATATAGCCCACCCCAACCTCACCACCAAAATTACTCTCACAACCCATATAGCCACCCACAACATTACTATCCCGCACTCGATCCCTATTTTATCGTCCACCATGCACAACTCTATTCTCGCACTCTCCCGCTCATGCACCGTGGCGTGCACCAAACCCCTGAACAATCATCCACCCCCAAGAGCTTACGGAACCCCTCGTGCGCGAGTTTCCGTCCGAACCAGCCATTCAGGGGCGACAGGGCGCCGAGGCTAAAGCACTTTCACTCCTTAGAGAGTCTTACACTAGTCCGTTCCACCGGCTAAAGCAGTAGGTTGCTAAATCCGGCTAGTTAAGTCGCCAAACCCCTTCCGAATAACCTGGACCATTCAAGCAATTGTGCTATCGCTCGTGATGTCCGGACATGATACGTAAAGTGTCGAGGTCAAAGACGCCATCCAGTGAGCTTATCGACACCAGCAGATCGAGGTCCAGTACTCCAACAGAGCCCAACATCAACCAAAACCCGCTCCAACTCATCACGAGACCAATATGATCGAGTCAGTACGAGCGAGGAAGAAGCGAGAAAGTCTCTCAGATCAGAATGATGATTAGGTCTCAGCGGCAGAACGAGAAAGTGGCTAAGCCATGACGAGTCGCCCACTGAAGAGAAGACATACCAGAGAATCTAAGCAGAAAGGAAAGTGTGAACGAAGAACCGGTGAAGCCGGCCAAATAGTTGTACCAGGGGCAGTAATCAAGCCCATCTTGACAGTAGCAGGCGTTCGAATGGATCCTTTCATCATCCAACCGCCAACACAGCTGCCAGTAATCGATAAGTCGGTCGTATCCATGGAATTATGCTCTGATTACAACGACCTACAGCAGAAAGCGAGTGAAAGAGTAAGCTTGTAGCTCTAGGGTCGACCCACCGGGAGATGTTTTGCCTCGCTGAATTGAGGAAGACCACCCTGCAGATTGAAAAGCTCGCCATCGATGAAGAAGGTACACTTTGAAAAGATGAAGTCGCATGACTACTCTGCTTTAGAGCAATAAGAAGACTCACAGCAAATATCATCGCTATCCTGTCGATACATTCTCAAGAACATCTGCAAGCATTGATGAAAGTCCTGAATGAGGCACATGTACCTGATAAAATCTCAGCGAGTTATTTGGAGAAGATCACCAATCAGATCTTCGAAGCAAATCGATCACCTTCACCGACGACGTAGTTGTCCGAGGAAGGCACTCGAGCATAACAGGCTTTATATCTTACGCAAGTGCGAAGAGAGCGTGTTACCAAAGTCTTGGTCGATAATGGGTCCAATGGCTAACATTTGTCCTCTCTACACTCGGCAAATTAAAAGTAGACCGGCAGGGTACGCGAGAACATGGTATGTGTTCGAGGGTTCGACTGAGGAGGCAAAGCGTCGGTTAGTGACATAGTGCTAGTCTTGACAATCAGGCCAGTGGAGTTCACCATGAATTCTAGGTGCTGGACATGGCGGTGTCATATAACCTCCTAATAGGGCGACCATGGATTCACGCCGCAAGAGCAGTTCCATCCAGCTTACACCAGCTCGTCAAGTTTGAACGGGACCAGCAGGAGATCGTCGTCCATGGAGAGAACGATCCACAATCAGGCACCATCATTCCCTTTGTTGAAACAGAAGAAGATGTTGGGCCGTGGGTATCTGCGATGTGGTGTCCGCCCACCGAGTTCCGGAAGGGGAATGTATTCCCGGCGACAGAACAATTACTGCGGATGTCATGGTGGCGCATGAAATGTTGCGACATGGTTTCGTACCCGGTAAAGGGCTAGGTGCATCTCTGCAAGGAATTATACAACCTGTATCAGTGGTCGAAAACTTGGGAACCTTCGGCTTGGGATTCCACCAACCTCAGAGGACATCCGGCGAGCAAAGAAGAGAAAGCAGAAGACATGGGTGCTCTCAAAGCTCGTTCCACGCCTTTTCCCAATCTTTTGTCGTCCGAGTAAGCAGGACATCCAACGCTAAAGATTCTTGGCCCTACTGTCAAAGCGTACGAAGAGTTCTTCAGAAGTTCGAAACCTATTCACGTACGTATGTATGCTCGAAGACGTGAAGGATCCAATCATGCCGAGATACAATTTGTGGGACCAAAGGCAAACCTGAATAACTGGAAGGCTACTCCTCCCTGTCCGGAAGGAGTCTTTGTAGTTTGTCTTGGATTGTTTTTCTTTCGAAATTTTGTTGGGGGTTTGTCCCCGGAGTAAAATCCCGTTGTTTTTAGTTCATTTTTGATTTAAGTTTGCAGTTTGTTTTCCCTTTGTACAATTCCCATTAATGAAATGTGGTTCCTTCGTGTCTAATTTTGTTTATCTTTTCTTCTTTTTACTTTTCTGAACAGCCTTCTTCTTTCAACTGATCTTAATGATATGGCGTACTTAAAGATTAATCAACCCAGTCTAGAAAGTCAATCGGGTTTGGAAATAATAACACATGAAATAGGAAGTGACGAGAGTGAGTCAGAATACGGCGATGACGAAGTCGTAGAAGAAATCGTGAAGAATTAAGTCACTTTAGGAAAAGCCCAAACCGAACTTAAATGATATCGAGGTCGTAATCTAATTCTATGTGGATGACGTCAAAGAAACCCTGATAATTGTCCATATTGAACCCAACTCGAGAGAAGAATCGATCAAAACACTCACGGAGTTTAAAGACATTTTCGCACGGTCGTACTGACGACATGCTGTGACTCAAGACTGATCTAAGTGGTCCATAGATTACCCATCGATCCTAAGATATCCTCCCGTCAAGCAAAAGTTGGGAAATTCAAGACTGAGATGAGTGTGAAGATTAACGAGGAGGTAACCAAGCAGTAGCAAGCGAAAGTCATTCGTGTCACTCGATACTCTAATGGTTAGCTAACGTAGTACCGGTGCCAAAGAAAGACGGAAAGATCAGAGTATGCGTCGACTATCGCAATCTCAACAAGTCAAGTCTAAGGATAATTTCCACTTCCCAATATCCATATCCTCGATTGATAATCGCGCCTGACGCGAAATCGATCCTTTCGGACTCATATGCGATATCATCAGATTTTGACGGATGAAGAGGACGCAGAAAAGACGGCTTTATCACACCGTGGGGGACTTATGCTACAGGGTAATGCCGTTTGTTTGAAGAACGCCGGGGCGACATATATGAGGGCAATGACTACTGTATTCCATGACATGATACACAAGGAAATTGAGGTGTACGTGGATGACGTGATCATAAAATCTAGGCGTCAAGAAGACCATGTTGCTGACCTCAGTAAGTTCTTTCAAAGACTTCGAAGGTACGACATCAAGCTCAATCCCGCCAAATGCGCATTCTGAGTTCCATCAGGAAAGCTGCTAGGATTCGTCAGCCGACGGGGCATCGAGTCGGACCCATCCAAAATCAAGTCCATTCAGTAGTTACCCCCCCGAAGAATAAAACAGAGGTAATGAGTCTGTCGGGAAGGTTGAATTACATCGAGAGGTTTATTGCCCAGCCTTACGGCAACTTGTAGAACCCATATTCCGCCTATCAAGAAAGACGTCGCGATAGAACGGACGTGCAACGTCGTGTAGCTTTGACCTGATCAAAGCGGTATCTCGCAAATCCACCCGCATTAGTTCCGCCTGAGCCAGTAGACCCCTGATTCTTTATCCGACGGTCTTGAGAATTCGCTTGGTCGCAGATCGGGCAAGATGATCTCACCTGCAGAAGTGAACGGCCATTTACTACCTCGCAG
Organism: Nicotiana noctiflora; assembly: GCA_032618575.1. Classification (NCBI taxonomy): domain Eukaryota; kingdom Viridiplantae; phylum Streptophyta; class Magnoliopsida; order Solanales; family Solanaceae; genus Nicotiana; species Nicotiana noctiflora. The sequence goes on along the minus strand of JASVEL010012441.1, from coordinate 37,946 downwards.
AAGTTCACACCACGAGGTCAAGTACACTCATCTAGAAAAGACATGTCGCGCTTTGACTTGGGTAGCCCAAAAGCCGAAACACTACTTGTCTTCTTACACCACGTACCTCATTTCGCTGTTGGATCCGTTGAAGTATATTTTCCAGAAACCCATGCCTACAGTGAGGTTAGCAAAGTGGCAAATATTACTTACGAATTCGACATCATATACGCGACAAGGACTGCGACGAAAGCTCAAGCTCCGCCGATCACTTAGTCGAAAATCTCGTTGATGACTTAATACGAACCTTTGAGCGACGTATTTTCCGGATGTATGAAGTATTGCAGATTGAGGTTGAACCAACCAAGATCCATGATGGAAGTCTTCTTCGACGGAGCGGCAAACGCAAAAGGAGTCTGAGTAGGGGCTGTGCTCATATCTGAAACAGGACATCATTACCTCGTTATCGCTCAATCGCATTCATCGTACTCAATAACATGGCTGAGTACGAGGCATGTATCTTGGGTTGCGATTAGCGGGACATGGATGTACGTGACGTCTTGGTCTTGGGGACTTTGACCTTCTAGTACATCGATTCAGCGAGAACGGAAACCGGAGATTTAAAGTCTTATCCCATATCGTCGATAGCTTGTATGATTCGACCAAACGCTTGATCGGTAGGATCCAGGCACATCCCAAGGATGCATAATGAGGTTGCCGACGCGTTGGCTACTTTAGCGTCAACGCTACATCACCCGGACAAGGTTCGTGTCGATCCGTTACATATCCATGTCCGGAATCAACATGCTTATTGTAATGTGATAGAGGAAGAGGTGGATGGTGAGCCGTGGTTTCATGATGTCAAGCAATACCTCAGGTTAGGAGTATACCCAGAGCAAGCAACCGGAGATCAAAAGCGAGCTATTCGACGGTTGGCGAACGGATTTTTCCTTAGTGGAGGGGTGCTGTACAAAAGAACCCTGGATTTGGGATTGTCGAGATGTATAGACGCAAGTCAAGCCACAACAACAGTGATGACTGATATACACTCTGGAGTTTACGACCACACATGAATGGATACGTATCGGCAAAGTAAGATTCTTCGAGCAGATATTATCGGCTCACTATGGAGCTGGATTGTATAAGTTTCGTGCGAAGATGCCATCGGTGTCAGATACACCGAGATTTGATTCATTCTCCGCCGATCAATCGCATACAATGTCCGCATCTACGGCCGCTTTGTCGCATTGGTATGGATGTTATCGATTCCATTGAGCTCAGCGGCTCTAATGGTCACAGTGTTCATTCTGTAACGATTGATTATTTTACCAAGCGGCGGAGGCCAAAACATTCAAATCAATGACTAAGAAGGCAGTAGTGGACTTCAGACACTCCCACATCATTTGTAGTTCTGAATTCCAAAGATGATCATTACAGTAATGGTGCAAATCTTAACAGTGGATTGATGAAAGAGGTATGTCAACAGTTCAAGATTACACACCGAAATTCCACACCGTATCGCCCAAAAGCAAATGGTGCGGTCGAGGCAGCAAACAAGAACATAAAGAAGATATTGAGGAAGATGGTAGAAGGGTCCAGGCAATGGCATGAAAAGTTACCATTCGCACTGTTAGGTTATCGCACTACCGTCCGGACTTCGGTAGGGGCAACTCCTTACTTGTTGGTGTACGGGACTGAAGCAGTAATACCCGCAGAATTTGAGATCCCATCCCTTCGAATAGTCGCTGAAGCTGAGATTGATGACGACGAGTGCGTCAAAACCCGATTAGAGCAATTGAGCTTGATCGACGAAAAGAGATTGACAGCAGTATGTCACGGCCAATTGTATCAAAAGAGAATGGCGAGAGCATATAACAAGAAGGTACGTCCCAGGAGATTTGAAGTGGGACAGCATGTGCTGAAGAGAGTTCTACCACATCAGGCCGAGGCGAAAGGCAAGTTCGCTCCAAATTGGCAGGGACCTTTTGTGGTGACTAGAGTATTATCCAACGGCGCTCTATGTCTGACCGATGTCGAGGGAAGATGCACCGATATGGCTATCAATTCTGATGCAGTTAAGAGATATTATGTGTAATTCTTTAATGCATTTGTCAACGTTTGGTTTCGTTTGTGTGTATTTGGCATTTTTCGGAGAATGAAATGACAGAGGCAATTTTTCTACTACCCAAACACTTTAACCTTTGTTTCCCCATTTGAGCCTTAATTGTTCTTTCACACACCCTCTTTCGGAATCATCAAGGAAGATGTGTAATATAATAGAAAAGAAACAAAGAAGTAATACAAGAAAAAGTGAACTACGTTCGACCTGATTCCTCAAGAAGGATACGTAGGCGCCACACGGCTCGGTCATAATAAAACAAAAATCAAAAATCCCCAAGCAACAAAACTGGGGCAGAAGTCATTGTTTCGTTGGAAAGATAGTGTGGATTCCGAAAGTTGTAATAAGCTAACCGTTGAGGCTAAACCCCTTTCTTCAGCCTCACGCGCAGAAACCATATCAAGAACCGGAAAGACCTCTCGATCAGTATTTGAGAAGTGCCAAGTCATGTGAATGAAAGCCAAGAGTGACATCCCGACCCTCGATTGAATCCAGGATACACAAGCCGAAAGGGGATAACGCTCTAGAGGGAATCTCAGGGGTGATACCCCGCCGCAGTGAAAGAAAGCATAAATGAGAGAGTCTTAACGGTGAAAACCCTCGCGGGCACCTTAAGGCGAAGGAAGTTGAGAGAAGCAAAATGAGAGAGTCTTTACGGTGAAAACCTTTACGGGTTCCCTAAGGCGACGAAAGATAGAGAAATGAGAGAATCTCATTAGTGAAAACCCTTCAGAGGGCACTACGAGGTGACGAGGCGAGATGGTTACAAGATGTCTGCATGAGACAAAGTTTGGACATTCGTTTATTCCTAGCAAATTGCGGCCAGCAGAAAGTGATTGACATGAATAGACTGGGTGGATTAATCTCAAAGGCGCGGCATAACCATTGGATCAGGCACTCATTCAGATAAGTTTTCCTAGTTTTGAGTTCAGAAAAGTTTTTCTCTTCTTTTGTCATTTGCGGTCAAGATTCTTTTCTTTTCTTTCATTTTCGAAAATTGATTCTTCAAAGCTTACTACCAAGTCTCCCAAAGCAGTATATTGAAAGTGAATAGGCACGGAACAAGGCAATGAGACATAAGTCGTTACGATAGTGAGATTGGGATGACAGGCTGAGTGGAAGGTTCGCAAGAATTATGGAGTATGATGGACACATGTGGCATGTCCGAAAGATGATTTCACGCAACAGATCACCGGCTAAAAAGAGTCGGATCAAACCAAAGAGTGGAATAAAAGGAAAGATGAGAGGTCGTTCGTGGAAAAAGCATCTTCCCAAGCAAGCGTCAACGTCGTCCTCAAAGTTCGAGAGAGGCCAAGCAACTGAAAGAGAATGGCCTCAACAAGAGTGGCACGACCACTCGCGGCGTTTTGAAACTAACAATTTTTCTTTGATTTAAAGCAGGAAAAGAGGGTCCGACGGCAGAAAAGCATACCGTCCAGAAGTTTATCACACAGGGGCAGAAAATTTTCTCCTGTTGCGAAAATTTTCTGGAAAGCAAGACTCCGAGGATAAGTGTAGAAAGCAACACAAGATGAGGTGATCTTTGAGCCGGGTATCATCTCCAGCAGTTATTTGAAAAAGAAAAATGGCTTCGAGATTCCCCCACCAGTATTACATCCTATAATTTGATCAAGGAACCAAAAGCGCGAGTCCCAAAAGAGGTAGGGAAAGAAGGAAGAATGAGGGGTGAAGAAACAAAGAATACTTCTCCAGCAGCATCACCACCAGCAAGTGAGTAAACAGCTCCAAAATATCCCCAGCAGCACAAGAAAAGTAATACGACCTGGGAAAGCCATTCCAAGACAGGATAATTCAGAAGAGAAGGCGGTCCGAGAGGTAATGCAGAAACAAGGATATGGTACAAGTAGGTCAAGTAACGGTAATCAAGATAGGAAATCAGTTGAAGTAGTAGTTGAAGTCGATGAGCCTCGCTCCGGAGAACGGAGTGGCGTATTTAATGTCGAAGTGAGTAGTTGAAGTCGTGGAGCCCGCCGGAGAACGGAGTGGCGACTTAATTTTGAAGTTGTAGTCGAAGTCGTGAGCTCGCCCTGGAGAACGGAGGGTGACGCATTTAATTTCAGAAGTTGTAGTCGAGTCGCGGAGCCCGACTCTGGAGAACGGAGTGGCGATTTAATTTTGAAGTAGTAGTTGAAGTCGTGAGCCCGCCCGGAGAATGGAGTGGCGACTTAATCTCGAGTTGTAGTTGAAGTCGTGAGCTCCGCCCGGAGAATTGAGCGACGACTTAATCTCAAGTAGTAGTCAAGTCGCAGCTCGCCCCGAGAATCGGAGTGGCGATTTAATTTTGAAGTTGTAGTTAAGTCGGGAGCCCGCCCGGAGAATGGAGTGAGCGATTTAACTTTGAAGTAGTAGAGAAATCAGAACCCTCTTGTCCCAACCGGAAATCACCTAACGCATCCGCCGCAGCGATGGCACTAGGAAGCCCGCCTGGAGAATGGAGTGGCGATTTAATTTTGAAGTAGTAGTTGAAGTCGGGGAGCCCGCCTGGAGAATGGAGTGGCGATTTAATGTTGAAGTTGTAGTCGAAGTCAGGGAGCCCGCCTATCTATACCCGGATCCACTCCCCTAGTGGTCCTTCCACCGTGCCGCAGAACGGGAGCTCATGTGGAACCTTTTATTCCGGCGTAACAGCGGTAGAATGTAACGAAATATTACGGCCGCCTAACATAGGGGACGGAGGTACGGTAAACTCGGCCAAAATATGAGACAGACAGGATGGCAAGGAGCGCGACAAGATCAAGTTAAAAAGGATAGATAAGAACTCGTAGTACTGTAACTTAGTCTAGCTTTTTGTTTTTGTTGCTTAGTGCGGTGTAACAAGGAGATCAGCTAAGCAGTGGCAGCAGCGGTAACAGCAGTAACGGCGAGATCGCAACAGTCATGGTAGTCCCAGCTACCTGAACTTCCCGAACTACATTGGCCTGATTCCCTTTTAGCCAGGGATATGTAGGAGACCTTCGAAGCAAGGTTCGGTCAAAAAATTTTCCAAAATGCTTCATACGGAGTGTTCGAATAGGCAAAAATCGCTTATATCTGCTCATTTATCTTTGCACGAAAACTCTGCGTGTTTACGCGCAAAGAGGGGCAGCTGTGAGCACGTGATTTTTGCCTTACTCGAGAAGTACTCCCAGAAAATTCAAAATAAAAAAAAAATAGTTTCGTGTTGGGCATGATTTGTGTGATTTTGTGTTAATTTTATCTTTTGTGTGCACGTTTATTTATTTAAATTAAAAATACAAAAATATATGCTAGGCTTTGCATTTTCAGTGTTTGATATCGAAGTCATGTGATTTACATTTTTGGGTAATATGTAATTGTGTGCGTTAATTGTAGTAAAAACAGCGGTGTTATAGGTTGGTATATACATATGTGTGTATATATATATATATATGTATACATACATATATATATATATATATATACACATATGCATATAATATAGCATGAAGATCCGAGCTGGGCCAAATTTAGCCTAAAAGCCAGGCCCAAATGAATTGCTTCTGATCTGGCCCAAATATCCGTCCAGCCTCAGCCTATGTAACGCTTGATCTGGACCGTTGGATTTTATTATCCAACGGCCCAGATTAATCCTTTAATTCTAATATGCATTCAGCCTAAGACTTGACCAAACGACGCCGTTTGGTTTAAGTGAGAAGATCCTGATCGTTGATCAAGTTTGATCCAACGATCAGGATTTAACTACTCAAAACGTATATAAACTCCATTTCCATACCCGCCTCCCCATGCCGCACCTCTCTCTCTTCGTCTCCCAAAGGTTCTAGAGACTGTGCGAACGCCGCCGCTATCCGCCGCTTCGCCGGAAATCGCCTCACGATGGTTCCGGTGGGCCAATCAAACCCAAACCAACGCCAAAACCTTCCCTCACCTCCCCCATCACGATCCCAGCCTCCATTAACCTCGAATCATGCCGGAGCTCCTCGAATCTTCATTTGAAGATTCGAGTCAAACTCGAACCTATGCCAAATTACCCCAAATTCACACCACAGTCTCCCCACACCTCCCCCACACTCCCATTGACATTGGTTTGCTTCGAATCTAACCAAAAATGCAAAAGCCCCAAATCCGAGCCCAAGAACCCTAATTTTTGAAGAAATTCAATTCAAGCCGGGTTAGCCACAATTGAAGTCCAAGGGACTTTAGTCCAGGTGTTCTCAATCGAGAACATCTTGATTAAAGCCCGTTTGGCTTCAATAAGTCCGAGTTTTAGTTCGAAGTTTGGTCGGCAGTCTTCTTTTGAGGTATTCACTCCTTCTTTGGTCGTTTTAAGTCGATTTGTGTGAATATGTGTGTTTGTTTCATTCATTATTTCAGTTTCTCATGTTTTTAATTTCCCATACCCGTTTGGTCTGTTTCTTCTCATTTGAGGCCCTTTATTTGGCCAATTCTTCTGTTTTAGTAGTTAAAACGAATCATGAGTCCAATGTGATTAAAGTCGTCAATGAATTAGTTCGTAACATCGATCCCTTGAATCTGCCTGATGCAATTCACTAGAGTAGGGGTTGGCTACTGTTACATTCAGATAAAAAGGGGGGTAATTGGTTGTAGTTAATTGTTTAATCACATGTCCATACTAGGCTAAAGTGAATCGAACGATAAGCTAGGTATCCCATCGATGCTCGCCTCACTATTGATTACATCGCTTGAGTCCATACTCGACAGAGAGTAGTGGAATCGCAGTGCATTCGATGGTTCCAGCGAGTGAGTGCGTGCAGGTGATTAGTTAATTAGAGCGTGTATTCTGAGGACCTAGTAACTATAAATATAGCATCAGATATAGTATTGAAGAGGATTCATAGACATCGATAGGCATACACGTAGTATGACATTTGACAGCATCCGCGAGCAAAGAATGTAGCACTGAAGTAGCAAATATTCATAGGATACATATAGACACTTCAGCAGATATACATACGGAGATTGAGAGATACACTGAGAGCGACAGAGAGTCATCGTTTTCATTGATTTGAGTCACCGCTTTCATCGAATGTTCGCATACTCGCCTGGTCTGGTTCTTCAGTTGCTTGTTGCTTTGGTCGCTTGGCTGTCTGATCGTTTGGTTGTTGCTGTTGCACGTATTATCGCTGTTCGTTGTCAGCGGTCGCTAGTTGGTCGTTGTCTGGATCGATTCAATGCTGGTTTGGTTTGGTCTTTAGTCGGGTTCGTTTGTTTGCTGCTGCGCTGTCATTGTTAGTCATCAGCTTGTTCAATTCGCTGTCATAGTCCTTATTGCAGTCGCTGGTGTCCAACCGAAGTTGCTGGTCGACAGTTTGTCGCACTTGGTCTATTGTGTGGCTGGTTGGTCTATTTGTCGTTGTCAGGTTGTCTGGTGTTGTTTCATTAGTTTGTCACTGGTTGTCGTCTACAGTAGGTCTGGCATTGTTTCTTCTGGTCTGCTTGATACCGATCGGGTTGATTTGGTAATCGTTGTTCTTCTATTTGGTCGGTCGCTGTTCATCTCGCTTGTCAGGCTATTGGTTATCAGTCATTACTGTTATCAGTTCTCGCTCATCATCGTTATTGCTATCATCAGCTCACTCTTCCTCTGTTTCTTCCGATTCCTGTACACTGCATACTCAGTTAGTTCGTACTGGTACGAAAGAATGAAGTTTGAAGCTTGTGCATAAAGTCTATTGAAACATGTAGTCGATTATAGTTCTTATGCTTAATTACATTCTGTTATTCTTCAATTAAATTTGTATTGCTAGTTTTGTTACTGAAAATGTAGCTAGACTAAAGATACACTATCATTAGATATGCACGTAAACCTGAATTAATCTGTTGTATCTCTGTTCAATCTTCTCTACTCATGTGTATAATCTCCAAACCTGTTAAACGATAGACCTTATGTTAAAAGCAAGATTAGCTAGGGAGTTGTTACTCAACGGGATGACGTAATTAGATTAAAAGAGTCGGGGGTGCATTTCATGTGACCCGACCCCAATTTCGAGCAAGAGTAAATAAAGCATGTCATGAACCACAGGCGCATTTCATGCGATGTGGTTCGTAGTAAGTTTTAAGTAATTTGGAATCAACTCTTAAGTAAGATACAATGAGATGTAGTTCGCTTTAGATTTGAATCAAAGGTATGCCTCGCCCAATAGTTACACTAATCACATAGCCGTCATAAATATACATATAAATACTTAGGTTTCGAGATGCGTCGTTTCTTAACGAATATCACGCCTTTCTCAACAATGTAAATAAGTAGTCGATCCGGGCATATATTTTAGTGTTACCTTTTTAAATACGGGTGTGCATTTCATGTGACCCGAATCCAAACCCCGAAATGTTGAATAAGAATATGTTGAGGATCCGGGTGCATTTCATGTGACGTGATTCGAAAGCATATTTTTAAGCAACTTTCTCTTTCGTAAATCACAACCAATAATAAAAGCGGTAAAAGGGTATTAACTTGCACCAAGTACATAATTGTAAAAAACAGATAGATAAGCCAAACACGACAGTTGAGCGACAGTGCTAGAACCACGGAATTCGGGAATGCCTAATACCTTCTCCCGGGTTAATAGAATTCCTTATCCGGATTTCTGGTTCGCGGACTGTTAAATAGAGTCATTCTTTTCCTCGATTCGGGATTTAACCGGTGACTTGGGACACCATAAAATCTCCCAAGTGGCGACTCTGAAGTAATTAAAATAAATCCCATCTCGATTGTCCTTTAATTGGAAAAACTCTTTGCCTCCTTGCGGGTGCGTAAAAAAGAGGTGTGACAGTAGAGAAACAATTATTAGTACTTAGTAGATTATTATCAAATTAATTTGTGGAATATCTGAGGTATTCATCAGAGGTTTGATTATTATTAAAAGAACTATTAATAGACTTCGAAATATATTTTAATTTTTGGGTTATAATGTACTTGTCTGTTGATGATTGAACAACTTTACATTGATACCTAAATCTTGGGATTTTTCAACTGCTTCATTTGGTTTTGTGTTCTTGAACTTTCTACTCCTTGATAATGGGACAGTGATCCATCATTCCTCTTGTGCTATTATAGATTTAGAATTATCACTTAGTGTTTGGTCCGTTGAGGGGGAGATCATTTCGTTTGTTGATGGTCCTATTAAGGTGCATGAGGTGGTTTTGTGGCCTAGCCTGCCACACATTTTTCAAAGGAAGTTGTCTGCTTCATATTGGATATATTGTTTATGAGTTCCTATGTAGGTGAATTTTTTCACCGACTCCCCCGTAGATATTTCAATGCATAATCTAGCATATCGTTATCTCAGGGAGGAGGATGTGCAACCATCTACCTTCAATAGCTTTCCTTTAACTCCTTCTATTTTGTGGAGTATTTCTCTCCGTCATAGAACTCGATGAGTAATTGAGGGGGTCTAACCCATACCGCTAAATAAATTTGTCTAACTTTAATCGCCACAAAATTAAGTTGCCACCTCTGTATTGATAAGAAGTTTCCATATATGAACTTTGACCCTTTTGAAGGATTTGATTTGTGATCTCTTCCTTTTGTGATTTGACAATGAATTAGTCATTGCCTAGGTCAATAAGGGGAACATTGTCACTAATTTTTCATAGGTCTTGGATTTTTTGTTTCAAAATTTGGTGGAGTATCTTCTGCCTTGTAGTTTTATTATTAATGAGTATTTCATGGGTGGTAGATTCTTTGTCTATCCTTCAAGGATATGGGGACATCAAGCAATAGATTAATATTTTCTTTGTTTGAATTTGAGTCTGGTTACCGTTCTTGGCTGTCAATTGGAAACATGAAGGAAGAAGAATGGTCTATGGAGAAATTTATTGAATCCTCATTTCCCAATTGTTTCTCTTTTGAACGTGTAAGATCCCGCAATTTTTTTACTTAAAACCCGAGAGCTCATAGTGCCAAGTTAGGAATATGTGTTTGAAATTTGTATGGACCGATTTATGCACTAAAAAGTCAAAGAATAATGTTTTCCAGAAAAGTGCAATTTTGCGGTCGACAATGCTAACGCATAACAGCTCTGTGGATCGCCTAGTCACCGCAGAGTGGAGCACTGTGTTGGTCAATTTAAGGTCAATTATACATCCAGTTATGTGATCGCATAATCGATATGCGGGTCGTATAGTCGTCGCATAATCCCCTTGGGAGTTTGTAAGGGGCAGTTTTGCGGTGCATTATACGACCGTAAAACGGGTATGCGGATCGCATTTCTGTCACATACCCAGACAGTGTCTTCCGATTTTGAAGAGCATTTTATGGTCCATTATGCGGGCTGCATGTCAACTTTGCGATCACAAATTTGAGGCTAATTTTTAAAACCCGACTTCATCCCATTAAAAATACCCTATTAGACCATTTTTCTATTATTTTCCAGCATATAGATTGAGAAAGAGAGTTCTAGAGTGAGAGGGAGTAATCTTCATCAAGTCCCTCTCAATCTTTACCCCAAATCCTTAAAGATTATCAATTGAAATGACTAGGTCTTCATCCTAAGAGGTAAGAAATGTATCCTCATCTATAATTTTGAAATTTCTATTAAAATAGGTAATTGGCTGGTAAGTACATGGGTATAAGGGCTAGTAATCGTGCATGCACAATAGATAATGGAGTATTGGGAGGTTGTGAATGAAAACGATAGCAATTGGGGTGTGAAATGATAGATCTCTCACAAAAAGGGGCCTTAGGATCGCAGTGCACACTTAGTGCTTGGTCATATGCTCGAATAAACTAGAATCTCAATCATGTCTCTAATTCTTGGTTCAATTTACAATTCGTATAAATAGATTGAAGTGACAAGAGTCCCAAAATTTATTATAAAGATTTAAGAAAATCTCCATTGAGGTATGTATGGCTAAAATCCCGTCTTTTAGAAATTGAGCTTCATCGGTAGTTGTGTGAATATGGTAAGATTAAAGTTGAATTGTTGCACTGATTGTTATTTTACATGAATTGGTGTTATAACCTTATATGCGTGAAAGATGTGTCTCAACATGATCAACGTGCTATCTTGATAATTTGAAAAAGGACAACAGGTATGAATTATGTATTGAAATGCTTAGACCTCAAATTTATATTGAAGTTGCACTTTTGTGCCATCTACGTGAAATCTTATCTATGCTTGCAATTTAAATTGCTCTTGTGTGCACCTGCTGTCATAAATGGCAAAGCTAATATTGAAATTGGGAATAATATAAAATGCGGCCTAGTGCCAAGAATGATGTGATAAGTTGTGGAAGTTTAAAATCATGTACATACACGAAAAAGTCTCTTTAACTTGAATGAAGTCCCGTTAAAATAGTACAGATTAGTCAGTTTTCGGACCGGTCGTTCAAAAATAGCCAACATTTGCAAAGTCATTGAAAAGTAGCCACCATTTTTCTGCAATACAAAAAGTTCCAGCACAATACACTGGAGATCGGTGCACCTGTGCATGAACTTCTAGTATATTATGCTGGAACTCCAACACGTGAAAAGTTTTAATATAATATTTTGGAGATTAGAATTATACTAGAACTCAAGTATATTATACTGGAGTTCCACTATACTTATGTTGGAACTTCAGTATATTATACTACAATATTTTTTCGAATTTTAAACAATATTTATATTAAAATTTATCTTTACACGAAAAGTGACTAAATTTTAATTACTTTTGAAACTATTGCTATTTTATGATCACTTATAAGTCTAGTTATTTTTGAATTTCTCTCTAAATTCGCAACTCCAAATCCATATTGCTATTGGCCCATAAAACCTGATCTGGACAATTGCACCGGTTTAAAAGATCCGAACCGAATTTGCCCGTAACATTTTTGTGCAATTGCTTCTCTGTATAGACGACGAAGAGGGCCTCCGCAGCACAAAGAAGAACCTTCTAGAAACTGAAAAGAAACAATTCAATGGCGTCAATTGATGCCTCTGAAAATCATCTTCCTCAACAGTATATCACGGGTTAGTTATAATTTTGAAATATAAATTGCAATTGCAGATATTGCTCTTCTGTTCATTAATAGTTCTCTTTTCTCCTATTCAAATTTTCGAAAATTATTGTTTTTTTCTTAAAGAAGGGTTATTAAATAAAAGCTACAAATATTGGAAGTACGAACGTAGGTGGAAATACTGGTGAAAATTATGTTTAATATTACTATCTCGTCATAGACAAGAGGATCAAGTATATGCATTCCTTTTAGGTTTTAGAATTTCTTTTTAATTCGGTGAATAATGCGCCCACGTCTCTCGGAGGCAGAGCCAGGATTTTAGGAGTGTGTTTGGATTGGCTTATTTTAAGTGCTTATTGGCTTTTAAGTACTTTTCTAGTTTGTTTGGTGTTTGACAATGATAAAAAGTGCTTAAAAGCACTTAATTTTTAGGCACAAAAAGTATACAAATAAGCCAAAAGCTAAAAGTTGGGTATTACCAACTTATGGCTTTTAGCTTTTAGCTTAAAAGCTACCTTTTATAAGCCAATCCAAACATCCACTAGAAGGACTTCAAGTGCTAATGACAGGGTTCTAAAGTTAATATTTGTACATATTTGATAAATTCCTTTATACAAATGAACAAAAGCTATTCGGTCGAACCCATAGCCCCTGGGCCCTCTATCTTTCTCCACTACTATAGCTTTAGGTTACTGTTGATGCAGGAAGAAAACCATAATAAATATCTCTACAAGTAAGAATGAGAATATGATTAACTCAAATACATTGACCCGACAAGAGTTGACCATGCAGGGGAAGTGACTAATGAGGGGGTACCTTAGTTTATACCAGGTTGAAAGCTTACTTTTACTTTAACTTGAGTTTCTCTCATTGAATTCAGTAATATATTAATTCACATAATATGTTGAATGATTGAGAAGAAGAAAATGTTGTCACACAATCACCAGTGTTATCAAAGGCAAAAAGCGCAAAAAAGCTCTAAGGTCTGTTGGGGCTTTAAGCGCAAAGCGCAAATAAAGTGTGGGCTTTAATTAAAAAAAGCCCAACTAGAGAAAAAATAAAAATATGTATAGGTAGTCTTAGACTAATAATTATATGCATGAATGACAAATATACAGTGAAAGAAAATTAAAAAAAATTTATGATTAAGTGAAATATCAATTGTTTAAATGATGTCTTTTCAAGATTACACTCATTGGCAAGTAAAAGTATGCCTAAGAGCCTTGATGCGATACTAAAGTGCCCACAAAGCGAGGCGAAGCGCTCAACCTACTTTGAGCCCCGCTTCAGGGCTTAAGCGCGCTTTAAGCGCGCCTTTGACAACACTGACAATCACTTGAAAGATTTTTTTCGTTGGGGTCCAACTAGTAGTAATTTCTGTTAGGTTTTACATTTTATCTTTCCATACTGTGGCGTCCTTGTAATACGAGACTTTTATCCGTAAAGTTTGAACCTGTGACTTGCGCCTAATTCACACATCACAGTTTCTTAGTTCCTTTTAGGTTTTACAATCTTTAACTTTTTATAACCGGAGATTCCCGAGGCTAGTGACGCATGTTTGAAACTTAGTGGATAATGGGCCTGCCCCTCTACTTTCTGCAGTTAAATACCAGACTTTTGTCTGCTACAGGGTTTGAACACGTTACGAGCCTAACTCACACATCGCAAGCTGGCTCTTACCACTGTCCTGCTTGGGGGCTTTTCTTAGGTTTTACAATCTCATGCGACTTATGTTCCAATATTTTCAAGTACTGAGTTTGCAAAGCAGTTGTTAATATTTTTCAAGATGTCCTTTTTTTTGGCTGATGTTGCAACAAAAGTTACTTTGCTTTTATTAAGACTTCCAAACACAAATTTTTGAATCTTTCAAAAATTTAGAAACTAGTTTTTGAGTTTTCATGATATACTGGTTTCATGCAGCCTCTCCTTTTTTTTGGGGTGTGGTGGGGTGGGTGGGTGGGTTCTTGGTGGTGAGGGTGCATTATGTTTGGATTCTGGAAATATGCATACTAGGTACTTCATAGCCATAGGGTAAAGAAGGAGAAGTTTGATTGTTACCTTAAAAAAAGAGGTGAAGTTTGATTTTTGGATTTCTGTTGTAGGTGAAGGCAATAGTAATTGGTATACAACTTCTGGAATGAGCACTGGATTAGGTTGGTATGTGCTTGCACAAGACCAACAGCAGCTAGGCCCATATACAATACCTGAGTTGCGTGGTGAGTTTCTAAACTTCCGCCGTTCAATGAGTAGATGTAAAACATTTTACATTGCTCTCCTTGAATGACTTTTGATTGAGATGGATTGTAGTTTTCTTTGTTTTAAATTGGAGGAATTCGTCTTTGATACTTTCTTCTTTTGTATAGGTGTTCATTGAGTTCTGAATGCCTTATGTTTCTCCTTTTTTGCTGTCTTTGTTGCTTTTAGTTTTAAAAGTTTCAGTTGTAAAAGCCTTTATCTTGAACAATTGTGTTCATCTGTAGATGGTCTTAGGAAATTCTAAGCTTGTTACTTGACATCAACAGAGCACTACTCTTCTGGATACCTACTGGAGAATACACTTGTATGGTCAGAAGGAAGGAGTGATTGGCAACCACTTTGCTCGATTCCTGGATTGCTAGCTGATGTACCTGAGCAGAGCACTGATAGTACAAATTCAGGTGAAGGATTTGGTCGCTTAAGAAATGAACATGCAGAAATGTAATAACTTAATACTATGTCGCATTTGGCTGAAACACCTGTTACTTGTTTTCTGCAGTTCCTTCTTCTAATGATCAATTGGATGAGTATGAAAAGTTTCAAAAGGAAGTGAAAGAGGCGGAGGATGAGCAAGCAGTTGATGAGGAACAAAGGCCTTCAACTCCTCCAGATGGTGAAGAGGAGTTCACTGATGATGATGGAACTAGGTACAAGTGGGATAAAGCTCTTAAAGTTTGGGTACCTCAGGTAGTATATTACTTCTAGGCCTGTTTTCTTTGTTCCTTCGCTCCTCAGAAATTTAACTTTGTAACATAAAACAAGTTTGTGATCACATCTAAAGCATAAGCTTTTTTTGGTTAATCTGATACTTATTGCTTGATGTTGCATTGCTATTATTATTCTTTATCAATTCGTTCCAAAAAAAAGGAAGAAAGAGAACATCTTGTGACTTGTACTTCTGTACCTTTTCTCTGTTGTGCTTTGAAAGCTGTCTTGATAAAATGAGGTTCTATAGGAAGATCCAACCGAGCAAAATGAGTATCGTCTAGAAGATATGACTTACGCTGAAGAAGAGGAACTTTTCCCAACTTTGCCCGCTGACGATTCTTCTGGAAATGAGAACAAGATCATGGATAACATTGAAGCTGATAAGACTGCTGGAGATTCAACTGAAACCACAGCGGTGACACATAATGGCAAGAGAAAACTGCCTGAAACAGATGATTCTGAAAAGAAGGTGGTTACTCACTCTGTAACTTTTATTTTTCTCCAGGTCAAAGGTTACTTTGGCTTTTTGTTCTTTGGTTGTCTGGATTCAGGTCTCATTTGCTGTCTTCTTCTTTTGGGATAAAAAGATTGTAAACTATAATTGATTGCTTTTTCCTCTGAGAAGAGCACGCATTATTCCATGTGCATTCTCTTTTGTTTTTAAATACATATCATTCACACCTTTCTTTTCTACTGCCTGTGCAGGAAGCAAATAAACCTCCAGATAGCTGGTTCGAATTAAAAGTCAATACTCATGTCTATATTACAGGATTGCCAGAAGATGTCACTCTTGACGAGGTAGTTAGCAATTTTATTACTTATCACCTAAGTGAAGGAGTCCTTTTGTTTGTTCCTGTATATCTCTGAGCAGTGCAGCATCCTTGGCTTCCTTATTATGCTACACTAATGTTGAGATCATTGCAGGTGGTTGAAGTCTTTTCAAAGTGCGGGATCATAAAGGAGGTGCGAAACTTCTGTTTTTACCTTATATATTCATAAAAATTTGATTCTGAAGATTGTTGTGGCCACATCTAGTCTATCGAGGTCATTTTAATTTAATTTCTGCTTAGGATATTACCTGTATTTTAGCAAAAGATGCATTGTAGGTTGTTTTCTTTTGTTACTTTGGGCTTCACTTTCACTAGCCTAGAGACTCAAAATGAATATGCAAATGAAGATTGTCTCATGATTGGTGATCAAACAATTCTCATTTACTATCTTATGGGCATTTCCAGACCCCACTTTGTGGGAATACACTGGGTAGTTGTTGTTGTAGCTTATGGGCATGCTCTCAAGGTCTAAAGACACCACAGAGTAACTTAATACGTCCCCAACTGATAATCCTGATATTTAGATGCTGAACTCCTTTTAAACTTATTTCTCTTCCTTGGTTAGTTTGTTTTGCTTGGCTCACTTGACTGCGGTTTTTCTCCATAGACTATTTTAGTTGTTGATATATTATATGTATTAAAGGGATCTGAATCCATCTTATATGCACCATTATGGTGATTGTTGCACTGCATGACTTAAAGGAAAAGGCAATCTTCCTCAATAAGTTTATTTGGAGCTTTTTCGTTGTCAAATTGTGATCTTTTGACATTGGTTATAAGGTACTACATAACAGTATAGAATTGTTATGATGATCTATTATAAATATTATAGGATCCAGAAACACAAAAGCCTCGAGTGAAGATTTATTTTGACAAAGAAACTGGAAGGAAGAAGGGCGATGCACTTGTTACATACCTTAAGGTAATGGCTCCTTTCTAAACTACAAACCATGACTTTTGGAGTTCTTTATTGTAATTGTTATCCGTGTTTTTTATCTTTACTGGGTAACCTTTGTGCATTAGGAACCTTCAGTTGATCTAGCCATTAAAATTTTGGATGGCGCACCGTTACGCCCAGGTGACAAAATCCCTATGACAGTAACACAAGCAAAGTTCGAGCAAAAAGGTAAATAGTCAGATGTTCTTTTGGTGCATTGCAAATTGTACTTGGTGATTTGTCTTGCTATTTGTCACGACCCCAAATCCGGTCGTGATGGCGCCCAGCACATTGCTAAGCCAGCCTGACCAATCAATATCAACAACGGAGCTAGAAGCTCTCTTTCGCCCATTTAAGCATATTAATTCACGAAGCAACAGCGATACATATAATGAAAACGGGGAACCAAGTCCATAATACATCAACTCCCATAGACCAAGGGTCAAGAGTCGTGAGCCTCTACTGAACATGAGTGTATAAAGGTTACAAAAATACCAAGTGCGGAAAGAAATGTCGATACAAAATCAAAAGACGGTAGGAAGGAATATCGGGTCCTGACGGACTCTGCGCTACCTCGAATATCCTGACGAACGTCGCCTCGCACGGCCTTTTGGATCCTGCTTGAGAGGTACCCGGATCTGCACGCGAGTGCGGGGAGTAAAATGAGTACTGCCGGACTCGGTGGTAATAAACAAGGGTAAGACGGCGCGGATAAGAAATCCATGATAAAGCGCTATATAAAGCTATAATCGGCTACCTCGTCGTAGAATCAATCTTGCTTTGTACCGTACCGACAAATAGTATAACGGTATAACGAGATGTAGCTAAATGCGATGCAATGCATGATATGAACGCTCCGGCGTGTAGCCCGACTCCAATTTGGGTAACCGTGCTCGCTGTGGGGGTTCGGACTCGGAGGGGCTCCTGCAGCCCGAGCACATCTCATAGAGATATCCACACGGCGTGCGGTCCGATCCGACATATACTCTCGCGCGGCCGTCCGGCATCGGCGTCCCTACTTAGTCGGCTAATATGCGGATCTGACCTCGCAGGCTCCAAAAGTAGTTTTTGAAAACTTCTTTTATCATTTTCGATTGGAAAACGATTAATATCAAGTTCCGGAGATTGGAATTAGCATAATAACAAAAATAGGCGCGGACTAGTAGTAAACTAAGATGTCTATGTGATAAGACGATGATAACGATCTCGCGGGATCCGATAAGCGGCTCGCGGCCCGCGTGTATACTCGGCCGCCCGAAGGGGTTCTCGACTCGAAGTGGCCATTATCACAATATATATATATATATATGCAACCGTCCGAGAAGGAGGTTCGACGGCTCTAGAATAGCCGATAATACGGTATCAACGGGTTGGGCTAGTATATGTAGTCTCCAGTTCACGATCGACCCCGCACTCTCGAGAGTGTGCGTGTCTCGTCGCTATACAAGCGTCACAAAGTGGTATCTCGGGGTTTCGAACCCTGGTCATCGCCCGCATCTATTACTCGCTTCAATCTGACAGCTACGATTCTCAGCGTGCACGCTCCATGATGCCGCATACGAGAATCAAACTCGCACGCGTGAGAATCGATCAAATACGGTAAAAATACAACAATTTAGGCCGATGGGACGACACCAATCAATACAACTCAATTTACATCAAAATTCCCAAAGTTGTCAAAACCCGAGCACCGGGCCCACATTCCGAAAATTTACGAAATTCACATTTCGGGAACCCTCGTCTCAATACGAGTCTAAGCATATCAATTTTACCAAAATCGGACTCCGTTTGCCCATTCAAAACCTTGATTTTCTAAAGTCCAAGACTAGGGCTAAATCCTCCATAATTAACCCAAATTCCTCCATTTTCATGATATAATTGCATGATATTATCAATACTAATCATAATATGAGTTCATAGTTGATTACCGATGATTTCCACGATTTCTCCATCAAAATGCGCCCAAAATGCGCCATAGCGAGACCACGAAATGTTAAAATGTTTAGAAATTTTCTAACCCGATACAACGCTTCACGATTTACAGCGATTTTCAACATGTTCGCATTCGCACGCTCCGCAGTCTCGCGACGAAGGGTCGACACGCGATTCCGGGCACTGGCCGGCCATTTCAGCTCGCGATATGCGGACCGCCTGCTGCGCGTCAGGCACTGCGGAACTCGACCGCTCCTGCGGAAATTTCACGCTCTGCGGCTAGGTGTCGCGACCTGGCGGACTCGACTAGCGTCCCAACGCCTCGACACGATCCTTCCCCATGTAGCCGTCGGTCGACCTGCGGCTCGACATCCGCGTCAGTCGGTGCCGCGCCTGCCGGGCTCGCTTCACTTCCGCGATCCAGTGGCCTACGCGCTCCGATATCCGACTACTGCGGACTCCGCTCACTGCGACCGCGTTTCCGCGAGGAGCGAAAATGGCAGAACCAGAACTCTCAACCCGAAATTTCCATGATTTTTCTCCGTTTAACCGTCCGAAAGCACCCCGAGGCCCCGGGACCGTCGAACATACAAACACATCTTAGTACCTTATTCGAACTTGTGACCTAAACCCTCTACATAAGCCTATATTTCGCCCAAGAGAGGCAAGCATTGTATTTTTGACTACTTTTGCAAGATTATTAGTAAGAGAGAACTATCTCAACTTATTCCTTTATTTTATATCAATTATTTGTTTATGAATCCAATTGTTATTATTTTTTCTTTGATCATGAGTAGCTAATTCTTTTTCTAAGGTTTTGACGGAACCTATTGGGTGATGAACTTCTAGTTTATGTGATTACAAATTATTAGCTAGATTTCTATTTGTTCAACTTCGTTCTTGTTGTAGTTAATTGGTAGAGCTCCCGATTTGTTGTGCCTATGTAGTGTGCATAACTTGGAAAAGAGTGCATATTTAGGTATATTGTTGAATAACACCACTCCTAGGTTATTGGAGGAATCTATAACTTTAGGCGTAAAGACGGGATTAGGAATAACGAAGTCTTGGGTGCAATCTTAAGTGAACTATTCAAATTAAAGCTAGCTCGGGTAGCTCGGGAGAGTGCACTAGTAAATTATTGTAATTGCTCGGGAGAGGGTTACGATACAAATAGGCTTCATGATTGATAGAATATATTGACAGTTTGTATGAGCATAAACAGGAGGGATTCCATCAATAGGGGAAATCAATACCTTAGTCTTTCTCCATATTATTTACCCAATATTCAATTCTTTCTTTTCAGTCTTTTAATTCTTGCAAAGTAGTTATTCGAACAACTCACAAAAATATATTCAAAATTTGGGAACATGATTCGGAAGTGTTCTTGGGTTGTGAAAGTTACAATTGGTAGGTTAATTCTCTGTGGGATCGATTCTGGACTTATTAGACCAGGTTATATTGACTACGACCGTTGCTTGGACGTGAATCAGAAGTCTCTCCTGAATCACCTTCACCTTGTCTAAGGCATTCTGAACTAACTCTGTCCCCAACAATCTAGCCTCGTCGGGCTCAAACCAACCGACTGGAGACCTACACCGCCTCCCGTATAAAGCTTCATACGGTGCCATCTGGATGCTAGACTGATAGCTATTATTATAAGCAAACTCTGCAAGAGGCAAGTAATCAGCCAATGAACCACCGAAATCAATGACACAAGCATGCAACATGTCCTCCAGTATCTTAATAGTACGCTCAGACTGCCCATCTTTATGTGGATGAAATGCTGTGCTCAACTCTACCTGTGAACCCAACTCTCGCTGAAATGTCCTCCAGAACTGAGAAGTGAACTGAGTACCTCTGTCTGATATAATAGAAATGGGAACTCCATGCAATCTCACAATCTTGCGGATGAATATCTCTGCCAACCGCTCCGAGGAGTATGTAGTACACACTGGAATGAAGTGAGCTGACATGGTCAGCCTATCCACAACCACCCAAACTGAATCAAACTTCCTCGCTGTCCGTGGGAGTCCACTAACAAAGTCCATAGTGATCCTTTCCCACTTCCACTCGGGAATATCAATACGCTGGAACATACCACCAGGCCTCTGATGCTCATACTTGACCTGCTGACAGTTTAGGCACCGTGCCACATGATTCACAATATCTTTCTTCATCTTTCTCCACTAGTAATGCTGCCTCAAATCCTAATACATCTTTGCGGCACTTGGATGAATAGAATACCGCGAGCTGTGGGCCTCCTCTAATATC
This sequence comes from Nicotiana noctiflora, assembly GCA_032618575.1. Lineage (NCBI taxonomy): Eukaryota > Viridiplantae > Streptophyta > Magnoliopsida > Solanales > Solanaceae > Nicotiana > Nicotiana noctiflora. The sequence goes on along the minus strand of JASVEL010012441.1, from coordinate 16,978 downwards.
AACTCACGAAGGCCATCAACATTGGGCACGCATATCCGGCCCTGCATCCGCAACACACCATCACTATCTATAGTGACATCCCTGGCATCACCATGCTGAACTCTGTCCTTAAGGACAAGCAAGTGTGGATCATCATACTGGCGCTCTCGAATACTGTCATATAAAGAAGACCGGGCTACCACACAAGCCATCACCCGACTGGGCTCAGAAATATCTAGCCTCACCATCTGATTAGCTAACTCCTGAACATCGACTGCAAGGGGTCTCGCCCCAACTGGAATATACGCCAAGCTGCCCAAACTAATAGCCTTCCGGCTCAATGCATCAGCCACTACATTGGCCTTCCCGGGATGGTACAAAATGGTAATATCATAGTCTTTAAGCAACTCGAGCCACCGTCGTTGCCTCAAATTGAGATCTTTATGCTTAAACAAATGCTGAAGGCTGCGGTGGTCTGTATATACATCACAAGATACACCATACAATTATTGCCTCCAAATCTTCAAGGCATGAACAATAGCAGCTAGCTCTAAATCGTGAACAAGGTAGTTCTTCTCATGGGGCTTTAGCTGACGAGAGGAATATGCAATAACTCTACCCTCCTGCATCAATACAAAATCGATCCCAACTATAGAAGCATCACAATACACCGTATAAGACCCTGAAGCCGATGGCAACACAAGTACCGGAGTTGTGGTCAAAGCCGCCTTGAGCTTCTAAAAGCTCTCCTCACATTCATCAGACCACACAAATGGAGCATTCTTCTGTGTCAACTTAGTCAAAGGTGAAGCAATAGATGAAAAACCTTGAACAAACCTGTGATAATAGCCTGCCAAGCCAAGGAAACTCCGGATCTCAGTAGCTGAGGAAGGTCTAGGCCAATTCTGCACCGCCTCGACCTTCTGTGGGTCAACCCGAATACCATCACTGGACATTACATGTCCCAGGAAAGTCACAATATCAAGCCAGAACTCACACTTAGAGAATTTTGCATAAAGATTTTCTTCTCTCAACCTCTGCAACACCACCCTCAAGTGTTGTGCATGCTCCTCCTGGTTGTGTGAATACACCAGGATATCATCAATAAACACGATCAAGAAAGAATTAAGGTACGTTGAAATACACTATTCATCAAGTGCATGAATGCAGCTGGGGCATTGGTCAGCCCGAAAGACTTTACCAGAAATTCATAGTGCCCATATCTCGTTTTGAACGTTGTATTCATAATGTCTGAATCCCTAATCTTCAACTGATGATAACCCGATCGAAGATCAATCTTAGAGAATACACTAGCTCCCTGGAGCTGATCAAACAAGTCCTCAATACGAGGCAATGGGTACTTATTCTTCACTCTTACCTTGTTAAACTATCTGTAATCAATGCATATTCTCATTGTGCCATCTTTCTTCTTCACGAATAATACCGGTGCACCCCAAGGTGACACACTCGGGCGTATGAACCCCTTATCTAGGAGTTCTGGAGCGCGCTCTTTCAATTCGCTTCGACTCGGTCGGTGCCCGTCGGTACGGAGGAATAGAAATGGGTGAGTGTGCCGGCACCAAGTCGATGCCAAAATCGATATCCCTGTCCGGCGGCATGCCCGGCAGGTCCGAGACCCTCGGCATCCTTCCCTCTAAAAATTTCTCACCTTAATCTTGGGAGACTCGAACTCACAACCTCTCGGTTGGAAATGGGGTTGCTTCATAGCAACCCCTCTTGTTTTATAGAAGAAGAAAACTTTTCACTAATTTCACTTAATATTTGGAACATCAGAAATGTACCGCACACCAATACTTAAAACAAACCGGTCCGTACGATATAACGTCGAAATCCGAGTACAACATCGCAATCGCCGTATAACAGTGCGCACCGGGTCTCGAGGACCCCGATAGATATAACGCGGGATCGTATAGACATGATCCACGAACAATCGTATCACCCGGGGTGGATACATGAGCAGGTAAATCAAGAATACCACGAGTCGCACCCAAGTGATGTGCGAAATAAGAGGACACGTAAGAATATGTGGACACTGGATCAAATAGAGCGAGAGCGTGCGCGCGACGGCGAAATGATACACTGTAATCACCGGCGTCGGAGGCAAGCTTGCGTCACGCACGTCGGGGAAGTGCGTAGAGCAGGTGCACGGCCTCGCGGATCTCTCGCCGCCACGGGGCGTCCACGGAGGCCCGACCTCTCTCTACTAGGCGAGATGGTCGTCGAAGAGGAGGGCGGTCCTCTGCCGAGTCACCGCCTGCGTAATCGAGGGCGATGTCTCTCGTGTGGCCAAACTCGCACGCGCTCGCAACGTGCACCAGTGTCTGGAGAAGTAGGTCTTTGCTACCGGGGCGGGAGGCACGGCGATGTGACCGCTGTGAGCAATCCTCGCCGTACCATGCGACTCGCCAGGAACCTCGACTGCTGCTTCGCGGGCGGCACCGAATGAGAAGGTGCAAGATGAGCGACCTGCCGTTCTGGCTGGGAATGCCCTACAGATGGAACACCGCTCGCGCCGAACACGAGGGCCTGCTCGGCCTCCGGCTCTCTCTCTGCCGACGACGATCCGCCTCGATGGAGCGTGCCATATCGGCTACCTGCTCGAACGATGATGACGAGAACTCGGCTCGGCGGTCGTAAGAATACGGATAGAGTGGTTGAGGCCGTGATAGAACCTCACGATCCTGCTCCTCGCATCGGTGGGGATCGTCCGTGTGGCATGCCAGCCATGCGTGAGTGAATCTAGCTCGTGCGAGGTCGCGGAACGTGTCGCCCTGAATCAACCAGCTCGAGCGGCCGGCGTAGCTCGCTCGCAGCGACGAGGCGAGGTACGTATTTCTCTAGAAAGGAGTGAAGCTAGCCGTGTGAGAGGTCTTTGCTCGCGAGGCACAGCCTGCGAACTCTGGACTCCTCCGCGCTCGATCAAATGCGGGACCGATGGGCGGAAATGTGGTAAATGAAACTCCGCTGGACTCGAGAATACCGGCCGTGCGCGACGTCGCTGACACTTATCCAAGAAACCACGGGCATCCTCGCCACTCAGCGCCGGCTGAAATGGGGTGGGCGAAGTCTACAAATCTCTCGAGACGACGGCTGCTGCGTCCTCGGGCATAACTTCGAACCGTATCTTTCTGGGCTGGGCCGGGTGCGGTCGGAGGAATAACCGGTGCGACCACACGAGCGAGGACGGCCTACGGCATACGGAGTCCCCGAACAACACGGATCGGGTGTGCGCGGCTGCGGTGTGCGACCGCGCACGGCGAGATGTTGCTACGGTAGCGATGGCGCGGCTACACAGAGCAAGCGGGAACACGCGATATGTCTGGGCAAGAGTTTCACCGAAGACCGAGGAATAGCGATAGATATAGTCGGCCACCGACGGGGCTGCGGGCTGACGCGGGGGCGCTCGACCTCGGGCGTGCGAGCCAGCGCTAGCTGGCACAGCGACGGCGCGTTGGGCGGCTGCCTCAGCGCCACCTGCAACTGCTAGCGCGACCGCGCCCGGCCTCTAACGGTGTGATGGAGGTCGTCCGCCCTCGTCCCGATGCTCGCGTTCTCGCCGTACGCGAGAGAATAGAATATAGAGGTTCGGTTCTCAGAACAACAAGATCGCACGACGAGTTCAAGAAAAGTGAAGTTTTCCTGAAGGTTCGCAGCCTCCCGAGGATAAGTACAGGCGTCCCCGTACCGATCCACAAGACTCATTAAGGTTATTAAGGGTCAAATAACACGTACGAATTAGAGGAAAGCTGTCGCGACCCCAAATCCGGTCGTGATGGCGCCCGACGCGTTGCTAAGCCGACCGACCGATCGATATAAACAACGGAGTTCGAAGCTCGCATTCCAGCCTATTTAAGCATATTAACTCACGAAGCGATAGCGATACAAATACGAAAACAAGGACGAGTCCGTCTAGCTCCGCGACTAGGGTGAGAGTCGTGAGCTCCAGCGGAACCGAGTGCGTAAGGTCGAACAAGTTGAGCCGATAGTAAAGGTGTACAAAAATACCCAGTGCGGAAAGAAATGTCGATCAAAAGACAATAGGAAGGAATATCGGGTCCCGCGGACTGCGGCTACCTCGAATATCCCGCAAACATGCCTCGCACAGCTAGCGGATCACTGCTGAGAGGTACCGGATCTCACGTGAGGTGCGGGGAGTAAAATGAGTACTGCCGGACTCGGTGGTAATAAACGAGGGTAAGACGGCGCGGATAAGAAATCCGCGATAAAGCACTATATAAAGCTATAATCGGCTACCTGTCGCTAGAATCAATCTTCGCTTGTACCATGTACCGACAAATAGCATAACGATAGCGAGGATGTAGCTAAATGCGATGCAATGCGTGATATGAACGCTACGGCGTGTGGCCCGATCCGAATTTGGGTAACCGTGCTCGCTGTGGGGGTTCGGACTCGGAGGGGCTCTGCCGGCCCAAGCACGATCTCGCAAGATATCCTGCGGCGTGCGTCCGTCCGATATACTCGCCGCCGCGTATGCCGTCGCATAGCATGCGCGTGCGATCCGACTACTAGTCGGCTAATATGCAGATACTGAGCCTCGGAGGCTCGAAAGTAGTTTTTGAAAACTCTTTTATCATTTTCGAGTTGGAAACAGTAATATCAAGTTCCAGAGGTTTGGAAATAGCATGATAACAGAAATAGCTACGGACTGGTAGTAAACTAGCATGTCAATATGATAAGACCATGATAACAATCCTCGCGGGATCCAATAACTGGCTCACGGCCCACATGTATACTCAACCGCCCAAGAAGGGGGTTCCTCGGCTCAAAGTGGCCATTATCACAATATATATATATATGCAACCATCGGAGAAGGAGGTTCGACGGGCTCTAGAATAGCCAATAATACAATATCAAGAGGTTGGACTAATATGTAGTCTCCGGTTCATGATCGACCCCGCACTCTCGAGGAGTGTGCGTGTCTCGCCGCCATACGACGTCACAAAGTGGTATACGGGGTTTCGAACCCGGCGGTCATCACCGCGTCTATCTGCTCTGCCGACGACTCTCGCTACGCCACTCGATACGACGACTTTCCATGTACGCCACGAATCAGGCTAGCACGCGTAGAATACGATCAAATACGGTAAAAATACAACAATTTGAGGCCGATGGGACGACACCAGTCAATACAACTCAATTTACATCAAAATTCCCAAAGTTGTCAAAACCCGAGCCCGGGCCCACATTCAGAAAATTTACGAAATTCACATTTCTGGAACCCTCGTCTCGATACGAGTCTAAGCATATCAATTTTACCAAAATCGGACTCCGTTTGCCCGTTCAAAACCTTGATTTTCTAAAGTCCAAGACCAGGGCTAAATCCTCCATAATTACCCCAAATTCCTCCATTTTCATGATATAATTGCATGATATTATCAATACTAATCATAATATGAGTTCATAGTTGATTACACGATGATTTCCCTTGAGTTCCTCTTCAAAATCGCCAAAATCGCCCTTAAGCCGAGACCCCGAAATGTTAAAATGTTTCGAAATTTTCTAACTTCGATACAACTTACTTACAGCGATTTTCGCCGCGGAACATTTCATCTGCTTTCCGCTCCTACGCTCCGCGACCAAAGGGTCGCACGCGATTCCGGGCCTGGCGGCTATTTCCGCCTACGCGATATCGGGCACGCCTGCGCGTCCGGCACGCGAAGACTCGGCCGCTCTGCGGAGGTTCCGACTACGCGGCTGGGTGTCGCGCACGCGGTTCCGCTGAGCGTCCAGCCGTCCGACACGCGATCACCCCAGTAGCCGCCGGCGACACGCGGCTCGACATCCGGCCCGGCGGTGCCGCACCTGCGGGCTCGGCTTTCCGCTTCCGCGATCGCAGCGCTTCTGCGCTCCCTTATCCGACACGCGGACTCGCTCTGCGACCACATTTCCGCAGGAGCGAAAATGACAGAACCAGAACTCTCAACCCGAAATTTCCATGATTTTTCTCCCGTTTAACCATCCGAAAACACCCCGAGGCCCCCGGGACCTCATCCAAACATACCAACACATCTTAATACCTTATTCGAACTTGCTCCAATCCTCGAAACACGTCTAACAACATCAAAACTCATAATTCGCATCGAATTCAAGCCTAAATTCCTTAAAACATTCCAAATTGCACATTCAATCAAAAACTAGACCTAAACACCTCCAAATCAACTGAAAATTTGCACACATATCCAAAATCACATAATGAAGCTACAAAAATTGTCGGAATTCCATTCAGACCCCGGATCAAAATCTCACCTACCATTCGGATTTCGCCAAAATTCAACCTTAGCCAATTCAAGCTTAAAACTACACCGGACCTCCGAATTCAATTCCGATCGCTCCCCTAAGTCACAAATCACCTCCCGGAACTATCCGAATCATCAGAATCCGATTCCGAGCACTCTAACTCAATAGTCAACTCTTGGTTGACTTTTCATATTCAAGCTTTCTTCAAACATGCTATTTGTTTCATTTTTAATCCAAATCACTCCTAACTCACCCGATATACTCTAATACTGTTTTAAAAGCATAATATATGTAATTGCAAGGTAACGGGGTGGTAATTCCCGTAACGACGGGCCGGGTCGTTACACTATTCCATTAACCAAATAAAGCATCGGTCATCTTTGTATTTATAGTCACCTGAATACCTTATTGTTTCCTTTGGATAAACTTTTATTGACTTTGCAGGGGAAAGGTTCATACCCAAGAACGTGGACAAGAAGAAGAAGAAGAAACTCCAAAAAGTTGAGCATAAGATGCTTGGCTGGGGTATGTCTTTTACCTGTCTTTTACTTATAAGCTGGTCTTATGCCACAATATTACCTTTCCAGATTACTTTTGATTCAAAGAACGGTTTGGTTATCGAGATCCTGAAATGCTCTTTTATTTACGTTTGCATTACTGTTGCTGCAGTTTTCATATCTGTGTAAATGGATCTTCTTTCCGTTTCAGTTTGCTCTGTGTGAGTTTTGGTTTTGATAAGTTTGGAATACGTTAGCGACTGAAACCAGCATTTCAGTTTTGCAGCAGCTGAACTGACATAATCATTTCTTATTTCTTAATTGGTTACACATATTGTTATCCAAAGCGTCCTTCATAACCTGTTTGGTTATAGTCTTGAATCAGTGTAAGTTTTTTAATTTGCATTGTGTTGTGACTCTTCTTGGATAGCGAACATGTTATTAACAGTTTGCTGCAGTAACATCCTGTTCTATTTCTCTGTTGCATCTTAACTTGCCACTGGTTGCTCAATTAGCCTCTGGAAAGTGCATGATAGACTTACATAATCAGCACCCTTGTCTTCTCATTCTAGGTCATTAATTTCTCCTATCTATACACCCTTAGCCCGAAATTTCTAGCCCCGGAGTTCTATGACACATGCACTCTGACAAACTCCTTCCCGGATTACTCTTACATAATCAGCACCCTTGTCCTCTCATTCTAGGTCATTGTCTCCTCCCTATCTCTACACCCTTAGCCTGAAATTTCCAGCCACCGAGTTTTATCGCACATGCACCCTGACAAACTCCTTCCCAGATTAATGCCTTTCCTGCTCTTCATGTTTGTCCTTACATGCAGAGACAGTAAATCTGCACCATCAAGCAACCCCCCTTATTTATTTCATTCGTCTTCAAATTCAGCTTCTCTCCTTCATCCTTGCGAGGTGCACTATCTTGCTGGACCTCGCTCCATTCAGAAGACTGAATAGTCATGAATTCATGATCTTATGTATTTGAGCTAATTCAAGCTTAAAGGTAAACGAACAAAAAATGTAAAGAGAGAAGGATCAGTTCTTTGACAAGGTTGGAGTGGCATCAGTGGAAGCCAAGTTGCTGGAATCAAGACTGCGATGGTTTGGGCATGTGAGAATGAGAGACATAGATGCCCCGGTTAGGAGGTGTGAGAGGTTGACCATGGCGGGCTTGAGAAAGGGTAGGAGTAGGCCAAAGAAGTATTTGGGGGAGGTGATTAGACAGGACATGTCGGCGCTTCACCTAACCGAGGACATGACTAGCGATAGGAAGGTGAGGAGATCGAGGATTAAGGTAGTGGGCTGACAGGTAGTTTTGAGTTTCTCCTAGGTTACCATTAGTTCTAGTAATATTCTTGTTGTTGGTTGAAAGTTACTTCCTTTAAGTTATTATATCTGGTACTTAGCAACCACGTCCAGGAAATTGTTGCTCCCTGATTATTATTATTTGATGCTACTCTTTCTGTCTTTTACCGGAAATTGTTGCTCCCTGATTATTACTATCTGATACTACTTGTTCTCCTCTTTTTCCTTATCGTCTTTTGTCTCCCTCATATGTCTTTCTCCCCCCTTCCCTCCCCCCCTCCCCTCCCTCTTCGGAAACAACCTCTCTACCTCCCATGTAGAGGTAAGGTCTGCGTACACATTACCCTCCCTAGACCCCACTTGTGGGAATATACTGGGTATGTTGTTGTTGAAGAATTAGTTCTTGCCTTTACATCTGTATTTGTATATCAAAAGATAGGTATAGACCATCTTCTATCTGCTTATACATAAGTAATCTTCTTTGGTACTCATAGTGAAGCTGGTGACATAGTGAATTTCGAAAAAATTTACTGTGAAGAAATGGACTTTGGTACTCAACCCCGAAAGCTAGCTCAAAAGGTGATAATTGTCCAATACCATATAAGGAGACCATAACTTGTATCCTCCACCAATGTGGAACAATTAATACCGCCCCTCATTCAAAAACTGGACGTATGGAGTGTGGACAACATAACATGGTGGGTAAACCAAGAAATAGGAATGAGTTTGGCTCTGATACCATGTGAAGAAATGGACCTTGGGCCTAAATCCCAAAAGCTAGCTCAAGAGGTGAGGATTGCCTAAGACTATACAAGGAGACAACTACACATTTCCTCCACCAATGTGGGACACTTAACATTTACTGATCTTCTTGGTTGCTTCTCAGTTATTATTGATTCTTTCTTCTATCTCTAATTTGAAACTCGGTTTATGCTAAGATATTATCAGTTAATGCAATGAATGGCTACAGCATATATATGTTCCTTTTTCCTTGTCCCCTCTTAATTTTCTTTATTACTGGCGGTTATTCAGGTGGTCGGGATGACGCAAAGATATTGGTTCCAGCTACTGTTTTGCTTCGCTACATGTTCACACCAGCTGAATTGCGGGTAATGTTTCTATGTGGATACTCATTTTCTGTAACATTTCAATTTCGGTCTGACTGGAACAGTAAATTGTACTCAAAGTGTCATAAAATGATTTGCAGTTCCCAAATTGCCATACCTTTGTAAACTGTTGGCATAGGAATGCTGATACTGGCAATATAACATAGTAATAAGCAGTTGCAGCATATATTAATCAATATGAAGTGGAGGCAGTTACTCTGAAGTTCCAGTTATTTTGTCAGGAAGCTGTCTTGCTACTGTTTTTATCAACATGTAGTTTTTTCTAGTTTTGCTACTAGTTGAATCCTTGAGTGTGAGATTTACCTATTAGTTGTTGTTTTTGATCCGCCGTTCAGCTAATGCACTTCAACTCTTGTCAATAGGAGGATGAGAATTTATGCTCCGAGCTACAGCAGGACGTCCAAGAAGAGTGTTCAAAGTTTGGCCCAGTGGACTTAGTAAAGGTATTGCCTGTTCTGATATAATCCATTACCCAGGGTTTCTGGATTTTATAATATTGCTTATTTATGTTGTGGTATATAAGCTATGCTCTACTAGGAGATGAGTTATTGATGTGATTTTGTTGACCAATATAGGGTGATATGTGCGCCTTCTGAGTTTATTGTATTTCTAAATTATGTGGTTCTGTGCGAAGCTGGTTTGCTCTTTTCACCTGTCAGTGAAGTAGGAATTCTGGGCCTTCAAGTTTATAAGTATCTTTTATAATCTTAGAACAACAATTTGCAGTAAAGATCAGAGTCGAAATGCTCGTCTGTTCCATAAATTTACCAGGTTTGGTTGCTTGGTTCTTGTAGCACTTCTGCATTTGTGCAGTTGCTTGAAGGTGGGCCTTGATGCTTCCTTGCATCTAGTACTCTCTACATAAGCAACTTCTATGCTCCGAAGGAATAGTTACAGTGCATTGCCTGCTTGTTAATTATGTTAAATTGGAATTTTTGTCAATGGACATATGCGTTTTAAATCCAGCTTAAGCTTCAGTTCTCCGAATAGAACATAAATAAGCACAACTGATTATTCTAAGCAGCTACTCAAAACGTAGAAAATGTCTGGTTGTACATTTGTTCTTTTTCTGCTGATGTCTGGGACTTCTTCTATGGTCATATTGCGCTATTTATACTGGAGATCTTTTGAGCGGTATTCCTGCTTTGAAACACCCATTTCGAGTGGGTATAAATTGTTTATTTCCGCATGTAGTTCTTTTTTACTGCCAGTCTGGTGGCGACCGAGACTTTCTTCCCCTTTGTGGCATGTGGAACTCAAGGAGTTGAGGGATTTTATGTGGAGTGGTTTTCCTGTTTTCATACTCCTATCCTAAGAGTAGGAGCGGAAAGTTCAGATAGATAATTTACCAGAGTTAGCCAAACAAATATTTAAGTAATCATTTGAAATATGAGAAAATCAGGGTTAGTTTACCACATAAAGATTAAGATCATAAAAACTCTGCAAAATTTGCGTTTTAGGGAAAGGAGTCAAAAAAATAGGACAGAAAATGAAATATGTCTAACTAATGGATTGAAAAAGTTATTGCAGTAGGATTCCGGTGGTTTTATCTCATTCATTGGCTTGCTTTTGCAGGTGTGCGAAAATCATCCACAAGGGGTTGTTTTGGTCAAATTTAAGGATAGAAGGGATGCACATAGGTGCATTGAGGCGATGAATGGACGCTGGTAAGTGATTGCATCTGAAACTTTTGTTATCTCATTGAGACTGTATTGTAGTTCTTCAGCCGAGTCTTATTGTTCCTTCTATTCAATTTATATGACACACTTCCCTTTTAGTTTATTCCCAAACCTTTCTATATTTTGGAACTCTTTAATTTGAAGTTTTTTGCGCTTAGTGAGATGTGCTCTTACAGCCACAAAAATGTCATGGGCATGTTTAAGATCACAAGTTCCTATTGTACATTGTTCCTTCTATTCGATTTATATGACACACTTCCCTTTTAGTTTATTCCCAAACCTTTCTATATTTTGGAACTCTTTAATTTGAAGTTTTTTGCGCTTAGTGAGATGTGCTCTTACAGCCACAAAAATGTCATGGGCATGTTTAAGATCACAAGTTCCTATTGTACTTTTGGTATGTAGAGAGTCTTTCTTTCTTTCTTAAACTCTTCGCCAAATACACAACCATATAAAATGAAAGATGGAGTATAAACAAGCATGTAATATTGTTTTCTCGTGAAGTTGCTTTTCTGTATAGACAGCAGAGTGATCAGCACCTCTGAGAGCTTGAACTTTGTTCCACTATTGTCGTTGTTTTTGTTTCCCTTATCTGATTTATATTCCTTTATTGTAACAGGTTTGCTGGTCGGCAAATCCATGCTAGTGAGGATGATGGATCTGTTAACCATGCTTTAGTCCGAGATATAGATGAAGAAACTGATAGATTAGAGAAGTTTGGAGCTGAACTCGAATCTGATTCATAGATGTGCTTCTCCATGTGGAAATAGTTGCAACACTTATTTTTGCTTGCCGTACAATCCATGCCTCAGCACTCTTTGAATAGGAATTCGTTCTGAAGGATCCTGGCTTTTGTATTTTGGCGGGTCTCCGAGATCTTGTAAAAAGATTTTCATAGATGGGATAGGAGCTGAGGTCGCCGCATGCCAACTATATTTGTAATTGCAAGTAATGGGTTATCTCCTAGTTTTCTATGGAGTACATGTGACATGATCAATTGAAATGAGAGTAGAAATTTCTCTTGTGCTTGACTTTTGTTTTCAGAATGTGACTTGCTCTGTAATTATTGTAGCTGCAAAAATTTGTTCGCTGATCGCTCTCCTATTTTTGTCACTGAAATTCCTTCTAGTTGTCGATTCTCTTTACCCTCTCCCATTCCTCTCACCAGTATCAAAACCGAGCTTGTCTGGTATACTTCGGCAAAGAAATCTTCTACTGTTACGTTTAAATTGTGGAAATTCCTGCAGGGTACTTGAAATTACATGCTTATTTAGGGGTCATTTGGTACGTGGGATAAGGTGGCATAAGGTAAGAGATTAAATTTATACCATGTATATATTTAATCCAAACTTAACTAGATATCCCACCTTATCTCATCAAACTTGAGATTATTTTATCCCACCTCCTAGGTGAGATAAATTAGTCCAACGATTATAATTCTAGGATAATTTAATCCGCACTTCAACAGTACAACCTGTGTATGGGCAGGAAGATCTTGTGGATCATTTTTTTTTTGGCTATACTACTACTACTGCAATAACAAACCCAGTTTGATCCCGTAAAGGAGTCTAGGGAGGATAGTGACTTTACACCTATCTTATAAGACATACTTTTCTTTTTGGCTATATGTATCCGATATTATATTAGTTAGGCTTGACAATTTAATGAAAATGTTCCCTATGGTTCGAACTTGATGTTTCTAGTTTCTTTTTAATCAAACTCCAAAAGTAATGAATATTAGATATTTTGACTTTGAAAATGATTTCCCGTTGCTCCTCATCAGCTTAGCTGTAACACCTCAAACATTTTTTGTTTTTATTTTCTCTTTCCCACACAACGGTCATATTCCCATCAAAGTCACAAATATGACCGTTACACCTTACCCCCCCCCCCCAAACCCCCCACTCTCTCACCTTATATACCAAAAACTTCTTCAATCTCAGTCGTCAGTTCACTTACAAAAACTTCATCTACAAAAAAGAACTTTCTTGAACCTCATCTTTATAATCACAAAAGGAAAATGGGCTTCACTAGTTATGCAGAAATTTCTGAATCCCTTTATCGTACTCGCAAATTCTTCCTTATATGCAATTACATTCTTCTTGGAGCAGCTTCCAGCTGCATTTTCTTGACCCTTTCTCTTCGCCTTATCCCTTCGCTCTGCGGATTTTTCCTCATTCTTCTCCACATTTTCACTATTGGGGGCGCAGTCTTTGGCTGTGCCGCGGTTTCCACTTCCTCAGGAACTGGAAAATGGTATGGACCCCACATGGTTTCAACTGTTTTAACTGCCATTTTACAGGGTTCTGTATTTGTGCTGATTTTTACAAGAACGGGTGACTTTCTTGGAAAGTTGAAGTCTTATGTTAGGGAAGAAGATGGTGAGATGATTTTGAGATTGGGTGGTGGATTGTGTGCTTTGATATTTTGCCTTGAGTGGGTTGTGCTTACACTTGCATTTTTCTTGAAATATTATTCTTATGTGGAAGGTGATGGTAATGTTGGTGGTGGATCAATTGCTATGAAAAGAAGTGCTAAGGTTCAAGATGAAGAAGATATCAAGAATTGGCCATGGCCTTTTCAAGTCTAAGTAGTAATAAAAATTCGTCTTTTTTTTTTTTTTGGAGATGTGATGTTTGTGGGGTGGTGGTGGGGGTGGGGGGCTAAAGCTATTATATCATAGCTTCAATTAGTTATTCATTTATTTGTTTGTTTGATTTGTGTTATTTGATGGTCCATTTTATACATATATATGTTATTTCGTAATGAGGAAAATTGGAAATGCAATATGTTTTGCTATTATTTCCTATGTTATGATTTGATGTGATAGTCAATATTTTCACAGGTGAAAAGGTAAAAATCACAAAATTCCAACCAGCAACAAAAATTTCGACTCATGTAAAAAGAAATTCTCTGAGAAATCTGTCTAGAAATGACCCTTGCTCAATTTTCTAAATTTTTGTCAAATTAGTTTGGACCTCCTATAGTTAGACTTGTGCCCACTAAGATGGCAAGTAGAATTTTCCTAGGCAAATTCTATATATAAATAACCACATGAATTGCTTTTAGCTGAAGTTAGATTCTTGTACCAATAAATTAATATGCTTCAAAAATAGCTACTGCCTAGTACAAATTATAGCAGGAAAGGGACTCAATCTTAGGCGAGTTACTGTGAGCCAATGGATCTAAGAGTCACGAGTGCATGATGTGCGAGTTAGGCACACACGTCACATTTATGAACTCTATCGCAAGCTTGATATTCAAGTAGAGAAGGATAGATCTAGCGGAAGTGTAAGTTAGATTCACAACACTAGAACATGATATGTGAGTTACTCTATCGCAAGCTTGATATTTAAGTAGAGAAGGATAGATCTAGCGAAAGTGTGAGTTAGGCTCACAACACTAGAACATGATATGTGAGTTAGGCACATCACTTATATGATACTCTTGTTGCAGAATTAATATTTAAGTGGAAAATGATAAAAAGACGACGCATTATCCACCTAGAGTTTCGTGCTCCGAGCATCTGATCCATCAATCTAGCAAGTCATAATTAATATACAAAGGGAAAAAGCAAAAGAAAAACCAAGACTCTACTTGAGTAGCTTTTTAACTCCATTGCATTTCCTAAACAAAGGGATGACAGATTACAGACTTCATAACATACCCTCAAATTACATAACATTTCTATGTTACCCTCAAACACAATGCATTCATATCTTAATCTCTTTGTCAAAAATCCAACTGAAAGAAACAGGACTCCTCTGCTTAGCCCTTGCTTGTGCTCTCTCCTCCAACTTTCTAATTCGCGGAGCCAATCCACATACGTAATCTTGTGCTTTGCGTCCTTCACTAGATAGACCGCTCAGCTTTTCCACTTCCCATCTCGCCACCAGAAATTCCAGAATATCAGCATAGTCCTTGGCTGTGTATACGCCAGTCCGTTGAGCTACAGCAGAGAAATGTTCGAAGAGGTTGTCGTCCCTACCATCATACATTAGATGAGCTGGCATTGAGATTTTCTTCTTCATCATGTCGCCAATAGCCAATATGGCGCCATCCGGATCAACCTCAAGTAGCTTCTCGACGATTTTGGTATATGCAGTTTCATGGCGCTTCTCGTCTGCAGCAATTGTACCACATATTTGCGCTAGTTTCATATCCCCATGCTCCTTGGCGAGCCGAGCTGTGTTTCCATGTGAAACGAAAGTAGCCCTTTCTTGAAAAGAAGTGTAGATAAAACCTAGATAGGGGTTGTTTTCTGTGCGTGGATCCTGAAAACATAAGATTGTGGTAAAGTACATGAACTACAACAACCCGGCGTAATCCTACAAGTGGAGTCTAACGAGTGTAGTGTGTGTGCAGCCTTACCCCTACCTTGCGAAGGTAGAGAGGTTGTTTTCGATAGACTACCCCTACCTTGCGAAGGTAGAGAGGTTGTTTCCGATAGACTCCTGGCTCACGCAAAGCACAAAAATGATTATATTACAAGTTCAATCTCAAGGGCAGCCTGGTGCACAAAGCTCCCACTATGCACGAGGTCCGGGCAAGGGCCGGACCACAAGGGTCTATTGTACGCAGACTGTTTTTCTACGAGAGACTGTTTCTACGGCTCGAACCAATAACAACCTGGTCAGATGGCAGCTACTTTACCCGTTACTCCAAGGCTCCCCTTCCACAAGTTCAATCTCAACAATTCTATTTATAGAGAGTGAAAGCAATCTGTTTCTTTTTTAATCATGTTTAGGATTAAACTCCACATGCAAATTTTGGTATTTAATCCTGTAAACTTTTACTAAGTTTAATTCATCCTCATTTTGAAACTTAATTGTTGTTTATATGATAGCATAAGATCAGGTAACAATCTTACCATTCCTGAACCAATCAGGTACTGAACTGTCTTTTCAATTTGCTTCATATCAACTCTTCCAGAAAGATAAAGATATTTGTTGAGAAGATCACCATGTCTATTTTCCTCGGCTGTCCACGCCCGAGTCCAAATAGCCCACGAAGTTAGGCTCGCGCCAGTCTCATCACGAACGCCATCCAACGTGTTTATCATGGTCTGATAAGTTGGAAGGGCTTCCTCTGTGATCATATCCCCGACTAATACAACAAAGTAATCGTCAGGAATTTCCTTACACCTTTCCCTTAGCTCCTTGACCTGCTCGTCAAATCCCTCAGACGCGGGATCAGGAAGAAAATCGCTAGGCTGCCAACATTTCTCAACAGGCTTTAGGTGAACCAAGATATTCTTTTCAGCCCAATCATTCAGAGAGTCAAAGATTTCGCGCTTTTCTGGTGGCATGGAATGGGTTACTTGAACATGCACCTCTCGTGGAGGAGTGAACGGTTTCTTCACATTTCGAACTTCCCTACAATTAGTAGAAGCAGATTTAGGATTAAAAACAAATCCATTTCAAGACCTCATAAGCCATTTTTTTTTAAAAAGGCAGTCCGATTCACTAAGTTCCCACTCTACACGAGGCCCGGAAAGACTGCATTGCTGCAAGAGGCTCTTGCAGGTTCCACAATTCAACCACGTGACCTTCTGGTCACATAGAGGCAACGTCAATGCTCCTCTTACCTCATAAGCTATAACTAAAAGGATAATTTCATAGAGATAGTGTCATACTACTAAAGCAATGTTTAAGTTTAGCTTTATAACAACTGAAATAATACATGAGATATAAGTGCCAGTCAATTCCATAACAACTAAAAAAACTGAGGTGTAGGAAACAACTATTTATAGAAGAAAACCACCCACTTGCAAACAAGAAAAGAATAACCCACTTTGCTATAATTGGAAACATTGACTATAAACAAAACAAAAATTGACAAAATTAAAACAATGCACCACTGTCAGACCTAATTTTCAACCACACTTGGCGAAATTTACAATTATTGGAAGAAAGGGAAGGAACCCCCCTCCCCCCCCCCCAAAAAAAAACCACACACGAAAAAATTAACTACCAAGAAAGATTTTCCTTAGGACCTTCTAAATATATATATATATATATATATATATATATATATATATATATATATATATATATATATATATATATATATATATATATATATAACTCAGGGGCAGATTT
>JASVEL010012440.1:0-34450 GCA_032618575.1 Nicotiana noctiflora | reverse complement strand
CCAAATTAACACCAACCCTCCTCCTCACATCCCTCTCTTCGAATCCGGCCTCCGTTAGGCTCGAATATCGCTCGAGCGTCTCGAATATTCGTTCAAAGGTCGCCGGAATTTGACGTTCATGCCAAACCTCACCAAAATCACACTATAGGCTCCCATGACCTCCCTCATACCCCCACCAGTGTTGGTTTTGCTCGAATCGAACCCAAAGCCCCAAGCCCCAAATCCGAGCCTATGAACCCTAGATTTCAAATTAGAATCTCCGGTTGAATTCAAGAGAAATTGAAGCCTAATAGAGTTTAATTGGGATGTTCTCGCTGGAGAACATCTCAATTAAAGTCCTTTAGACTTCACATCCAAGGCCAAGCTCAAAACAGTCCGGGCTTTGCTTCGATTTCGATTGCGTTCGAGGTAATCTCCTTTTTTTCCTATCTATTTTTAATTAGGTATGTGTTGCTTGTGTGTTCTTTGTTAGATTCAATTGGTTTAATTTTCTTCTTGGCCGTCCATAGTTGTCATTTCTTCTCCAAGACCTCTTGGTTTGGTCAATTGTTTTCTGTATCGCTTAGTTGAATGTGTTAGTTATAGGATACGAACTCGCGTCGATTAGCGTCGTCGAATAGTTAACTTCGCATATGTCCGGCATTCGCTGAGATTTCGGAATCATTGTTTAGCCAACTAATCTGTTATCATTGCTATGTGTTGTAGTTGATTAGATGTCATCTTCTAATTACATAGGTTGAGTTATTTGAATTACCATATAGTAATTAGCATCCCTGGATTGAATGGGACTGTTTGATTGGTCTGAAACCGAAATCATGATTCAAATTAGCTGACTAGGAAATCATGGGTTAACATTTAGAGTATTTAGTGTCCTGCACATGAGGCTAGTCAGTGGAATCCACTGTCACAGCAGAGCAGCCCACCAGTGCCCTGCACTTATCAATTTTTAATTATGAAAACCCCATACTTAGACATGGTTTAATGGGTTGGACAGAAGAAGGATGGGCAAGGGTCTGTTCTGCAGAATCTGGGTGTTCCTAGGTGTTGTTTTGGTTATAAATAGATAGGCATTGATACCTGAGAGGATATACACATTAGAGGGAAGAGAGATTCTGAAAGAGGAGCAGTCTGAGAGAGGCTAACAGGGAGAAACATTAGAGACAGTCATTAGAGGGTACCTGGAGAGAAAAAAAACAGTACCTGGAGAGCAAAAATAGTCATAGCTAAGATATTGGAGAATACTGGAGAGTAACTGGAGAGAAAAGAACAGTAATAGCTGGAGAGAAATAGGCAGCAAAGATACATTCTTGAACACCATAAAAGAGATAGACAAGTATTGTTCCATTGGCTTGTTTGTTACTGTTTCGATTGTTCATTGCTGAAGTCCTGTTTGCCACTCTTTTGGCCACTGCTGGTCGGTTGTTTGCTTGCTGTTAGTCCATTGTTGTTATGGTTCTTGTGTGGGTGTGCTGAGGTCGATTGGGTGTTATTTGCTTAGTTTGGAAGTGTCAAGCCATTAGCAGTGCTGTTATTTTGTCACTGGCAGCACTGTTTTGGGATTATTTGGTCGTTTGTGTTGATGGCTGGTCTATAGTGTTGCTGCCTGGGTTGGTTGTTGCTGTTGTTCCATTGTTGGTTGCTGTTTGTGTCTATAGTGGTGCTGCCTGGGTGGTTTTGTTGCTGTCAATCCAGTTTGTTGCTTGGCTACTGTGGTTAACTGCCATTGGTTATTGGTCTAGTGTTTGCTGGCTTGGCCCATTGTTGTTGTTGTGTCTTTATTGCTGCTGGTATACATCTCAGTTGTGTATGCTACTGCTGTGTTGAGTTTGCTACTGGTGATTATTGTTGTTGCTATTTGGTTGGTTATCATTGTTGCTGTGGTGTTTGAGTGGCTGTGGGTTTACTTTGGTTGTTCCTGTTACTGTGGCTGTTACTGTTGCTGTTACTGTTGCTGCATTGCCACTGCTCATTCATCTTTGTTCTTCCGCGTTCCAGGTACACATCTCTGTTGTTGTAATTCCTTGGTTCAAAAGAATGAAGCTTGAAGTTTATGTTTGAAGTCTGTTGAATCATGTAGTCGTCCAAAGTCTTATGCTTGATTACGTTCTGTTACTGTCTAATTAAGTTTGTATTGCTAGTTTTGTTATGGAAAATGTAGCTAGACCAAAGATACACTATCATTAGATATGCACGTAAACCCGAATTAGTCTGTTGTATCTCTGTTCAATCTTCTCTACTCATGTGTGTAATCTCCAAACCTGTTAAATGATAGACCTTATGTTAAAAGCAAGATTAGCTAGGGAGTTGTTACTCAACGGAATGACGTAATTAGATTAAAAAGAGTCGGGGGTGCATTTCATGTGACCCGACCCCAATTTTGGGCAAGAGCAAATAAAGCGTGTCAGGAACCACAGGCGCATTTCATGTGGTGTGGTTCGTAGCAAGTTTTAAATAATGTGGAATCAATTCCTAAGTAAAATACAGTGGGATGTAGTTCGCTTCATAAATGTACATATAAAATACTTAGATTTTGAGATGCGTCGCTTCTTAACGAATATCACGCCCTTCTCAACAATGTAAATAAGTAGTCGATCCGGGCGCATATCTTAGTTCTGTCTTCTTAAATACGGATGTGCATTTCATGCGACCCGAATCCAAACCCCGAAATGTTGAATAAGAATATGTCGAGGATCCGGGTGCATTTCATGTGACGTGATTCGAAAGCATATTTTTAAGCAAACTTTCTCTTTCGTAAATCATAACCAATAATAAAAGCGGTAAAGGGATATTAACTTGCACTAAGTACATAATTGTAAAAAGCAGATAGATAAGCCAAACACGACGGTTGAGCGACCGTGCTAGAACCACGGAATTCGGGAATGCCTAATACCTTCTCCGGGTTAATAGAATTCCTTATCCGGATTTCTGGTTCGCGGACTGTTAAATAGAGTCATTCTTTTCCTCGATTCGGGATTTAACCGGTGACTTGGGACACCATAAATCTCCCAAGTGGCGACTCCGAAATAATTAAAATAAATCCCATCTCAATTGTCCTTTAATTGGAAAAACTCTTTGCATCCTTGCGGGTGCGTAAAAAAGAGGTGTGACAGCTCTGGCGACTCTGCTGGGGAGATCTTTAGAATTCGAGCTCGGAATAACTGTTGTATTTGGCATATTTTATTATCCGATTCTTTTACATGTTGGCATCAATGTGCAAAATGTTGTTTTTACTGCTTTGATATTTTGTGAACTGTACATATAAATTGTGCCGGAACCAATCTCCTCTCTGAGTCTTCTAAATCATGAAGAAGGGTGCACTTCGTGTGACTTCTTTTCTGTATAGTGTCTAATTCCCATTTTAGAACGAGGTTTGGATAAGTTGCAAAACCGGTGAAGCTTCTGTATTCCCGGGTTGCTGCCTCCTCCTCGGCTCGAGCTGTCCGCTCGGGTAAGCCAAGTCTAGAACAGATAAACCCGGGTTTTTAAACCTAGAATAACAAAGCTTCATGCCGGATCCCTAGTAGGAAACGTTTATTTGCATCATGTCTCATTTGGCTTAGGGGACTCAACACAGGGGTTGGGTCCGTCTAGGACAGGTGACCTGAAATGAACAGACTATCCTGCTGCATCCTGTTTGTCTTGCGCATTTATCTGTTATAGACTTGCATGCCGACCGGCTTTAGAGATTAAAAAAAAAAAAAAAAAAAAAAAAAAAAAAAAAAGAAAAAATGTGTTTTGTTCTTAAGATAGAAATAGCTTATTCGTTTTCCTTTAGTAAAATGAATAAATAAATAATGTCGTTTGTTTCGTCAAGACCGAACTACGCAGGTTTGATTCTCGCCATTAGGTGGGATACGTAGGCAACCCTCATCGGGTCCAACCACCCCTTTAAAAAATCAAAAAAAAAATGTGTGTTTCATTTTATCAATAAAATCAAAGTGATGCCGTTTTTGCAAATAACCGAATGTTCCGAAAGGACGCCGGAAGGCTGTTTTTTGCAAAAATAGCCACTTTGAATCATTTTTAATAATTTGCGGGCACGACCTTGAAATATTCCTTGTGGAAATGTTGCAAGGCCATAGCCGCAAAATCAAGTCCGGGTTCACACCCTTTTTGCAAAAATAACCAAAAATGTCGGATAATGCTATTCTTGCTTAAAATAAGCTGAATGTCCCTTAAAAGGACGTCGGAAGGCCGTTTTTGCAAAAATAGCCACTTTGAGTCATTTGTAAATAATTTTGGACACAGCCTGGAAATATTCCCTCGCGGAAATGCGAAAGGATGTATCCGCAAAAAAATCAAGTTTTGAGTCATCACTCAACTTTACAAAAATAACCACTTTATCAAATAAGCCATTACATGGCCGGTCCTTGCATAAATAGCCACTTTTGGCATTTGAACTTCTTCAGTCTTGTATTGGCCTGTGTCGGTGCTGAATGATGCCCCATAGGCCCCAGGATTAAATTTTGAATTTATATCTTCTTAAATAAAATTTTGCAAAAAGAGCCACTTTGTCTAAATAAGCCATTACATGGCCAATTTATGAAAAATAGTCTTGTGTTGGTTTATGGTGATGCCGAACGATGCCCCATGAGCCACAAGATAAAAAAAAAATTTCAAGTTTATCTTTCTTAAATAAATTTTGCAAAAATAGTCATTTTGTCAAATAAGCCATTATGTGGCCAATTTTGTAGAAATAGTCATAATTGACACCAAAAAATATTCTTCTTCTTGTAGAAATCTCCTACACAAGTTTGTAGTTGGAGTCGTCTTCTATAATTTTCCTTCAAAGAAAAAAATCAAAAAATCAAAATCAAATAAATATCTCTTTAAACAATTGAGAAGCACATATATGAGAAGCTGGCACGACGCATGTAACTGAAGCAAATGCATGATAGAAAGGTTTAACTGCCTAGGTTCATTGCATCCTTAATGCACGTTTACCTGTTTGTCCAATGCCCTAACGCTAACGTGATGTCTTCACTTTGTTGTGTAAAGTTCCAGAAAGGTGGTTGGTTGTGGTTCTAAAATAACTCTTCCCTGTAAGACAAAGTCAGAGGACAATGGCAGATAATCTCAAGACTGAGTGGGTTGATACCGATACCCGACAACAGCTGGTTGAACGGAACCACGGGTTAGTAGAGGAGGTCAAGATATTGAGACAACACGTGGCTGATATGTATCGGGCGTGGATGGATGGAAAAGCACCACCTCCGCCACCACCTAGCTTCCTGGACTCTGTCCTTACCCGTACCATGAACCCGATGCCAGATGATCTCCCGCACTCTCCATATATACCCGCCTATCACAACTTCTCCGGCCATTCGAGTAACTCAATTACTCGTCCCCCAACTATGTTTTCACAACGCTACTCCCGTCCCCAACACCACTACTCTCCCCGGGACAACCAAAATCGTACTTCACCTTCCAGGTACCCAGCTCCACAAAAGGCTTACCAACCCCCACGAACATACCGGAAACCCCCCGGGTCAGGTTTCAAGCCAAATAAGGCGTTTAGGGAGGAAAGGTTGCTGAAGCGAGAAAAGGCGCTCACCCCTATCGGAGAGTCCTATGCAAGTCTGTTTGAAAAGTTAAAACATGTCGGCCTGATTACGCCGCTCCCCGAATACACTCCCGATCCACGTGCGAGAAGCTTCGATCCTACTGCACGATGTGCATACCATTCCAATGTCAGAGGGCACGATATTGAGAGTTGCCGTACCTTGAAAAAGGAAATAGAAAGAATGATTCAAAAAGGGTGGTTGATTGTGGTCGATGATGATGACATGGGGCACACAAATCCCCTGGGGCGTGTACCGACTGGAGCTAAAAATGTTGAAGCAGATGGCAGCCTTGGAAATATTGATGCAGAACTTAGTGGCTAAAATGTTGTGCTTGGTAATTGGGAAGATACTCCATCTTTCGGTCAGCTAGATGGAGCTTTGGTGGTTCGTTTTTGTGGTCATTTTTGTTGTCCGAGTTATTTTCAGGGTTTTCTTGTGGTCAAACCCTTTTGTCCTAGCAGTTTGCTTTGGTCCTGCCCAGTTTTGTTTCAGGGCTCTACTCTAGTTTGTTTTGTTTGTTTTGTCATTGAACCATTTCGTCATTAGTTTAATGAAGCTTTCGGTCTTTTGTTACTTTCGGTCATTTTATCTGTTTAGTTCTGTTTACCCTTTAGATTTGTCTTGTGCTCAAACGCCGAATCTAGTGACATGACATGCGCACACATAATTGTGGCTTAATTCTAAAAGTTAATCATGAAGCAATTGGAAGATGATCGGGTCATTCAAAGGAAATAAAAACAATTTGAGATTATTTGGATCCCGAGTCATGTGAAACCGGGGCAACTAAAAAGGAAACAGTTAAAGGCAAGCTGGCCAAATCGACGTGGGGTCATTCACAATAATGAAAATAAGAGTGTTGTCCAGCTGTGCTTTAAAGATATGACGAATGTTAATTGTGTTGTTTACACTTGGCATGTTTTGAAGATTGGAATGACGAAGGCATTTTGTTCTGCTATCTAAACACTTTATCCATCGTCAACCCTTTGAGCCTTATTTTAAATTCTTTCATCCCCTCCTTCGGAATTAGTTGCAAAGACTAGAAACACAAGTTTGAAAGGCAAAAGAAGAAAGGGATAAAGAAGAGTAAAGAAAAAGAAAACAACTAAAAGAGATAAAGAAAAGAAAAAGAAAAATGTGTGAAAAAAAAAAAAAAAAAAAAAAGAAACTTGGAAAAGAGGAATTGGGAACTACGTTTGACCTGATTCCTTAAAGAGGATACGTAGGCGCTTCACAGCTCGGTCATAGTGTAAATAAAGAAATAAAAATCCCCAAGTATAAAACTGGGGCAAAGAAAAATTGTGTTTATTGTAAATAAATTTAGGTCCGAAGGTTGTAAATTTTGAACCCAAAATTGATTTTGTTTTGAGCCTTCAATACCCTTTCTTTCTAGCCCTATCCAAATCCCACACTACGGTCCAAAGAAAGACCTTCCGATCAGTCTTCAAAAGATGCCACGTCAGGCGAGTGAGAGAGTCCTATCAGAATATAACACGCTGATTCTCAGCAGAAAAGACTCTGATTCCCAGCAGAAAGGAAACACGAGAGAGTCTTAGCAGTGACACCCCAATCCCCAGCTAAAAGTGATACAAATGAGAGAGTCTTACCGGTGAAAACCTTCACAGGCACCATAAGGCGACGAAAGCTGAGAGAAAATCAAAATGAGAGAGGCTTGAAAATGAAAACCCTTCGGGCACTACGAGTCGAATAAAAGTGATAATCAGATGGAAATCACGAGACAAAAATCGTGAAAGGAAATTAACGACGGAGGATAGGCCATATGCGCATGTCATGACCAGTAGAGTTGGTATCCGCGTTTGATAAGTTTTATAGTTGTTTCTGGTTAGAGAGTCAGTCCTCCCTTGTCTTCTATTTGTTGTTTCTTCTTATCTTTCTCATTTTTATCAAAAATTCCCCATCAAGGTCTGTCTAGTCAGAACAAAACAAGTGAGAAATGACTTCAAAACTTGCCACCAACTTTCCAATTATTATGCAAAGCAAGGAAATGCCATTGACGGCAGAGAAGTAGGGTGCGAAGAAGATTATTAAACTGGGGCGGAAAACTTTCTTTTCAGTTTGAAAATTTTCTGGAAGTCAATACCCACTTGGGGAAGAAGGAAAGTCTTAAGGGAAATGGTCTTCGAACTAGTGTCATCCTCAACAACCTTCAAGAAGAGTGAAACACCAATTTTGAGGAAAATGAAAATCTACCGGCAGTGTTATCTTCAACAAGTTCCGAGGTGGTCGGACAACACAGAGTGGTAAAGGAAGAAAGGAAATCTCATCTTCAACAAAATAACCCCCAGCAAGTTGAGAAACACAGAACGGGGAAGGGATAAATGGAAAACCCATCCCCAGCATGAGTATCATCAAATAA
Source organism: Nicotiana noctiflora (assembly GCA_032618575.1). Taxonomy (NCBI): domain Eukaryota; kingdom Viridiplantae; phylum Streptophyta; class Magnoliopsida; order Solanales; family Solanaceae; genus Nicotiana; species Nicotiana noctiflora. Next base: position 26,512 of record JASVEL010012440.1, on the reverse strand, counting down.
TAACATCCCCAGCAAGGTCTGATAATGAAACGCAGAGCAGGGAAAGAGGAGGAGAACCATCCCAGCAGGAGCACCACAACCAGCCACCACATTTTAAAACTAACCAATTTTTCTTTGATTTGAAACAGGAAAAAGAGGGGTTGTTGGCAGAAAAGCATGCCACGAAGAAGATTCTCAAACTGGGGCAGAAAATTTTCTCCTGTTGCGAAAATTTTCTCGAAACCAAATACTTGGTTAGGGAAAGAAGCCAGATAACGCGAGGAAATGATCTTTGAACCCGGTTATCCCCAGCAGCTTCGAAAGAAAGAAAACAACAAGCTGTGATAGAGGAAATTATACCCCCAGCAGACAGGCCAAAACGAGGAAGCTTGCGTTCGGAAAGGCAAGAGGCCGGTATCACCCCTAGCAATTCTCGGAAAATGAAACACTGATTTCAAGATTTCCTCGGCGGCATTATATCCTACAAGTTCTCAAGGGAGCGAAGCGCGAGCCCCAAAGGAGGTTTGGAAAGAGGAAGAAGGAAAAGGGATCCCCGGACAGGGTAATCCCCAGTTGATGACATTTCAATCCCCAGCGATTTCGTGAGATAGGTTTTGAAGGGAGTAGAAAAAGAGGAAATAAAGAAGATTTTCCCCAGCAGCATTACCCCAGCAGGTAAGTAATTAGTTCCAAAGACATCCCCAGCAGTCAAGAGAAAATAACACGACCCTGGAGGAAAGCAATTCCAAAACAAGGTAATTCAGAAGAAAGGATGGCCCAAGAAGCGATGCAGGGAAGTCAGGAGCCCGCCTGAAGAGAGGAATGGCGATTTATTTTCAAAAGATGTTGTTGAAGTCAGGAGCCCGCCCGAAGAGAGGAATGGCGTTTAATTTTCAGAGTTGATGATTGAAGTCAGGAGCCCGCCTGAAGAGAGGAATGGCGATTTATTTTCAAGAGATGTTGTTGAAGTCAGGAGCCCGCCTGAAGAGAGGAATGGCGTTTAATTTTCAAGAGTTGATGATTGAAGTCAGGAGCCCGCCCGAAGAGAGGAATGGCGATTTATTTTCAAAAGATGTTATTGAAGTCAGGAGCCCCCGCCTGAAGAGAGGAATGGCGATTTAATTTTCAAAAGATGTTGTTGAAGTCAGGGAGCCCGCTTGAAGAGAGGAATGGCGTTTAATTTTCAGAGTTGATGATTGAAGTCGGGAGCCCGCCTGAAGATAGGAATGGCGATTTATCTTCAAAAGATGTTGTTGAAGTCAGGAGCCCGCCCGAAGAGAGGAATGGCGTTTAATTTTCAGAGTTGATGATTGAAGTCGGGAGCCCGCCTGAAGAGAGGAATGGCGATTTTATTTTCAAAAGATGTTATTGAAGTCGGGAGCCCGCCTGAAGAGAGGAATGGCGTTTAATTTTCGGAGTTGATGATTGAAGTCGGGAGCCCGCCCGAAGAGAGGAATGGCGATTTATTTTCAAAAGATGTTATTGAAGTCAGGGAGCCCGCCCGAAGAGAGGAATGGCGATTTATTTTCAAAAGATGTTGTTGAAGTCGGGAGCCCGCCTGAAGAGAGGAATGGCGTTTAATTTTCAGAGTTGATGATTGAAGTCAGGAGCCCGCCTGAAGAGAGGAATGGCGATTTATTTTCAAAAGATGTTGTTGAAGTCAGGAGCCCGCCCGAAGAGAGGAATGGCGTTTAATTTTCAGAGTTGATGATTGAAGTCAGGAGCCCGCCTGAAGAGAGGAATGGCGATTTTATTTTCAAAAGATGTTATTGAAGTCAGGAGCCCGCCTGAAGAGAGGAATGGCGATTTATTTTCAAAAGATGTTGAAGTCAGGAGCCCGCCTGAAGAATGGAGTGACAATTTACTTTCGAAGTTGTGTGGAGAAAGCAGAGATCCCCAACATGAATCCAAGTTTGTAAGCAGAAGGAAGGCAACAAGGATCAGAAAGATAGATTCAGACATCGAAGGAGAATAGTTCGGAGATCACAAGGAAGGGACCAACGGTCGGAGTTCGGCAATCAAGATAGGCCGAAATAACAATTGGCAGAAGAGAAGAAACATCAGAAGAAACAATCAAGCCAACAAAAAGCAAGGCGGCAAAAGCAAGTTGAAGATAGATAGGATCATGCGATCCGTAGGCTAGCCTAGCTTCTTGTTTTATTTTAGCACGATGTAATGAGGAGATCGGTAAGCAGTGATAACAGCAACAACAACGATAACAGCAAGATCACAGCAGTCACGGTAGTCCCAGCTACCAAAACTTCCCGAACTACATTGACCTGATTCCCTTTTAGCCAGGGATATGTAGGAGACCTTCTGAAGCAAAGGTTCGGTCAAACTTTTCCAAAAATGCTTCACACGGAGTGCTCCAACGGGCAAAAATCGCTCGTATCCGCTCACTTATCTTTGCACGAAAACTCTTCATGTTTCCGCGCAAAGAGGGGCAGCTGTGAGCACGTGATTTTTGCCCTACATGAGAATTATTCCCAAAAATTCAAAATAAAATAGTTTTGTGTTGAGTGTGATTTTCTGTGATTTTTGTGTTATTTTTCTCTTATTATTTGCATTTTTGCGTGTGCATGTCTATTATTTAAATTAATATAAAATATAAAAATGTTTGCATTTTTGCATATAAACTCATATTGGTAATTTAGAGTAATTAAGTTTATTTGTACGAAAATGAAAAATCATAAAGAGAGGGTATTTTTCGCATTTCTTGTCATTTAATGTACAATCGCAGGATTTGGTATTTATTGTTAAAAATTAGTTATAGGTATACATATATATATATATATATATATATATATATATATATATATATATATATATATATATATATATATATATATATATATATATATATATATATATATATGGCATATATATATATATATATATATATGTATATATAATACAATATAGAGTTTAGTTTTAGGAAATAAGAAAATCAGATTTGGGCCAAAATATAGTCCAAAACCAGGCCCTATCGAGTCATCTTTGGTCCAGTCCAACTCATCCTCAATCGTGGCCGTCCATTTCAAATTGATCCTATGGCCACGATCTCCCCTATCTACCCGCCCAGGAGGCATCGATCTGGGCCGTTCGATTCAATTGATCCAACGGCCAATGCTTCATCCCCATGACCCGAGTTTGCCCGGCCCAATCCACCCACAGACCAACCCGGCTTCGATGATGGCCAAACGGCATCGTTTGGATAAGTGAAATAATCCAGGCCGTTGATCTCATCAGATCGAACGGCCAGGATTCGTTTCCCACACGAGTATATATGCCAAAAGACCTACCCAGCCCCCCCCAAGCCAGACCCCCCTCGTCTTCGTCGTCTTAGAGACGCTCATACCTCGCCGTCCACCGCCGTGCGCCGCCTGCCGGAAATCGCCTCACGGCGGTTCCGGTAGGCCAACGGCCACCAAATTAACACCAACCCTCCTCCTCACACCCCTCTCTTCGAATCCGGCCTCCGTTAGGCTCGAATATCGCTTGAGCGTCTCGAATATTCGTTCAAAGGTCGCCGGAATTTGACGTTCATGCCAAACCTCACCAAAATCACACTATAGGCTCCCATGACCTCCCTCATACCCCCACCAGTGTTGGTTTTGCTCGAATCGAACCCAAAGCCCCAAGCCCCAAATCCGAGCCTATGAACCCTAGATTTCAAATTAGAATCTCCGGTTGAATTCAAGAGAAATTGAAGCCTAATAGAGTTTAATTGGGATGTTCTCGCTGGAGAACATCTCAATTAAAGTTCTTTAGACTTCACATCCAAGGCCAAGCTCAAAACAGTCCGGGCTTTGCTTCGATTTCGATTGCGTTCGAGGTAATCTCCCTTTTTTCCTATCTATTTTTAATTAGGTATGTGTTGCTTGTGTGTTCTTTGTTAGATTCAATTGGTTTAATTTTCTTCTTGGCCGTCCATAGTTGTCATTTCTTCTCCAAGACCTCTTGGTTTGGTCAATTGTTTTCTGTATCGCTTAGTTGAATGTGTTAGTTATAGGATACGAACTCGCGTCTATTAGCGTCGTCGAATAGTTAACTTCGCATATGTCCGGCATTCGCTGAGATTTCAGAATCATTGTTTAGCCAACTAATCTGTTATCATTGCTATGTGTTGTAGTTGATTAGATGTCATCTTCTAATTACATAGGTTGAGTTATTTGAATTACCATACAGTAATTAGCATCCCTGGATTGAATGGGACTGTTTGATTGGTCTGAAACCGAAATCATGATTCAAATTAGCTGACTAGGAAATCATGGGTTAACATTTAGAGTATTTAGTGTCCTGCACATGAGGCAAGTCAGTGGAATCCACTGTCACAACAGAGCAACCCACCAGTGCCCTGCACTTATCAATTTTTAATTATGAAAACCCCATACTTAGACATGGTTTAATGGGTTGGACAGAAGAAGGATGGGCAAGGGTCTGTTCTGCAGAATCTGGGTGTTCCTAGGTGTTGTTTTGGTTATAAATAGATAGGCATTGATACCTGAGAGGATATACACATTAGAGGGAAGAGAGATTCTGAAAGAGGAGCAGTCTGAGAGAGGCTAACAGGGAGAAACATTAGAGACAGTCATTAGAGGGTACCTGGAGAGAAAAAAAACAGTACCTGGAGAGCAAAAACAGTCATAGCTAAGATATTGGAGAATACTGGAGAGTAACTGGAGAGAAAAGAACAGTAATAGCTGGAGAGAAATAGGCAGCAAAGATACATTCTTGAACACCATAAAAGAGATAGACAAGTATTGTTCCATTGGCTTGTTTGTTACTGTTTCGATTGTTCATTGCTGAAGTCCTGTTTGCCACTCTTTTGGCCACTGCTGGTCGGTTGTTGGCTTGCTGTTAGTCCATTGTTGTTATGGTTCTTGTGTGGGTGTGCTGAGGTCGATTGGGTGTTATTTGCTGAGTTTGGAAGTGTCAAGCCATTAGCAGTGCTGTTATTTTGTCACTGGCAGCACTGTTTTGGGATTATTTGGTCGTTTGTGTTGATGGCTGGTCTATAGTGTTGCTGCCTGGGTTGGTTGTTGCTATTGTTCCATTGTTGGTTGCTGTTTGTGTCTATAGTGGTGCTGCCTGGGTGGTTTTGTTGCTGTCAATCCAGTTTGTTGCTTGGCTACTGTGGTTAACTGCCATTGGTTATTGGTCTAGTGTTTGCTGGCTTGGCCCATTGTTGTTGCTGTGTCTTTATTGCTGCTGGTATACATCTCAGTTGTGTATGCTACTGCTGTGTTGAGTTTGCTACTGGTGATTATTGTTGTTGCTATTTGGTTGGTTATCATTGTTGCTGTGGTGTTTGAGTGGCTGTGGGTTTACTTTGGTTGTTCCTGTTACTGTGGCTGTTACTGTTGCTGTTACTGTTGCTGCATTGCCACTGCTCATTCATCTTTGTTCTTCCGTGTTCCAGGTACACATCTCTGTTGTTGTAATTCCTTGGTTCAAAAGAATGAAGCTTGAAGTTTATGTTTGAAGTCTGTTGAATCATGTAGTCGTCCAAAGTCTTATGCTTGATTACGTTCTGTTACTGTCTAATTAAGTTTGTATTGCTAGTTTTGTTATGGAAAATGTAGCTAGACCAAAGATACACTATCATTAGATATGCACGTAAACCCGAATTAGTCTGTTGTATCTCTGTTCAATCTTCTCTACTCATGCGTGTCACCTCCAAATCTGTTAAATGATAGACCTTATGTTAAAAGCAAGATTAGCTAGGGAGTTGTTACTCAACGGAATGACGTAATTAGATTAAAAAGAGTCGGGGTGCATTTCATGTGACCCGACCCCAATTTTGGGCAAGAGTAAACAAAGCGTGTCAGGAACCACAGGCGCATTTCATGTGGTGTGGTTCGTAGCAAGTTTTAAATAATGTGGAATCAATTCCTAAGTAAAATACAGTGGGATGTAGTTCGCTTCATAAATGTACATATAAAATACTTAGATTTTGAGATGCGTCGCTTCTTAACGAATATCACGCCCTTCTCAACAATGTAAATAAGTAGTCGATCCGGGCGCATATCTTAGTTCTGTCTTCTTAAATACGGATGTGCATTTCATGCGACCCGAATCCAAACCCCGAAATGTTGAATAAGAATATGTCGAGGATCCGGGTGCATTTCATGTGACGTGATTCGAAAGCATATTTTTAAGCAAACTTTCTCTTTCGTAAATCATAACCAATAATAAAAGCGGTAAAGGGATATTAACTTGCACTAAGTACATAATTGTAAAAAGCAGATAGATAAGCCAAACACGACAGTTGAGCGACCGTGCTAGAACCACGGAATTCGGGAATGCCTAATACCTTCTCCCGGGTTAATAGAATTCCTTATCCGGATTTCCGGTTCGCGGACTGTTAAATAGAGTCATTCTTTTCCTCGATTCGGGATTTAACCGGTGACTTGGGACACCATAAATCTCCCAAGTGGCGACTCTGGAAATAATTAAAATAAATCCCATCTCGATTGTCCTTTAATTGGAAAAACTCTTTGCATCCTTGCGGGTGCGTAAAAAAGAGGTGTGACAAAGACGGGCCGAGTCATCACAACAGATTCCTTACGTATTTTGAGATATAAGCTTCTGAAATAGGCTCCACGACAGCCTAGTTGCTGCCAAACCAGATTCTGCAGAAATTTCTGCAACTTCAACAAATTGCCAAATGATTCGAACCCCATCTGAAACTCATCTGAGCCTCTCAAGACCTTGTCCGAATATACCAATAAGTCTCAAGACATAACACGGACCTGCTTGAGGACTTAAATCACATCAAACAACATCAAAACTACGAATCGCGCATCGAATCAAATTATGAGTTTTCAAATCTTCCAACTTCAATATTTTGCACTGAAACATATCAGATCAATCTGGGATGACTTTAAATTTAGCACACGAATCATAAATAACATAATGGATATGTTCCAATTTACAAAATCGGATTCCGACCCTCATATCAAAAATTCAATCCTTGGTCAAACTTCTCAAAAACTTTCAAATTTCTAACTTTTGCCAAACGACTCCAAAATGACCTACGGACCTCCCGATTCACTTCAGATCGCGCTCCCAGCTCCAGAATCACCATATGGAGATATTCCCAAACTCGAAATCCCAGACGGACATCGATATCACTGAAATGCACTTCAACCCAACTTGTAAAATTTCTTCCAAAATGTTAACTTCCACATTAGACGCCCAAATGCTCCCGGGTCATACAAAACCTGATCCGAGCATACGTCCAAGTCCAAAATCCTTATACTAACCAACTGAAACCTTCAGATCTTGATTCCGAGGTTATTTACTCAAATTTTCGATCCTAGTTAATTCCTTGAACTTTAAGCTTCTTAAATGAGAATTCTCTTTCCACGCGTACAAGTCATAATACCTGAAATAAAGCTGCTTATGACCTCAGACTGCTGAACGACGCGCTAGAGCTCAAAACGATTGGCCGGGTCGTTACATTCTCTCCCACATAAACATACGTTCTTCCTCGAACGTGCTGAGAACTACACTGAAGTAGTTTGAAATCACTATTTAACTTCTCATGCACCTTCTCGGTAACCATAACTCAGCTGAGCATATTGGCTCGATCAATTCTGAAGATATTCCCTTTTATTCAAGAAAATAAGCCTTAGAGTCCAAATTCCAACATTCAGAATCCTATGCCCGACCTGTTTCCAACATAAGATCACTATATCAATCACTACACGTTGTACCCAAACATGGCTGCATAACTTTGCTGAATTCACACCTAGCATCACTTTACTTACCGGGCCACAATAATATTTTCTGATCAACTTAGTCAAAATTCCACTAATATGATACTCCCATTACACCCCATGACATACATAGGTCTTACTCTCACCCTTACATACCGCCACAATGGAACAGACGTGCAGAAATTCATAATCAACTGCTGAGTCAACCAACCATTGAGTCTATACTTCTGACTTATGAACTAAGTAATGATCTTTTCTCCTTAATATATTTCACGTAAGCAGATTGCACTGATCCTAAATCTAGCAATCTTGTCTCACCCAGTATGAACTGCTCAGGAAATAACCCACCCTGACATGACCAACGTCTCATATGATGCCACAACGTGCCAATAGGCTACCAATTAGAATGCGATACAAAAAGGAAAACGAACTCTAAAAATGAGATATAATCACCCTGTTCGCGAATCATACATGCGATGTGGGCAACATACTAAACAGACTCCCCGCTCGCGAATCATACATGCGATGCGTGCTCACAACTAATACGAGCTTTCCTCAGAAAATGGGAACGAAACATATAAGAATATATAGGGGGTATGTATTGAACATCACACTGTTGTGGCACGCAACCCGATCCAAGCAATCATAACCATGGTAGTGTGGCACCCGATCCACGCAACATAACCATGTAGGCATGCCACCTGATCCAAATAACATACCCATGGCGGCGCGCCACCCGATCCACACTTGGAACTCACATAAGGAGATATACAACAAGATAAGTTGCTCATTACAATAAAATATTGAATATCGGTCATAAACATGCTAAGTGTATAATACCATTCCCTGGGGAGACATACAATGCTATAATCCACAAACTCGAGTACAACTGAAGTGCGATATATGATCTGAATTCTCAATAGCCATCCTGTTCATATAACCTCATCTCTATGCGGAACCTCAACACATAAGAAATTCATTAAGCCGCCTCACAACTCGCATGACGCAATACATCGTTACATGAAATAGCTAACAACAAAATAACACCTCGACTCTCTTCCATAAGGAGCGTATTGCTGAGTTGAACACATTTGGCCTGATATAAAGCCTCTGTTCACATTTAAATCAATCCACTGATCTCAAGCCAATTTTTGATTGCACCAACTAGGCTAATATCCTTTCAAAGGTCCACAATAACTCCCCTTTTCTCATAACACATAAGAACCACCCTCATAATCGGAGCGAACCTCCTCATTCCATAACCCAATAAACAGAGTGCCTTTCAGGCATAAATTCTCAAATTAATGATATTACCACAATCCTCATACTTGGTTTAAATATTTGATCAATCAAGTGACTATATGTCACACTTATACAATCTTCATGTGGGACACACTCTAACAATAATCCTAAATAATTAACGGTCTGCACATCCAAACCACCGGTCACACAAATGTTGAAAAGCATTCAAAAATCCTTAACCAGGATAAAAAGCCTTTTTCTACACAAAACACCGATCTCAGGTGATGCTGAAGACGTTACCAACTTACTTTAAACCTCGAAACTCCCTTCATGCTCATCCGAACTCGTGACAACATTGTCAACATCAAAAACTGCAACCTTGATCCTCACTTCAAATTCCATACCACTCACTACACCCAACGTGCCGATATATGATAGAACACAATTTTCATTATAACCCCGGAACCACTAATAGACTAACACTTTATAATATACAACTTCTCACCAAACTCACTTCAGGAGAACCATAGGAAACACAAAGGAGAATTCTCATAACCGCAGAATATGTGAATCACTAAGTAGTGTTCCAAGCTACCATAGCCCCTTCCAGGATCCGCCTACACATAACAGACTAACAGAAGAATGCTTCTGAATAAATCGATTGCGACAGACGACAAGCCTCACACGTACCACCACAAATCACATGTATAACTCGATCATGCTGAATGAACTGATCACTAGCACCAATATTCCAAGTCAATTGTGGCTAAACAATATATTTTCTTTTGATTTACCCTGATTGCCTTAGAAATAATAATAACCCCATTCAACACATAGCACGCTTCATTTGCGCTCACTTGAGTGACCTTGAATCACGAGACCATGCTGTATGAAATCCCATGAACCCTTTCATACCTCCCAAATGCTATACTGCAAGTCAAAACATCATAAAACATTTTGGGCTTCCATTCATGAGCTGCTGCAAAAGCTTGATTCTCAACCGCACCCATTGGCTTAAAATTATTAGGCACCATGCTTTACCCCTTTGGATCTACTAGGACCGATGCTGAGATCCACCCGCTCTGACTTAGCCCCGAATATAATCAACTTCATAAATCTTATAACACATGAGTACCCCCTCGACGAAGCACCCAACAGAATCACTTCCTTTGAAATCAGCACCTATACAAGGCATAAATCTTGAATCCTTCCCTAAGCCTGAACATGAGCCAATAAGGCCAACCATAGCATGCATTCAACAATTCATTTGCTCAAACTACCACTTATGGGCTTTTCCCATAACTGAAATAACCCTTCAATATGCTATTAACCAAAAACCTCACAAGTAGTTAACCATGCAACCCAATCATAGGTGGTGGGACTCTGCCACTTAGCTTGAAGCCATTATTTCACAATTCTAGAGTTTACTAGAATTCTTCATCTGTTGTTGACATAACTTTGCACAACCAACCGCCTTCGCACAACCAATCCTTTCGATGTATAACCAATAGAATCCTTTGCAAAAGCTTCACCAACCACGCGACCGCTAATCCTGCTCATATGGAATAACCCTCATGTGGAAACCACTTCCCGATACCTTCCAAGGCTGCTACGTGGGGTACATCACTACGAAAATGATAACCCATCCGAAGTCCGAGCTCACCTTCTAGTTGCACGAGTCCATTCACCCCTCGCGGGCATCAATTAAATGTGCAGAAGCATCCTTCCAGTTCAAAGTTATGTTGCATCTTTCTTCATTTCAAATAGCTCATTACGTTATATCTGATCTTATGTCGCATAATAATCCATGCTTTAAATTAGACCCGTAGACCCCAATCACCAATCCTAAAATTCCCAAATCGATTCAGACTCTCCTTAGTGCACATAATCATCCTACTACCAAGCCCATATGAAACATTCGCAACTCTCCCACATCGGGTAAACTCGATTCTTTAATCAAGCAATCGACATGCGCTTCTCATACCTGGTCTTCTAGAAGTTTAATCACTGCTTGACACTTCCCAAATGTCCTTCCGCATACTTTGATGCTCAATTGTTGCCTTAAATAAAATCTATCTTTGTAGCACTTGAACCCACAAGTCACTACTAACTTTAAACCTTTCTGAAGATCATCTTCGAGCTTCCAATATTAGAAATGCTGATTCAATCCTGAACCACCTTACCTCGCAATATCTAACAACCGCTTTTTCAATACTGACCCGCAATATCCTACTCTAGCGGTGAATTATAGAAGATTATAACACTGGCAAATTTCGTACATTCCATAAGGACAACGACATCTTATTGTAGAAGAAAACTCCACCACGCTAGCAAATACCGAGTTTCGATACATCATCAACCCAAACTTGAACATTCTCTGTCCGATTGTCTTTCCCTTACCGGGAATAAAACACCGAATCTCTAGATCATTCACTGAGTAAACCTCCATTCAAGTCATTCACTGCCTCGACATGCAGGCAAACATCCTACCATCATAACAAAATCGTGGAATAATTGTTCATAAGCATCATGGCAACTTGTGCCTAGCCTCAAGGCTCTTAGAAGTACTGCTACTAAGCCGAAATAAATAAGATATCATTCAATAAGGTGACTATAGTAGTCCAATCAACTATACCGGGAGAAACATCCCGCACCATATTTGTGGTGCCATTACCATTTCTCAATTCTCGATTTATAACAAGTGTCTCACGTCGTATAAGATTGAGTAGGAAGGAAACAAAGGCATAAGCCACACAGGAATCAAATTGCACAATAGGGAATAAACAAGGGAAATACTCCTAACAACCTGTAGTCTCTCGAGGATAAGTACAGACGTCTCCGAATCGATCCGCGAAATTCTACTAGACTTGCTCATGACTCGTGAGACCTATAGGAACCTAGAGCTCTGATACCATTTTATCACGACCCAAAATTCACTAAGGGTTGTGGTGGTGCCGGACACCGCTGTCAGGCAAACCAACTTAATTATCGATTAAAAGTTCTCTTTTTAAATACATCAAATTTCAGAAATTTCCTTCCATATTTTGTAAATAAAAAGGTCTTTACTTCAATTAAAATCAAACAATAAACAATTAATTCAAATCTTTCGAAAAACTATCCCAGAACCCAGTGTCACAAGTGCATGAGCAACTATCGATAAGGAAAAATAAAATACAACATCTGTCCGGAATATAGTGGACAGAAAATAAATAACAAAAGTGCAAAAAGGAACTACACTAGCTGCGGGTCGCCTCGCAAATTGCAGCTCATATAGTCCCAGAATTTTCCATGCTGCTACGCCCAGTAGGCTGCTAGAAGTATATATACTTGTGAAATAAAAATGCATAGAAGTGTAGTATGAGTATGTAATTAATGTGTACTCAGTGAGTATCCTGCCTAATCCCGAAGGGGTAGAGATGAGATGGCCAACTTTAACACTCACTAGAGGTCGATTATCAATATTTAATAATGCGGGGATAATCATAGAGTCATATAGTAGTTCTAATTCACGAAGCCAGGAAAAATAGATAAAACACCTTCAACCATAATCAAGGGCTTCAAAGTTTATTCTTTATTATCTTATCAATTTATTTTAAGCCACGAAGGGCCAATTCCACATATAAAACTCTCAAGCGACAAATAACATGCGCAAATCACACCGAGGCGACTGCCCACTCCGATAGAAATATAATTGTGCACTGCCGAGGGTCGAGCGGCACGAACCATAGATGCATCTATTTTTACCGAGGCGTTTGGCCCGTTCCATAAATAAACACATACCCTGCTCACGAATCATCCATGCGATGCAAGCACACATAAAATACATGCCCAGGTAGGAAATTAAGAATCTAACGAGGATAATTATCCAAATAAGGAAATTTCTCTTTTTAACAAATTTCGAAAAATTAATATTAAATCTCTTTTAAATTCTTTTACCCATTTAAGGTGATCTAGACAATTCAATCTATCAATGGGTTCACGGTAATCCAAGTATAACATGCTTTTTGGGTCCTAGACTACCCGATCAATAGCATAATAGTAGCTATGCACGGACTCTCGTCACCTCGTGCATACGTAGCCCCCACAAATAGGACCACATAACCAATTTAACTTACCTATGGGGTAAATTCCCCCTCACAAGATTAGAAAGGAGACTCACCTCGTTTCAATGCTTACTTTCCGGTCAAAGAATGAGCTCAAACCCCAAAACCAATGCCGAACCATTCAAAACTATTCAAATGGTGTATAAACAAATCAATATACGCTCAAAAATTCATATTCCAACTATTGAGGTGATTATCCAACCCTAAATGTAAGATTTCTAAAATCACCCTCGGACCTACGTGCTCGGATTCCGGAAATTTTCGTAGAAAGTTGTTACCCATAACCTTATGAATCCAAATATATGATTTTTAGCAAATTCCATAACTATTTTCGTGGTCAAATCTCATTTTTATACAAAACCTAGGTTTTCATCTAAACCCTTGATTTCACCAATTTTTACATATTAATCTATCCATAATCATTGTATTAAACTCATGTTGTGTAGAAATTACTTACCTTAAAATGCTAGGTAAAAACCGTTTTCCAAAAGCTCCAAAAATCACCCAAAAACCATTCTCCAAAAATCCAAAACGAAATGAAGGAAATGGGCAAATTTTGGTCCTTAAATTTCTGCCCATCCGTCACTAAAACTCCATTTTCACCACTAAAAGTCGTCACTGAAAGTCCACTAGAAACAGCTTTACCCACTCTTATTCAACTGCTCATAACTTCCTATACAAATGTCCAAATGATTAACGGTTTAATATTCTGAAAACTAGAATGCAAGAAAGACAACTTTCATGTTTTGCACATTTTTGGATTCCTTATAGATTTCGATATATAAGCTTCTAAAGTAGCCTCCTCGCATCAAACATTTCTGGAAAATTTCAAAACAGCTTTACCAACCCTTATTCAGTCGATCATAACTTTCTGTACAAATATCAAAATAATTAATGGTTTAGCTTTCTGGAAACTAGGATGCAAGGGCTACAACTTTCATGTTTTGTAAATTTATAGATTCCTTACGTATTTGAGATATACGTTTCCGAAATAGGCTCCATGATTGCCTAGCTGCTGCCAAACCAGATTCTGCAGAAATTTCTGCAACTTCAACAATGTGCCAAACGATTCGAACCCCATCCAAAACTCATTCGAGCCTCTCGACACCTTGTCCGAATATACCAATAAGTCTCATAACATAACACGGATCTGCTTGAGGACTTAAATCACATCAAACAATATCAAAACTACAAATCACGCATCAAATCGAATTATGAGTTTTTAAATCTTCCAACTTCTATATTTGCGCCAAAACATATCAGATCAACCTGGAATGACTTTAAATTTTACACACGAGTCATAAATGACATAATGGATCTATTCCAATTTACAAAATCAGATTCCGACCCTGATATTAAAAAGCCAACCATTGGTCAAACTTCTCAAAAACTTTCAAATTTCTAACTTTTGCCAAACGACTCCAAAATGACCTACGAACATCCGGATTCACTTTCGATCGCGCTACCAACTCCAGAATTACCATACGGAGCTATTTCCAAACTTGAAATCTCAAACGAACATCAATATCATTGAATAGCACTTCAACCCAACTTGTAAAATTTCTTCCAAAATGCTAACTTCCACAATAGGCGCCCAAACGCTCCCGGTAATAAAAACCCTATCCGGTCATATGCCCAAGTCCGAAATCCTCATATGAACATGTAGATTCTTCAGATCTCGATTCCGAGGTCTTTTACTCAAATTTCTGTTCCTAGTTAATTCCTTCAACTTTAAGCTTCCGAAATGAGAATTCTCTTTCCAAATCAACTCTAAACTTCCCGAAATTCAATTCCGACCACGTGTACAAGTCATAATACCTAAAATAAAGCTGATCATAGCCTCAGACTGCTGAACAACATGTTAGAGATCAAAACAATCGGTCAGGTTGTTACACTTGAGGCCTTTGGTGAGTTTCGGATATGTTTAGGCTATGTTGCGTTTGTTTTTGGATGCTTCGTCATTGTTTCTTCAAGCAAAAATAATACTACATTGAGCTAATGATATCCAAATTAAGTTTTGTTTGAACCATTAGATTCGTATCGAAATTACGAAGCCATAAAAAAAGAATCATCCAATTTGAACTTCGTATGAGGAAGTTATGCTCATTTTTGTATCAGGAAAAATTGTTGGTTCTAGTATGGTCGCCAATGCGAACATTTTATCGCATTTGCGATGCCCTGTTCGCAAATTTTGAGATTTTCATTGCAAATGCGACTTTTTCCAGTCCTGGGTTGTTCATAATTGCGTGGTGTTGTTCACAAATGCGAACCCTGGGTCGCAAATGCGACATCTTAGACCTGTTAAGTGAGGTTTTTGACGAGATTTTCACCCATTTTTCAATTTTCTCAAACTCTAAACCTCCATGGGTAATTTTCCAAGGATCCAAACTTCTCCAAATCCTTCTAATCAATTTTCAACTATATTTTATGATTATATCTTTGATTTAGCATCAAATTCATGAGAATCTAAAGGAAAATTTTGGGGGAAATTGTGAAATCTTTCAAAAATGTAAAATGATAATTTGAATTATCACATAGTATCGAAATTAGATAATTTTTGTATGGGTGAACTCGTAGTGGAATGAGTGTTCGATTTTTATAAATTTTGTCGGTTTCGAGGGGTGGGCCCGGGGAGTTGACTTTTGTTGACATTTTACAAATTGTATAAGAACCATAGTTTTCTCAATTGAAATTATTTTCTCTTGCATTGTTTGATGTATTCAAGTCATTTTTGGATAGGTTGGGTCGAGCGTTGATGAATTGGTAAATGAAAAGCTAAATTGGGTATTTAATTGGCCCGATTGAGGTAAATATCTTGCCTACCCTAGTGTGGGGTACTTCCCCTTAGGATTTGAGTCTTCTATGCTAATTGTAGCCCATGCAGGCAAGGTGACGAGTACGGCTCAGAATTATTTGTGAGAAATTTGCCTCTAGGGTTCTTAGGTCCTTATGTTATTTATGTGGAAAGTATCCCGTTATGGTTGGATTTCCTAATTGCTTAAATTGCCTCTATATGCTCCATATGATTTTATCGCTTTCCTCTAATTCGTACATGTTACTTGACCCTTAATTGCCTTAATTGAATTGATTGCCTTCCTTATTATTTTGATACTTCTTGATTGTGAGTTTCCTTTATGATTTCGTATAAACCTGCTACATATCCAATTATTGTAGTTACCGGTGTAGTTATCACGTGCTTATTATGTCTGGTTATTTTTTACAGGTTATCGTGCTTCTTGGTTTTCTCGTGTTCCTTATTATATATTATTCTTGTCTGAATTTATGACTATTCATGTCAAATAAGACTTATGACATTCTCTTGGAAATTGTCCATTATTGAGTATTGACTCGAGTTAAGATCTATATTGCGAAGCTAACTGTTGAAACAAGATTGGTTGTTGTTTTCACGACCCTAGTTCACCAATTGTGAACATGTCGTGATGGCACCCAGTCCCCACGACTAGGTAAGCCTAACACGTTGCGGAATCCATAAATTTTAAACACTTAAATAGGAAATAGCGGAAAATAACATAAAAGATATGTAATCCGTGCCGCTTGGCACATACATCCGTCACAAAATAAATAAAACACTACCAAGATCCGGAACCCCACGGTAACACAGACTAAAAGAGAAATACAACTGGGGCTCTATGTATAAAGAGTTTCTAACAACGAAATGAGGAAAAATGTCAACTAGAAATACTAGAATAGAAGGGAAGCCTCCGGATCCGCGGACGTAGCGGATCATACCTCGAAGTCTCCCAGAAAGCTGCAGAATCACCTAGTACGAGCCTGCTCTGATGTACCTGGATCTGCACAACAAAAGTGTGCAGAAGAGTAGCATGAGTACACCACGGCGGTACTCGGTAAGTGCCAAGCCTAACCTCGATGGAGTAGTGACGAGGTAGGTCAGGGCCCTACTGAGAAACAATAATATAATGATGAAAACAAAATAAACAGTTTAAATGATAATAATTTCCGAAATAACAACATTATGAAAATTACTGCAACCGTCTACGATTAAGCTAACAACAAATAACCAACTCAAATAAACAAATCCAGGATCTGTGGGAATTGAACCCACAGTCCCATTCTCAGTGCCTCTGGGTCTCCGGGAAGCGAACCCGCAGCCCATGTCTCGATAATATCTCAATAACTCAGGATCTCCGGGAATCGAACCCGCAGTCCACATCTCAATAATATATCAATAGCGCAGGATCTCCGGAAATCGAACCCGCAGTCCACAAACAATATCACTCCGGGTCTCTGGGACGTAGTCCCTACCAATAACTCAGGATCTCGGGAATCGAACCCGTAGTCCCTACCAATATCACGCCGGGTCTCTGGGAATCGAACCCACAGCCCTGGGTCTCCGGGAATCGAACCCGCAATCCACAAGCACAGCCAATTAAGGAATCCACAGAGAGAATAATTATGCTTAACTATAACTTCACCGAAAAATAGTGCCAATAATTAACAAGGAGTTCAAATAAGGCAATTAGGCAACTAAACAGTTAAGTGCTACCTAATCATGCTCTTCTAACCACTACCCGGTAAAATATCAAATTAACAACCAAAGACAGGGATATCGCTCATCGAACATTTGAATAAAGTACGTGTTCAACAACCAGCGCATGTACACGCCCGTCACCTCGCGTACAAGGCATTTAAACTATCACATAATATCCTAGGGGTGAAAATTCCCCCACACGAGGTTAGACAAGCCACTTACCTCAATTCCGGTGCAAAACCGCTAAGCAATAACCCTCTTGCCACGAATGTCGGCCTCCACAAGTGTAGAATCTGATAAAAATCAATAGAATCACATCAAAATAGGCCAATTGGGCATTACCCAATCAAATTAACTCAAAATTCACCAAAACCCACAAGTTGCCAAAACCCGACTTCCAGTACGCTTATCGAAAAATCACGAAAATTATATATTCGGGTTCCTTATCTCAATACGAGTCTGTGCATACAAAATTTACCAAAATCGGACTCCATTTGCCCACTCAAATCAGTGTTTTTCTTAAATTTAGGCCTAGGGCTCAAACCCACCTTAAATCTTCCATTTACAGGGATTTAACCAAGGATTTCATGTTAAAATGATGTAATTAAACCACAAAACTTACCTCCAACGAATCCCCAATGAATTTCCAGCAATTCCCGTGAGTTTCTCTCTCTAGAACTCAAAAATGGCGTCTTTGGGTATTAAACCCGCGACTGGTTCTGTTCTGAACTTAACTTCACTGCCAGCCCCATTTCTTCATCGCGTTCGCGACGCCTCTCACGCGAACGCGATGCCTTCCTCCTCTTCCTCATCGCGAACGCGGCACTCACTCACGCGTCCGCGAAGATCAAATCCTCAGCCTCCTGACTTTTACTCAACGCGAACGCGACGTGAAGTCACGCGTCCGCGATGCCTTTCCTTTCCCTCTTACGCGAACGCGACCCACCCATCGCGAACGCGATGACCAACTGGCCTCACCCTTCGCGAACGCGGCATTGACCTCGCGAACGCGATGCCTTACTGAACCTGGCCTTCGCGAACGCGGAACCTTCCTTCGCGAACGCGAAGGCTTATTTTATGCCCAGTGATCTGCAGATTACAGCAGATCATTTCTTGCTTCCAAATGCCGGATGATGGTCCGGATTCACCCCGAGGCCCCCGGACCCCAACGAAAACCACCAACATACCCCAAAACACGATACGAACTTGTTCCAATCATAAAAACACCATCCTAAACATCAAAATCACCAATTACACACGAATTCAAGCCTAAGTTTCTTAAAACTTTTCGAATTGCACATTCGATCAAAAACCCGTCCAAACGACGTCCGAATGACCTGAAAATTTGCGGACATATCCAAAATCACATAACGAAGCTACAAAAATTGTCGGAATTCCATTCCGACCCCCGGATCAAAATCTCACCTATCGATCGGATTCGCCAAAATCTCAACCTTCGGCATTTCAAGCCTAATTGAGCTACGGACCTCCAAAATACATTCCGAACACGCTCCCAACCCCGAAATCACCTAACGGAACTAATGGAACCATCGGATTTTCGTTCCGAGATTGTCTTAACACTGTTCCGGCTACGGGCCATTTTCTAGTTTCAAAGCTCTTATTTAGGGACTAAGTGTCCCAAAATGCTCAAATTTTTGGAACCGACTCTCCCGGCAACCCACAATAGCAGAAATGAACTTAGGGGAACAGTTAAATTAGGGATTGGGGCGTAATTTTCTAAAACGACCAGTCGGGTCGTTACATCTTCCCACACTTAAAGATTCGTTCGTCCTCGAACGAGCATAGAAAACATACCTGGAATAGTGAAAAGATGAGGGTACTGGCTGCGCATATCCTGCTCGGTCTCCCAAGTCGCCTCCTCGACCGGCTGGCCCCGCCACTGAACCTTTACCGAAGCGATGTTCTTTGACCTTAGCTTCCTGACTTGCCTGTCTAGAATGGCTACTGGCTCCTCAACATAAGACAGATCCTTGTCTAGCTGAACAGATGTGAAATCCAACACATGCGACGGGTCACCATGGTATCTCCGGAGCATGGAGACATGAAATACGGGATGAACTCCGACTAGGCTGGGAGGTAAGGCCAACTCATAAGCAACCTCCCCAACACGCCTAAAAATCTCAAAAGGGCCAATAAATCTAGGACTCGGCTTCCCTTTCTTCCCAAACCTCATAGCGCGACTCGAAGAAGAACCCGCTCGCCAACCATAAAAGCCACGTCGCGGATCCTCTTATCTGCATAACTCTTCTGTCTAGACTGGGCTGCACGAAGTCTGTCCTGAATCACCTTGACCTTGTCCATAGCCTCCTGAACCATATCAGTACCTAGCAACCCGGCCTCGCCCGGCTCAAACCAACCCACGGGAGACCTGCACCTCCTACCATATAGGGCCTCGTACGGTGCCATCTGAATACTAGACTGGTAGCTGTTGTTATAAGAAAACTCCGCCAGTGGCAAGAAGTGATCCCACGAACCTCCAAACTCAATCACGCACGCACGGAGCATATCCTCCAAAATCTGAATAGTGCGCTCGGACTGCCCATCAGTCTGGGGGTGAAATGCTGTGCTCAACTCCACCCGAGTACCTAACTCTCGCTGTACAGCTCTCCAGAACCGTGAAGTGAACTGAGTGCCTCTATCTGATATGATAGAAACGGGAATACCATGCAGCCGAACTATCTCCTTGATATAGATCTCCGCCAGTCGCTCCGATGAATAAGTAGTGCTCACCGGTATAAAATGGGCGGACTTGGTCGGCCGATCCACAATAACCCAATGGAATCAAACTTCCTAACAGTCCGTGGAAGCCCAGATACAAAGTCCATGGTGATGCGCTCCCATTTCCACTCTGGAATCTCAATCCGCTGCATCAATCCACCTGGGCGCTGATGCTCATACTTCACCTGCTGGCAGTTGAGGCATCTAGAAACATAATCAACTATATCCCTCTTCATCCGCCTCCACCAGTAATGCTGTTTCAAGTCCTGATACATCTTTGCGGCACCCGGATGGATGGAATACCGCGAGCTATGGGCCTCTGCTAGAATCAGCTCTCGAAGATCATCTACATTGGGCACACAGATACGGCCTTGCATCCTCATAACTCCATCATCCCCGATGGTAACATCTCGAGCATCACCACGCCGAACTCTATCCTGAAGGACAAGCAAATGAGGGTCGTCGAACTGACGCTCCCCGATGCGGTCAAATAGAGAAGACCGAGAAACCACACAAGCTAGAACCCGGCTGGGCTCCGAAAGATCCAGTCTAACCAACTGCCTGGCCAAAGCCTGAACATCCATCGCTATAGGCCTCTCTGAAGCTGGTAGATATGCCAAACTCCCCAAGCTCTCTGCCCGACGACTCAAGGCATCAGCAACCACATTAGCCTTGCTTGGATGATAGAGAATAGTAATATCATAGTCCTTCAGTAGTTCCAACCATCTCCTCTGACGCATATTCAGGTCCTTCTGCTTAAGCAAGTGTTGCAAGCTCCGGTGATCGGTGTAGATCTCAGAAGGAACCCCATATAAATAATGACGCCAAATTTTCAAGGCGTGAACAATGGCAGCTAGCTCCAAATCATGAACAGGGTAATTCTTCTCATGCACCTTCAGCTGTCTCGACGCGTAGGCAATCACCCTACCGTCCCGCATCAATACCGCACCGAGTCCAACTCGTGAGGCATCACAATATACGGTATAGGACCCCGTACCTGTAGGCAACATCAATATAGGGGCCGAAGTCAAAGCTGTCTTGAGCTTCTGAAAGCTCGCCTCACACTCGTCTGTCCACTGAAAAGGGGCACCCTTTTGGGTCAATCTAGTCATAGGTGCTGCAATCGAAGAGAACCCTCTACGAAACGACGGTAATAGCCCGCCAAACCAAGGAAACTGCGAATCTCAGTAGCGGAGGAGGGTCTGGGCCAACTCTGCACGGCCTCCACCTTCCTCGGATCTACTCGAATACCATCACTAGACACCACGTGGCCCAAAAAAGCCACTGAACTCAACCAGAATTCACATTTAGAGAACTTGGCATAAAGCTGCTTCTCCCTCAGAATCTGAAGCACCGTCCTCAAATGCTGCTCGTGCTCTTCCCGACTCCGGGAATATACTAGAATATCATCAATGAAAACAATCACGAACGAGTCCAGATAAGGCCTGAACACACTGTGCATCAAATGCATAAAGGCTGCTGGGGCATTAGTCAACCCAAAAGACATCACGAGGAACTCATAGTGACCATACCGGGTCCTGAAGGCAGTCTTCGGGATATCTGGCTCCCGAATCTTCAACTGGTGATACCCAGAGCGCAAATCAATCTTAGAAAACACCTGTGCGCCCTGTAGCTGGTCGAATAAATCATCAATACAGGGCAAAGGATACCGGTTCTTCACTGTAACCTTGTTCAGCTGACGATAGTCAATACGCATACGCATAGAACCGTCCTTTTTCTTCATAAACAATACAAGAGCACCACAAGGCGAAACACTGGGTTGAATAAAACCCTTGCCCAATAACTCCTGTAACTGATCCTTCAACTCCTTCAACTCGGGAGGAGCCATACGGTACGGTGGAATAGAAATGGGTTGAGTGCCCGGCAACAAGTCAATAGCAAAATCAATATCTCTGTCGGCCGGCATGCCCGGAAGATCAGTTGGAAATACATCAGCAAAGTCACGTACCACAGAAACAGAATCAATAGAGGGAGTGTCAATACTGACGTCCCGCACATAGGCTAGATAAGCAACACACCCCTTCTCAACCATACGCCGAGCTCTGAGAAAAGAAATAACACGGCTGGGGGTGTGATCTAGGGTACCACTCCACTCAATACGTGGAATGCCTGGCATAGCCAGCGTCACGGTCTTGGCGTGACAATCAAGAATAGCATAATGGGGCGACGACCAGTCCATGCCCAGAATAATATCAAAATCGACCATCCCAAGCAGCAATAGATCCGCTCTGGTCTCAAAATCACAAATGGTGATCAAACACGACCGATATACGCGGTCCACAGCCAAAGAATCACCCACCGGAGTGGAAACATAAATGGGGGCACTCAAAGAATCCCGAGGCACACCCGGATGAGAAGCGAAGTAAGAAGACACATATGAAAAAGTGGAACCAGTGGTCGAATAGAACCGATGCCTCCCCGTGACTAACCGGAATAATACCCGTGATAACGGAGTCGGATGCGACAGCCGCAGCGCGATCGGGAATAGCATAGAATCCGGCTTCTGTCCCCCTCTCGAGGGCGGCCTCTAGAACCCCGACCCCCGCCCCGGCCGGCCGGGCGAGTGGAATAGCGGACCGGAGCCGGAATGATAGCTCGCCGACCCCGAGAACCACGCCGATCGTCGCGAAGACGGTGAGGTGCCCCCTCCCACGCTCGGGGCACTCCCTCACCGGTGGCGAGTATCCCCGCACCCAAAGCAAGCCCCGGGAGGACACGGTGATCGTGGATCGACCGGCCTTCTCCCCACTAGCTCGACCTTCGGAAGGACCCCGCGCGGAGGTGCACCGGAACCGGGGAGCATAATAAGGCTCCCGAGGTGCTGGAAGAGCTGGGAGTACTACCGGCCGCGGGCAATGCCGAGTGAACTGGTCGACCGGAATAACCCCCGCCAAAACGACCGGCTGATGAAGTGCGGGCACCGGAGAAATGGCCCGACTCACGAGACCTCTTGGCCTCTCTATCTCCCCGCTCTCTGGGAGCATACTCTCGATCCTCCTGGCGATGCTCACCGTCTGCTGATAAGATATATCCGTCTCCAACTCTCCGGCCATGCTGGATCGGATAGGCGGAACAAGGCCCTCAATAAATCTCCGCACTCTCTCCCGAACCGTGGCTACCAGGGCCGGTGCATGCCTGGCCAGACGGGTGAAACTGATGGCATACTCCGATACTGACATGGAGCCCTGTCGCAACCGCTCAAACTCCGAGCGCCAAGAATCCCTAAGGCTCGGTGGAACAAACTCCCTCAAAAATAGATCTGAAAACTGCGTCCAAGTCAATGAAGCAGACTCCTCCGGACTATCCAACTCATACGTGCGCCACCAATCATAAGCGACCCACGAAACTGAAAAGCAGTGAAGGAAACCCCGCCGGTCTCCACAATCCCCATAGTACGAAGAATACGATGACACTCCTCCGGAAAACCCAATGCATCATCTGAAACCAGACCACTAAACACCGGAGGGTCATATTTCTTGAACCTCTCTAATCTACGTCGCGCATCCTTGGAGGCAGCTGGTCCACCTCCCGGTTGTGCTGGGGCGGCAGGAGGCATAACCAAAACATCCGGAACATGTCCCACCGGCACACGCCGCTCCGGTGTAACGGCTACGGAGTCCGGGCCCCTCCCCCGCCCTGAGTTGTAGGCCGCAACAAGAGGAAGCAATCCTCCCCCGGGCCAAAGTGGTATACATGCTCGTGAACCGAGCCAGTGTCTCTCGTAGTCTCGGAGTAGTAGCACGGTGTAGTCGGTGTACCGTGTGCCTGCGCTCCAACCTGGTCTACCGGTGGCACCTCGGCGGCAGCGCGCGATGGTGTTGTGGCTGCACCTCGGGCGCGTCCTCGTCCTCTACCTCGGCCCCGGCCTCTGACGGCAGCAACAGGGGGCGCGGGTACCTGATCGTCGCGAGTAGCTCGTGTCCTCACCATCCGTGAGAGAATAGAAAGCAATAGTTTAGATTTTTGATGCCAAAAATGTCGCACGACAAGGAATCCAAAAGAAATGAAGAGTTTCCTAAACAGGTTACATAGCCCCTCGTAGATAAATACGGACGTCTCCGTATCGATCGGCGAGACTCTAAATAACCGGTCTGTGTCCCGTGACTCCTATGAACCTAGAGCTTTAATACCTACTTGTCATGACCCTGGTTCACCAATTGTGAACATGTCGTGATGGCACCCAGTCCCCACGACTAGGTAAGCCTAACACGTTGCGGAATCCATAAATTTTAAACACTTAAATAGGAAATAGCGGAAAATAACATAAAAGATATGTAATCCGTGCCGCTTGGCACATACATCCGTCACAAAATAAATAAAACACTACCAAGATCCGGAACCCCACGGTAACACAGACTAAAAGAGAAATACAACTGGGGCTCTATGTATAAAGAGTTTCTAACAACGAAATGAGGAAAAATGTCAACTAGAAATACTAGAATAGAAGGGAAGCCTCCGGATCCGCGGACGTAGCAGATCATACCTCGAAGTCTCCCAGAAAAGCTGCAGAATCACCTAGTACGAGCCTGCTCTGATGTACCTGGATCTGCACAACAAAAGTGTGCAGAAGAGTAGCATGAGTACACCACGGCGGTACTCAGTAAGTGCCAAGCCTAACCTCGATGGAGTAGTGACGAGGAAGGTCAGAGCCCTACTGAGAAACAATAATATAATGAATCTCAGGATCTCCGGGAATTGAACCCGCAGTTCCGAAATAACAACATTATGATAATTACTGCAACTGTCTACGATTAAGCTAACAACAAATAACCAACTCAAATAAACAAATCCGGGATCTGTGGGAATTGAACCCACAGTCCCATTCTCAGTACCTCTGGGTCTCCGGGAATCGAACCCGCAGCCCATGTCTCAATAATATCTCAATAACTCGGGATCTCCGGGAATCGAACCCGCAGTCCCTACCAATAACTCAGGATCTCGGGAATCGAACCCGTAGTCCCTACCAATAACTCAGGATCTCGGGAATCGAACCCGTAGTCCCTACCAATAACTCGGGATCTCGGGAATCGAACCCGTAGTCCCTACCAATATCACGCCGGGTCTCTGGGAATCGAACCCACGGCCCTGGGTCTCCGGGAATCGAACCCGCAGTCCACAAGCACATCTAATAAAGGAATCCACAGAGAGAATAATTATGCTTAACTATAACTTCACCGAAAAATAGTGCCAATAATTATCAAGGAGTTCAAATAAGGCAATTAGGCAACTAAACAGTTAAGTGCTACCTAATCATGCTCTTCTAACCACTACCGGGTAAAATATCAAATTAACAACCAAAGACAGGGATATCGCTCATCGAACATTTGAATAAAGTACGTGTTCAACAACCAGCGCATGTACACGCCCGTCACCTCGCGTACAAGGCATTTAAACTATCACATAATATCCTAGGGGTGAAAATTCCCCCACACGAGGTTAGACAAGCCACTTACCTCAATTCCGGTGCAAAACCGCTAAGCAATAACCCTCTTGCCACGAATGTCGGCCTCCACAAGTGTAGAATCCGATAAAAATCAATAGAATCACATCAAAATAGGCCAATTGGGCATTACCCAATCAAATTAACTCAAAATTCACCAAAACCCACAAGTTGCCAAAACCCGACTTCCGGTACGCTTATCGAAAAATCACGAAAATTATATATTCGGGTTCCTTATCTCAATACGAGTCTAGGCATATACAATTTACCAAAATCGGACTCCATTTGCCCACTCAAATCAGTGTTTTTCTTAAATTTAGGCCTAGGGCTCAAACCCACCTTAAATCTTCCATTTACAGGGATTTAACCAAGGATTTCATGTTAAAATGATGTAATTAAACCACAAAACTTACCTCCAACGAATCCCCAATGAATTTCCAGCAATTCCCGTGAGTTTCTCTCTCTAGAACTCAAAAATGGCGTCTTTGGGTATTAAACCCGCGACTGGTTCTGTTCTGAACTTAACTTCACTGCCAGCCCCATTTCTTCATCGCGTTCGCGACGCCTCTCACGCGAACGCGATGCCTTCCTCCTCTTCCTCATCGCGAACGCGGCACTCACTCACGCGTCCGCGAAGATCAAATCCTCAGCCTCCTGACTTTTACTCAACGCGAACGCGACGTGAAGTCACGCGTCCGCGATGCCTTTCCTTTCCCTCTTACGCGAACGCGACCCACCCATCGCGAACGCGATG